>CM076570.1:1068762385-1069362385 GCA_034641835.2 Pinus albicaulis
GATCAATATTCTCCTGACTGATCAACACAAGACTGCCTTTATCTGTCCTTGGGGTACCTTTGCCTATAAGAAGCGTCCCTTTGGTTTGAAGAATGTCAGGGCCACATTTCAGCGCGCGATGTCTTATGCCTTTCATGATATTCGTCACATCGTTCAGCCTTATCTGGATGACCTTCCGACTCATTCGTGTTAAATTTGGACAACTAGGTCCAAACTCCATGTTATGATGCTCAGATTAAGAGGCTAATATTTTTGTTGGATTCCTCTTTCGGAGAGGTGTAAAATCCATATATAATATGTCTTAATCCGATGAGCAGAACATTTATTTTGAATTTATTATTCATAATAAATTATATGTGCAGGTCGGCCTAAAGGTTTCACACCCCCAGCAGATGTGTCACACACCCCAATGATGGATATAAATACAGGCAAAGTTGGAGAGCATTTCACCACAACACAACACACATCTTCTTCTCTCACCTGATTGAGTACGAGCTCCTTGGAGGACATTTCCAGCCCACACGTGTGAAGAAGAAGGACGAATTTCTGTACGACTGAGCTGAAGGACGAATTGCTGGGCTAGGGTTTTGCTGGAAGTTTGACCAGCGTTGACTTTGGTCAACGCATGGTCCGAATGGACTGAAATTTGTTGGGAAGTTCGATTTTGGAAGGCCGTACTGTTTGGCACAGAAATCGAGGTCAAAGTGTTGACCAAATTGCTGCTGCGTTGACTTTTCTGGACGACGTTGACTTTTTTGGAGTTGACTTGGGTTGACTCGGTTGCTGATTGGAGGACTGTTGTGACACATTCTGGGTTGGCTGACCAAGGAGACTTTGCTGGTTGAAGCATCCTATTGTTGACTTTTAGCTTGCTACCCTGCGTTGACTTTTCTCGATAGCGTTGACTTTTTGGAGTTGACTTGGGTTGACTCAGTTGCTGATTGGAGGACTGTTGTGACACATTCTGGGTTGGCTGACCAAGGAGACTTTGCTGGTTGAAGCATCCTGTTGACCGCCGTAACGCACCACCACATTTTTCTGTTTCTGGTTTGTCTTCTATAAGATCCACTTATATGTTCTATTAGCATTTTACTTAACTATTTGTGTGATTGCTGTAAGAAAAGTAAAGTTGCTTCAAGCATAGAACATCTACAAAATTTACATGGTATCAGAACTGAGGTGAAGACAAGCCCTATCTTTAGCAATCACCACCGGAAGAAATGGGTTCCACAAGTTTTGAATTCAAGGAGAATGACAAGCTGACTGGAAGGGATGACTTCCATGCCTGGAAGATGATATTAGATCTCAAATTGGAAGACCATGATCTCTTGGATCATGTGCTGGGTAAGATTCAAGAACCTCCATCCAATGCTACCGCTGCTATTAGAAACAAGTATAAGAGGGGAGAGATCAAAGCAAAGCTGATGATCAGGGAATCCATATATAAGAGTCTGGTTGCCTATATATCTGAACTAGGCACATCCAAGGAGATGTATGATAAATTGATCCTTATGTTCAAAGTAAACAATGTGAACCAAGTGCTATTCCTCAAGAATAAGTTGAAGAATATGAAGAAGGGCCGGGATGAGTCTGTTCAAACTTACTTTCTGAAATTGACCGAAATAAGGAACAATCTGCTGGCTATTGGGGAGACAATAGCTGATCGTGAGATGGTTCTCACCGCACTTGGAGGACTCCCATATGAATGGCAAGTATTCACAACTACCATTCTCAATAATAATACCATTCCTAACTTTGATGAGCTTTTGTCTAGATGTATGCAAGAAGAAACAAGGATGAAGGAATTCGATAATGACAGAAATGCTGCCTATGGTGCTCATTCTCGAAAGAAGAACTCTAGTGGTTCTAAGGACAAAGGAAGAACAAGGACTCAAGAAAAGAAGGGTAAGTGTTTCACTTGCCATAGCCCTGGTCACTATGCTAGAGAATGCCCCTTCAAGAAGGATTCTCCCGATAGTGATAATAACAACAACAATCGAAGGAATGGGAATCGAAGAAACGACAAATCCAAAGGAAAGAGGAAGGCTCACTTTGGTGGAAACAATCAACCTTCTAAAAGGTCTGGAAACACCAGGTATGAGGAGTCTAATGCTGTTGATAAAAGAAATGAGTATATTCTTGTATCTGCTCTCTCTGCTACATCTCCGCCCGACACTATGGATGTCTGGCTAATCGATAGTGGTGCCTCAAGACACATCACTGGATTCAAGGGAGCACTCTCTGACATGGTTGAAAGGGATACTAATCTAGAAATTATCCTTGGGGATAATGCCACATATCCCATGAAAGGGACAGGGACTGTGACCCTCCACTTGTCTCAAGGACAAGTCCTACGTTTGCAAGATGTACTCTATGTACCTAAATTGAAGAAGAACCTTGTGTCTGTATCAGCCATGGAAGATAAAGGGTTCAATAGGAAAGGTGCCCATGTGGAAGGAGAGCTTCAAGGAAGCTATCTCGATTGGTTTTAGAGTTGGTACACTCTACCAGGTTGGAGGGAGTCCGCTGGGAGCAATGACTTGTGATACTATCCGACAAACCGAACTATGGCACCGAAGATTTGGACACCTTCATTACAAGGCCCTTCCCGAAGCAAGGAAGGTGGTGACAGGGATGCCTAACTTTGGAAATAATCATGAAGGTGTATGTAAGGGCTGTGCCGAAGGAAAACATACAAGGGGACCTTTCCCCTCAAGTGTCACAAAGACATCTGATATTTTGCAATTGGTCCATTATGATCTATCCGGTATGTTGCCCGTGACATCCCTGGGGGGATGTTCTTACTACATGACATTCACTGATGACTTCTCTCGCAAAACCTGGATATATTTCTTGAAGAAGAAGGATGAGGCTTTCATGTGGTTCCGTACCTTCAAAGCCTTGGTGGAAAATATGACCGGAAAGAAGATCAAGATTTTGAGGACTGACAATGGCACTGAATATGAGTCAAATGAGTTCAAAGACTTTTGCGAAGAAGCTGGCATTAAGAGGGAGACTACCACTGCATATACTCCTGAGCAGAATGGTGTTGCTGAACGCAAAAATAGGACTATTGTGGAAGCTGCCCGTGCCATGCTATGTGACCAGGGTCTACCAAAGTTTCTGTGGGGAGAAGCTGCAAATACTGCTGTGTACATTCAAAACCGATGCCCTCATTCCACTTTGGACTCCAAAACTCCCGAAGAGGTTTTCTCTGGTAAGAAACCTGATGTCTCACATTTTAGAATTTTTGGATGTCTTGTCTATTTTCATGTGCCGAAAGAAAAGAGAAGTAAGCTGGATGCTACTGGGAAGAAAGGAATGTTTGTGGGCTACAGTGAGACTTCTAAGGCCTATAGAGTCTATGTACCCGGTCAAAGGGAAGTAGAGATATGCCATGATGTCACTTTTGACGAAGATGCTTCCCTGAAGAAAGTAGTAGATCTTCCAAGATCTGAAGAAAATCATGAAGAAAGGCTTGGAAATCAAGAAGAACCGCAGGATGAGACAATGCCTGATATTGAAGGACCAATGGACCCTATTGATCCATCTCCTTCACTTGGAAAGAGACCATCATGGCTCAGGGACACCCTCGAAGATGCTGAGGGTCATGCTGCCCCAAGGGGGACATTCCGAGAAAGCAAGAAGCCGTGTAGATACCAAGGGTATCTAGCTGCCATGAGTACTATTGTACAATATGAACCTGGATCTTTTGAGGAAGCCGTAAAGCATCAAGTCTGGAAGGATGCTATGCACGAAGAATATGAGTCCATAATGAAGAATGATGTCTGGGATGTGGTCCCGAGACCGAAGGACAAATCAATTGTCACCGCGAAATGGCTCTACAAGATCAAACATGGATCTGATGGGAGTGCTGAAAAGTTCAAGGCAAGATTTGTTGCCCGTGGCTTCTCTCAAAAGGAAGGAATAGACTATGATGACATATTTGCACCTGTGGCACGATATACCACCATTCGATCAATCATAGCCCTTGCTGCTACGCAAGGATGGAGTCTTCATCGGATGGATGTCAAGACCGCTTTTCTGCATGGTGCAATAAAGGAAGAGGTGTATGTGGAACAACCTCTGGGATTTGAAGTTCAGGATCGAGACACTCATGTCTGCAGATTGAAGAAAGCCCTCTACGGGTTAAAGCAAGCACCCGGAGCTTGGTACGAGAGGATGGATAGTTACTTGATGAAGCTGGGCTTCACTCGAAGTAATGCTGATCCGAACCTTTACTTCAAGGTTGTGCAGGAGAAGCCTCTCATTCTAGTGCTGTATGTGGACGACCTCTTCTTGACAGGTGCTGACCCTCTCATTCATCAATGTAAGAGGGAGCTCACTGCTGAGTTCGAGATGAAGGACCTAGGACTGATGCACTACTTCCTAGGCCTGGAGGTCTAGCAGAGACCTGGAGAGATTTTCCTTTCTCAAGGAAAATACATTGTGAAGCTTCTGGAAAGATTTGGAATGGTGGACTGTAAGTCCGTGTCGACACCGATGGAACTCAACTTTAAGAAGTTGAGTGGCAGCGCTGTTGGGCCTATCTTGGCCAATCCTACTGAGTATCGTCAACTCATAGGAGCTTTGATGTTCTTAGTGAACACCCGACCGGATATATGTTTTGCAGTGAACACTTTGAGTCAACAGATGGTTGAGCCTCATCACTTTCACTGGGTTGGTGCCAAGAATCTTCTGAGATATCTTCGGAGCACGATAAACCATGGGCTGAGATACACTGCCGGGAGTGTGATACTCTGTGGATATACTGATGCCGATTGGGCTGGCAGTGTGGTGGATCGTAAGAGCACATCGGGATGCTGCTTCAATCTTGGTTCTGCTTCGATCTCATGGATGAGAAGGAAGCAGAAGTCGGTGGCTTTGAGCACCGCGGAGGCCGAATACATTGCTGCAAGTATGGCCTGTTGTGAAGCAGTTTGGTTGCGTAAGCTCTTTAGTGAGCTGTTTGGACATGTGCTAGATACCACTGTGATACTCTGTGATAATCAGAGTGGGATTCGTATGACTGAGAATCCTGTGTTCCACGACCGATCCAAGCATATTGATATCAGGTACCACTTTATCCGGGATATGGTACGGCGAGGCGCCGTAAGGCTCGATCATATAGGAACTGATGAGCAGGTCGCGGATATTCTCACTAAGCCCCTGGGGAAGGTCAAGTTCCTAACCTTCCGTGAGAGTCTTGGTATCGTGGAACGACCCTATGATGTGGGTTCTGTTGGACGATGAGCTCTGGGAGCTCTGGGGGGCTTTGGGGATAGCTTCTCGGAGCTATAAGCACTCATAATGCTTCTGCCCCACCCTTGTGATTATTGAGCTGGTTCGCCTCTCATTTATCTGTGCCCCGTATGCATCCTACCCATTGAGTTCAGGGCTCATAGGAAGTACCTCTCATTTGGCCAATGAGGTGGGAAAAGCTAGAGACTAGTAGCAAAGACTGATGGACGCATCAGAGATTGCCGTACTCTCTATCTAGGATGGCACGGTCCAACCACTTGATCTGGGATCAAGTTTAGTGAGGTCTGGGACCTTTGCCTGACTTCGGGTCAGATGAACCAACTTTGGGTTGGTTGGATACTCTTTATGAGTTTGATAGAGGTTTCGAACCTCTGGATTGATTATGTCAGTCGGGGGATGATGTCTTTGTGACTGACCCACTTCTGTTCTGAAATAAAGAGGCCAGCAAAGCAAGTTACGGTGGGATGACGCACGATGTTTGATTGCACTAATGGATGGAGTTCTCCCTAGTTGAGAGGGAGTGTTAAATTTGGACAACTAGGTCCAAACTCCATGTTGTGATGCTCAGATTAAGTGGCTAATATTTTTGTTGGATTCCTCTTTCGGAGAGGTGTAAAATCCATGTAAAATATATCTTAATCCGATGAGCAGAACATTTATTTTGAATTTATTATTTATAATAAATTATATGTGCAGGTCGGCCTTAAGGTTTCACACCCCCAGCAGATGTGTCACACACCCCAATGATGGATATAAATACAGGCAAAGTTGGAGAGCATTTCACCACAACATAACACACATCTTCTTCTCTCACCTGATTGAGTACGAGCTCCTTGGAGGACATTTCCAGCCCACACGTGTGAAGAAGAAGGACGAATTTCTGTACGGCTGAGCTGAAGGACGAATTGCTGCGGCTAGGGTTTTGCTGGAAGTTTGACCAGCGTTGACTTTGGTCAAAGCATGGTCCGAATGGGCTGAAATTTGTTGGGAAGTTCGATTTTGGAAGGCCGTACTGTTTGGCACAGAAATCGAGCTCAAAGGGTTGACCAAACTGTTGCTGCGTTGACTTTTAGCTTGCTGCCCTGCGTTGACTTTTCTGGACAGCGTTGACTTTTTTGGAGTTGACTTGGGTTGACTCGGTTGTTGATTGGAGGACTGTTGTGACACATTCTAGGTTGGGGTGACCAAGGGGACTTTCTTGGATTTGAAGCATCCTGTTGACCGTAGTAACGCACCACCACATTTTTACGTTTTGGTTTGTCTTCTATAAGATCCACTTATATGTTCTATACGCATTTTACTTAACTATTTGTGTGATTCTTTGTAAGAAAAGAAAGTTGCTCCAAGCATAGAACATCTACAAAAATTTACAATTCGGCTAAGCGTAGAGACCGCACGACCATCTTCGTCACATTTTCTTCGTTGTAGACACTATAACATTCGGCTTACGCTAAGTGTGTCATACCAACGTTGATTAGGTAGACTCTTAGGGTTTATCGTTTCTAAAAAACCGAAGTCACTTTGGATCCTCTCAAGGTTGAGGCTATTATCAATCTCCCTCTCCTTCCTCATTACATGAATTACAGGTTTAAAGGAAAGGCTAATTTTCTTTGCGGGTTATATACCTAATTATCTGCGAGTAGCTAAAGGATTTACGATTGTTAAAGCAGGGTGTTCCTTTTCTTTGAGATGAGATAACTCAGAAATCTTCGATCGATGAAAACATTGTTGATCAATGCTCCTCTCCTCGCCCTCCAGGATTATCATCGTGGTTTTTCCCTTTATTTGGTTTAAAGCTTCCCGGCACAATTGCCATGGTTTTGGTGCAGACGATGATGACGGTCATGAGCATGTTATTTATTACTTGTCTCATAACCTTCATTTCTTGAAACGCGTTATGCTTACGTCGAGAAGTTAGCGTTGATCGTTGTTCAAGTTGTTCAACGTTTTCGTCATTATATTCTTTTGCGTATAGTGAGTGATTTCGGAAGTGCAACCCCATGACCTACATATTGTCCAACGGTGCTGGGGGACAAATACTCAAAGTGGATTGTTATCCTCCAAGAGTTTGATTTGGAATTCTGTTTAGCAAATCTAAGAAGTCATTGGTCTTCGATTTACTTTGTTCTCTCCCTTCGAGCTCCGCTCAGTCTCGTTACGAGAACCATTCGGACGATTCGCTTTTCTTGATTAGCACCCTCGATCCTTGGTACGGTGATATCGTCTATCTCCAAAGTCCAAACTTCATCTTTTAGATGCGAGAGTTGTGAAGGATGCCGTCAGCATGCGCCATCGGTCGCCTTATCGTATAGTTGGAGATACTCTATCGTATCGAGGTCGATTCCACATACTCCGGCGATGTTTGACTCTCGAGGAAGGGCGAGAAAGCTCTAAATGATTGTCACGGTGGCGCACATGGTGAGGTCACATGCAGTTATGCTACTACAGAAGATTCTTCGTCTTGGTTATTTTTGGCCTTCTATTTTCAAAGACGTATTATCGCGGTTCGTAAATGCCATGATTGCCAAATTTATCAACGCAAGTTGCGTGCGCCACCCCGGATTCCTCTTCATCCTGTCATTACGAATTTGGTCCCTTTGCGAAATGGGGCATCAATTTTATGATGTGTAACTCTCCACTCAGCGGGGGCATGCTTATATTATCGTAGTCGTGGACTACTTCACCAAATGGACCAAAGCAATGCCTACACTTGTAGGCGACGATAAGACGGTTGCTCGGTTCATATTCAATCATATTATTGCTAGGTTTGGTGTCCCTCAAGCCATCGTTACCAATCATGGTTCCCATTTTTGGCATTAAATGGTGGCGGAGTTGACTTCTAAGTTAGTCTCGTCATAATGACTCAACGTCGTACTACCTCGAAGCCAATGGCCAAGTTGAAATTTGTGAACAAAGTTCTTGTCACAATGCTTCAACGTCACAGTTAAGGATCCACAAATCAAATTGGCATCTCATGTTATTTTCGGCTCTTTAGGCATACGAACCTCGGTGAAGAATGCAACCGAGTTCACTCCTTTTTAGTTGGTTTATGCCAGGAAGCTACTCTCTGATTGAATGTGAAATACCTTCGCTCAAGTTCGTTGTTGAATTACTTGCGAATACTTCGCCGGAAAACCGGCGTCTCCTTTATTTAGAAAGGTTGGATGAAACCGCCGCTTTGCCTCTCGTTATCAAAGCACGAGAAAAAGCGGAGTCAAAGCTCATTTTTGATCGATCGATTTCTCCTCGTTCTTTCGTTGAAGGAGATCTCGTCCCCATGTGTAATGGCTTCCACGCGATAAGGCTGGGGGACGGCAAATTTCAACCTATGTGGCATGGACCCTACATTGTTAAACGTGTGTTGCAAAATGGGGCCTATGAGCTAATTGACTACGAAGGTCATCCTCTTAAACTGACCAGGAAATGGGTTGTATCTCAAAAAAAAATATTATGCGTGAGTCATTCATGCGTGAACATCTGGTGTACATAAGTCTTGTTTTCATTTTGCTTCTGTGTTTTTGGTTTGGTGTGCTTTGTGAGAGTTTTCACCTTATTGGGGCTTGCTTATTGTGCGAGATGTCTATTACCCCTTATGTCGGTTTCGCGAATTGTGCTTCCTTAATGCAGAATTTCTCTTCGGCGGCTGGGTAATTTATGATCCTGGTTGGTGAGTTGATAGATCTGCCAGGTATTTGTCTGGAGACGAACTACAAACAATGCCGAATATAGCGTTGTCATTGAGCTATTAACGAGACAATCAACCTCGGCATACGCGCGTTGCTTGTAAATCTAGGTTCACGGTTTGTTGTTCTACAACTCAATAATCATTATTCGGTTAGAAATCCGCACATTACGAGATTGTATTTACATGGATCTCTTACATATGACAGATCCTGCTTTTACAAATGATGCAAATGTCCATCTAATACGATATTTAGCCCCTTTGTATCGATTAATGTAGGGAAATATATATATATATATATATATATATATATATATATATATATATATATATATATATATATATATATATATCGCACGTTTGCAAACGTGTGCATCCATAACGATCAAAAAAATATATGTATGTTTACGTACATCCTGAGACATCATGTCTCACAAAATATGCAGAGATAAAATAAAACCTAGGTGTTTAATCGACATGGTGCTCATGATAACATGTCACGGCCCATACAAGCCGCCTTGTAAGCGGTGGTCGTGGGCACCCTACGGCATGTCTGCAGTAGGCGCGAGGAACATCATCCAAAACGTGCATAATCAGGGACTCCTCGTGTGATCCCCTCCAGGTTGCGCACTATCTCATCTTCCTCGCCAGCCCTCACCTTGAGGGGCAAAATCGCGAGGATTTGCCTCGCCTATTGGTGATATCTTGGCGAGTCTCTTTGGGCCAACATGTTGCATCACATGGATTTAATGTCGAGAACATGCATAAATAAATTAAAAAATCATAATACTCACAAAAGCTTAAAAAATGAGTCTCCCACCCAAATCTTCATATAAATCTTCTCCCTCAGAGTAGGAGGTACGGATCATCGATAAAAAGTCTGTACCCCGAGTAGGGCTAGTCCTCCACGACAATCGAGTATCAGATAATCAAAATTCCAACCTCAAGAGACATCGGCTCCCAGCCCACCCCACCGCCCTTGGCATCGGGCGCCCATCGGGCCATTTGTGATTCTCTCGGCTTGGTGGTGTCGAGACTATGACCTCTGTCATTGAAAAATGGGTAATCTTTACACTTATTTCATCCAGGAATCCAAATTAAAATTTTGGATTCACTGATTCTCTACCTAACTACTGAATTGTCATGATTAAACTGTATGACAATTCTTTATTCTCTATCTACAACAAGTGAAATTGAAACATGACAAGTCAAGATTAAACTGTTTAACTCATCATGGATTATGGCATTTATTAACACTCTGCCATAATCAACTGCAAAAGGTAAAAGTAGTGGCATTTAGACTTGCACACTTTCATGTTTTATTCATCTTTTTCTTTTGGGGTCTATTATTTTTTCTAAGTCCTTTGATTGTTCTTTTAGGACTTTTTACCCTCTTTTTTATTTTTTGATTTTTTTTATTTTTTACAAAATATGGGAATACAACTTGCAGAAGGCAAAGTATGTACATATTTACAAGATTACCATCAGTCAAGCCAAAATTATGAATCCTATATTTATAGGTCCCTAACACCTTGCACAGTACTGAGGTGATGCAGCAGCAGGAGGCATGGCTGCACTGGCTACCCTTGGGAGATTATGGCCAAGACATTTCATTTTAAATGTCCATTGGCATATAATTGTTTCCTACCTTGCACTGTAGTGATGAGATGCAGCAGAAGGAGGCATAGTTTCTCAAGTTACTTTTGAGAGAGTTTGGCCATCACATGACATATCACATGTCAATGGGTATGTTATTATTTGGGACTTTGCATGATACTCATATGATATGGTAGCAGGAATTATCCTGGTTATGTTGGTCTGGTGTGACATTCTACATGTCAATCAGTATATCATTACTTCATGCTTTGCATTATGATGATGTGGGGTGGCAGCAAGAGTCATTGTTGCATTGGTTACTATTGGGAGAATATGGATTGGAATTCTCCCATACATTTCATAATGGTGATGTGGGATGGAAACAGGAAGCCTTGCTATGTTGGCTTCTGTTAGGAGAGTATGGCCACCATACTTGGTATAATGATGAGGTGGTGTGGCAGCAAGAGGCATTGCTACGGTGGCTGCTATTTGGAGAGTATGGTTCGACATTTCACATGTCAATCCATATGTCTCTATTTCCTACTTTGCACAATGTTGAGATGATGCCTAGAGAAAGCAAGGCCACCAGGGCCAAGGATTGGAGCATATAGAGACACAAGCTACTCCATGTAGCATGGGTTGGAGAGATAGTTTATGAGTTGGGGCTTTCCACTTGGGGAAGGAACCACTACACTTCACATATCTCATGCAGAGAAGTGCTCTTAGACAACGTATGGTTTCCACTTGGGGACCCATTGATGAGGAGATGCATCTAGCTACATAGTTGGAGGCCATTATAGACATTTTAGTGAGGTATCTATGGCATTGGGAATTCATAACACATTGGAGAAGATGGGGAAACCTTCCATATGAGGATGCCACTTGGGAGGGAGATGGATTTCTGTAGCATCCACTTTTGCAGTTGCTCGAGGACAAGCAACATTTTTCCAGGGAGGATTGTAATATTCCAAATTTTCCATCAGCTAATTGGAATATTATAGTTCTTACTTTTCTTATTTAGTTAAGTAAATAAAATGGTGGAGGGACCCATAAGCCCAGTAGATGAATAAAATACACTTCTATAGTGTGAATGTGGGTTAGTTGATTAGCGGAGTAGCATTAGGG
This sequence comes from Pinus albicaulis, assembly GCA_034641835.2. Taxonomy (NCBI): domain Eukaryota; kingdom Viridiplantae; phylum Streptophyta; class Pinopsida; order Pinales; family Pinaceae; genus Pinus; species Pinus albicaulis. The sequence goes on from CM076570.1 coordinate 1,068,774,051, forward strand.
AGTAGTGGAGCAGCATAATAATGAAGAAAGAGTGGGGGTCATGGAGAAATAATGAGGAAGATTATGGAGATGGTGATGATAGTGGAGGAGTGATTGCAGAGATGATGGAGATAATGGAGAAATAATGATGAAGTGTTGGAGGAAGTGGTTCATTAAATCCACACATAATGAAGGGAGTGGAGAGTAATTGCAACAGTGGTGGATATCATGGAGGACAACTCAGTATTTATCGAGGCTAGCGGCCACATGTGCAGTGTAGTTATGATGTGGGACAAGGCTAGGGAAGGCTCGCAACCATAAAATGAAGATGACGGCAGCAAAGGAAGGGGGTATGAATTTTTATTATCGAGTGTCATAATACATTTCTTTACACGCTTCAGCTATTTAGCTAAGTCCATTGTGTTGTTTAGCATCGGGTTTTCCCGAGCGGGAATCCCACCCTTACCCACGGGGGACTTCGAGTGCCTACTATGGGAAGGTTTTCTTGGGCAACATTCATCATTCAGCAATCAGTGCCACTTTCATCCACTCTCATCTACACTTCCAGCTACAGGAATTATGTATTCTTGAACTAGACTTTGAGAGTTGGAAGGTTGTTCTCAGTATTTCAGCTGAGGGACCTGTGGAGGGATAAACCCTTCACACTATGGATGCATTGAAATATTTTGGGAGTTTCATTGACATATCCAACATTAGGCCATCCATCTATTCTCCTATGCAGCAACATTTCCTATAGGAATTGTATAATTCTACAGTGAGGGTTTGAGGATAAGAGGAAGTTCCAAGCAACTCAGTTTGAAATCCTGTGAGGGATTAATCCTTCACTCTAGGAATCACTTTAGCAACATGGGATTATCATTTTATTATCTATCAGTAGGCTACCTCATCAACCCTCCTAGACAGCGCAATATCATCCAGCAGTTGTGCATGTAGCAGCTGCATATTCAATGGAGGAGCTAGATCCTAAGTTTCTCAGCTTGGGATCGAGAGAAAGGACCAGACCTTCAATTATTGAGATGAGTATGTGCTATTGTAGTAGATAGATAATTATTTCAGCCCCAAATCAGCAGTTTTCTTTTGGGAGTGCGTAACTCAAGCAACAGGGGTGCAGTATGCAACCCAAAAAGGGTCAAAATTCCAAACTAAAAATATAGCCAAACCATTTCTAGGTTTTTTTGGGTTTTTAGAGTAGAGTCCGTGGTTAAAATCCTGGATCTTTCTGAGCACTCCAGCATCCTCTCGCACATATATCCTCTTCCCAGTAATAGCATCAATTTTTACTTTCTAGTGCTAGTTTTTAGTAGAGTTGTTTCAACCATATTTCGATGGCTTGAGTGCATCCCTTTTTAGAGAATTGTGTATATTAATTTGTTGTTGATACATAATGATATGGCTCAGTTTTTGCTACTCATATGTATGATTTTTTGATACATTCCAGTATTTTTCCAGTTTTATATGTTTTATTCTTAGTTGGAATTGTGGATATGTTCTATATTCTTGTCTTTCCCATTTTTGGATATTACACATCATCACCATTGACCAATTGACATACCATGACAAATGACCCATGACGGTCATAGATGTCGTTCTACCCTATGTCAACATTGTTAGTGTTAGTATTTGCGTCTTTCCATCAGTGATCAAAATCCTCTTTTCATATCATTTTAGGAGTCCCACTTAGAAATTTTTTATCATTCCACTAGGTCATGCAAAAAATTAGTCATTGATGGTAGCCCTAGACCAAAAGCATCACTCTTCCTCAAAATTTGGTTACTTTCTGGCATATCTCCATACCTTGCTGACGATACATCATCCATAAAATCAATATCAGTCATGTCATCTAGAAATTGAGTCCTTCAAGGTCTCATTAGGTCTTTTAGGGTTCTTCAAGGTTTCATTAGGTTACTAGGGTTTCCAAGGTCTCAATAAAAACTCCATTCCATTGCATAAGGTTAGCAAGTGAAAGAGTGAACAAAATAAACCTCTCTTTACTATGTAAAGAGATGATTTGCAAAGATGTAATTATCATTTCAAAGTTGTGATTTTTACCCTGAATTGTAATTCTTATTCCAAAAAGATGTAATTTTTAATTTTCATTTTGTAATTTTATGTCATTTATATGTAATAAATAAAAAGTTCCCAAGCTTGTAACACAGTGTTCCAAGCATGCAAAAGCACCAAGAAATCAAATCCTAGAGTTCTCAAAGCACATCGAATGATCAATTTTTCAAAAAGAAAGAGTCAAGTGAAAGGACAATGTTTCAAAAGATTAAGTGAATGATAGAGGAAGAAAGTGGGTCCCAAGGCCCAAATCATCAATGTGCCAAGTATAAAGGCCCTCAAGACATCAAATTCATCTTCATTTCTCCATTGCAGCATTGATTCACCACCTCCATAGCACGAAATTCCAGTTTAAAGGGTGAAAATTTGAGTTTTTTGTGTGGTGTTGTGCACCTGGACATCAGGAGGGTGCACCTGTACCTTGCATTGTACACTTCCTTCAAGCATTGCATACCTGGCAATTGGAGGGCGCACCTATAGAAGGCATTGTGCACCTGCCCAAAAACTCTCAGTGAGCCTCCAAATCGATTGCATTGCTCTCACACTTTAGCAAATAATTTCCCATGCTCTCCAGCAAGTAAGTGAGCCACAGTTACACCATTCCTCTTCTCCTGAAATCAATTTGTATGGTGTTTGATATTGTATGCAAGATTTGACGTTTTCTTGAGCTTAAAACCGTAGTATCACTATCAAATCCCTAATTTCCATTCCCTACCACCTCACATTCCTTTCCTACATTGCAATTGACCCTATCCCTACCCCCTATATTACTATCTCCATTTCCCAAATCCATTTTTCACAAAACCCTAAGATCTAGGTGCTTCAATTCCCTAGGCTCCCAAAATTCCTAAACCTGTAATTAAATTCCCATTCACAATTCCCTTATCATTTCTACTCCCTTTCACCTCCCTCATTTCATAATCCCCTTCCCCTATATCCTTAAATTTTCTCATCCCATTCCCACTCCCTAAAGCTACATTTCACTCCCATCATCTCCCTAGGGTTTTTAGCCAAGACACTATTCAAGAATAAAATAGAGAAATCAATGAGTAAGAAGAAAGGGAAGAGAGGAGGCCACACAAAGGAGGGAGGGTCCTTAGAATTGAAACTCCAAACACCAAATAACTAATGGCATCAGGCCATAACTGTGACATGTTTCAAGCATGTAGGATGCTTTGACTACTGTGAAAAATACAAAGGGTCCAATATCACCCTGTTTTGACTAGGATGTTCATTTCTAATCTTCATGGCAACCAAGTAACCCTTGATAATGTCACATTCACAGTATACACAGCCATGATAGCAGTTGCCACTGGAATTCTGAATGTTGGTGAAAAATGGTACATAAAAAAAGACTTGGAGGATCATTACTATGAGCTCTACATTAAGCCAAGGTATAAAAATGAAAGAAAGCGTGTCTTTCCTTTCTCTTACCTCCTGGATAGGTATGCCCCCATGATGAAAATCATCATGAAGTACTTTAATTTTGAAGGAAGTTTCTCGATACTCTACACCTATCAAGTTCAGTTATTAATGCACTTCACAAGGGTCAAAATGCTCAACATACCTAATTGTCTCTTCAGGAGCATTGACAAAATGTATTACCTTGTTAAAAAGATATATTATGACCACCAGATGAAAAGTATTTTTCACCACTCCCTCACCAAGTTCATATTCCTCCATCACCTTGATCAATTAAACATCTCATGGATTAATTTCATAGCAAATGACATCTTCATTGCTCCACCAGTTCAACATGCTCAAGCTGTGCCTCCACCATCTCATCCTTCTACATCCATTCCTCCATGTCATCCCATAGTACCTACTTCATCATCATCATCTCAAACTACTCCACCCATTTCACCACCATCATCACCATTTGATGTGCACATTGGGTCACCAAGAATAGTTGAGATTAGAAAGCCTAAGATAGTTTATTTGAGCATATTGGAAAAAACATACGAGAGAGGGCCATAGGCAAGTGTTTTCCCAAAAAATTGTGGGAGAGGCCTTGCCTTCATCGTCAAAGCAGGTAGACAAATGAAAACAAAAGGTGAGAGAGGCAAATATTCAAGAAGAGATCAAGCATGAGAAGGAAAATCTTCATGAGATAGACATGGACCTTGACCTTGTTGATTTGAGTCAACAAGATGATTTGACCTTGTTGATTTGAGTCAGAAAGATTATTATGAGATCACTAGCATAGCCATCAAAGAAAAATAAGCCAATATTATAGAACTAAAAACTAATCTTGAGAGAGCTAAATTTGTCATTACCTTTCTTGAGCAAGAGAACCAACAGCTAAAGAGAAAACATCTCATTGATAAAGTGAAATTCATCAAAGCTTAAAGAGAGGCAGAAAAATATAAAGTCTTTATTTAAGAGACACTAGAAACATATGGTGTGACATATGAAACATAAGAACAAGTACAAAGACAAAGGCCTAAGACTAGAGGGTTGAAAAGAGCTCTATAACTAGAGAAGAAAAGAGAAGCTGAACTTGCAAATCAATTGACATTGAATGACCAACTTGCCATCATGATCAATGAAGACCGGGAGCATTTCCTTGACAAGGCCAACCAACATCTTGAGAAGCTCCTAGACAAGGCACGGAAAGACAATGATATTCATAGAAGGATGGAAAAACATTATGCCAAAAGAAACTGGTTTGCAAGGTCAAAACTTAAGAGGGAAAATGAAAAAATTGAAACCCTAACCATGCAAAAAGAGGAAGGGAGGCTTGATATTCTTTTTGAAGTCTCACTCCATGCATAACCTTCATCATCAGTCATCATTCAGCAAATTTTGATAGGTTTTGGGATTTTTTTTCAAATTTTGGAAATTGTGTGCATTCCAAGACAATTTTGTGACAACTGGAAAGCTGTGCAACATATGACATTTTGTTCAGAGAAATCTTGAAGCAAAGGAGACCACACTAAATTAATAATAATGAATACATACAAGAAAACAAATTTAACTTTTTTGGACAATTGGAAGGTAAAAAAGTGAAAAAACACCCTAAAAAACTAACAATTTTGCCTCGCTTTTTGTCCTTGGCACCGTACACTAAGAAGTCTCTGAGAATGAGTTTTGAGGGGTCAAATCAAGTCCATTCTGAAAAGCAAGCATAGATCTAGAAAATAGACAAGATATGATATTCAATGAGCTATCTTGAGCTCAATTTGACACCAGAGCCCATCCAAAACCTTCGCTGCAAGTTGGAGGGCGCACTCGCGCTGCACACCTGACACTCTATTTTTTCTCGCAAATTTGATTTTCATCTTGGGAAATAAAGATTTTACTTATGCAATTATTATTTAAATGTAATTTTCATGTTTTTACTATTACCTAGGTTAAATACATTAGATTAAAAACTATGATGAGGTGTAATGAATCATCTTTTTAGTATGAATCCATGCATGAGTCACTACCCACCCTAGGAACTAGGTATTCAAATTTTCAGCTTTTTACAGGAACTGCCTCCTCCTCTCATGGATTCGACCCTTTGAGAATGGGAGGAGTTTATTTGAGGCTCATATCTTGTAATTTTGCAAATATCTATAGGTTTGAATTAGCTGGATGTTGGCATATTGATCAAAGACTCTATTGTAATCATTTTGGCAGGAGCTTAATAAAAGTATTGCAGCTATTTATTTGGGATACCTGTGGTATAGTTGTATAGCATTATTTATTCTCTTGTTTCATTTGTATTAATTTATTTTTGGTCCATTTTCCATTTCATGTATATTGTATGATCACTTTTAAGTTAGAGAAACAAAATTCATCTCACATGCTCTGTTTTGGGAAAGTTTTTATAGTTTGTTCATCTTTCTTTCAGTTTAGGAAGAATTCATCTTTCATGCTCTTCCTAGATCCTCACCTGTCTGAATCATTCCATCCCAAGAACCCTAATGTGCTAGCATTCCTATCTACCTTGCCCCATTGAATGGATTGTAACCCTAATCTTATTTGCCCTAACCTATCCTCTTTGACCTAATATCCTCATCCAGCAACCCAATCAAATAAAATAAAAAAAACCAGAACTCATAGCTAGCCTAAAACCCTAATCTATCCAACCCTCTTAGCTGTGACCTTATGGAGAGAGCCCTCTTCAGTTTGGTAGGGCTAACTACCAAACAAAAATATTGGTTTGTGGTTACCTCTTTTGGGATTTTTTCTTCAGCCTTAGAAATATGGCAGAGTGATCACAAACACATCTACAAAATTTCTCATGCGGTACCAAGAATATGACCCTGACTAATTCAAACCGTCATCTATCCTTGGATAATTCCTAGGAGATTTCCATGTCATACCAGAATCATTCTTTGATATCACAGGGGCCTTGGTGTGCATGATTTCATCATCAAACACCAAAACCAACCAAGAGACGAAGACCAGTAGTAACGAAACCGAGGCCACAGGCACAAATTTTCCACCCTATGCCATCTCCAAAACTCCATTCTTATACCCTCCACTTGTTTTTGTGTCACAACAAGTGTTGGCAACAATAAAATTTCCAGACATGTCTTTCACAATACCTGTCTGGTATTTAGTCCAACCAACCATGTTGGGAGCCCCTGGCATTACATCTACAGGAATAACGCCCATCACTCCTCAGGAGATGACACTGGTTAAAGAGATTCTTGTAGCAACGCCAGTTCAAACGACCAAGAAAACCCACAAAAAGGGAAAAAGATAGAAAACCCCAACATGCCAAGGGAACTACAACCTTGTGCATTATGCGATATTGTAGGCCATCCTACTAATATTTTCCCGGAGTTGGATGAATTAAAACCTCTCCTAAGCTTTGAAAGAAATACCGCGACCACAAGTTCCCATAAAAATGAACCAGCCACAAACAATCAAGGCAAAGCATTGCGTACCAACCACGAATGCACTATCTGCAACACTTATGGGCATTAAACTCATCATTTCCTAGAAATTTCGCAATATAGGGATGCCTTACATTCCCTAGAACAATCATACCAGGAGGATCCCCCCATGCAGATAGATGGGGAAGAACCTCGGGTCATATTATACCTACAAAAGGCAAGGCAGTCACCTGAGATACTTTTGTTTTTCCCTCCTCCTACCGTCCAACGTTGTGCACTCTGTGATGGACATGATCATTTCATCGTTGACCATGCAGCCCTGGATCTGTTTCAGAGATGGTATTCTGTTAACCCAGTATACTATGTTAGCTTATGAGCAGCCCAGTATTCATGTCAGATATGTTCTAGCGATCACCCATTACGTCATTGCCATTATATCCCTTGATTTAGTTCAGCGTTAACCAGTTTACCCATGGCCATAATGTACCTCTCCCTAGGAGACGGCTCAAATACCGAATCCATGGAAATCTCGACAACGCAAGAGGATGTGAGAAGCAAATCCATTCTCTTCCTGTCAGCAGAAAATTAGCCAGTTGGGGGGCACATAGTCACCCCCAATCGCCCTCCATGGAGAAGACCAACATGTGCATTGTGCAACGTACGTAATCATTTGGTCACTAAATACCCATACCTAGAATCGCTACGCAGATGGTATCCAATCACCTCACCAACCCAGAGGGAAGGGAATACCCAAGAAAGACATTCTTATCTAGTATGTCAAGGAAACCATCATGCTCAACACTATACTTGCATCCCTCAAGTGCACTTGCTAATGGACATCATACGTTCATTATAAACACAATACCGAGATATAATCATTTCATATCTAAGAGAACCTAATGTAAGTTAGATTGCCCCCAGGCAACCTACCCCTTATTAATACCAAAGCCTTGGGAGAGTCAAAACGATGCACCGTCCTAGCAGGACCCTTGTTCAGCTAAGGATGACATGTGGGCTATGTGATAAAATTGACCACCAAGTCAACCAATGTAAAAAACTGAAGAACCTTTCAAACAACCTCCACAGGGCCAACCCCATCCCACAGATCAATCTCTCTAATCAAGAGAAGACCGCACACTACTATTGCAGGATTTGCTCACAATTCCACCATACAAATAATTGTGAGTACCTCCCAAGGCTAAGAGCGGCAAGAGCAGCATTAAGTCTAGCTCCCCCAAAAGAGTTGGACCTCCCAAAACCAAAAACTTGGAGATGGAAACAACGAAATATTTCCCCTATGCATGATCCTTTCCGAGCGTCCACTTCAGGGACAAAGAGTAGCGTTGGTTTTCATACCATCTACTCAGTAAGCACCGTGGCACAATGCACCATTTGCACCAGCCATAACCATGAACCAAAGGCATTCCCCTTAATTGAAACATTTATGCGCCTCTGCACCAAGCACAATTTCCAAATCCTGGAAAGTGCAAGTACTCTTGGTATCCCTTGTGAGGAACCTATACTTACTCTCATGCAAGCCGCAATGATGGAAATTCCTCCCCCACCCAACGTCGACGGCACCAAACATTACATACGATTCATCTCTTCATGCATAAGAACCATGACACACATTGTTTTCTCATCATTCATACGTGTCGAGACCGCTACAACTACAAGAGTAGTTATACCAACGACAATGAAAACCCAACCTGTCTGCACCTTGTTGACCACATCTGGTTCCACCGCATCGACTATGGAATATTATTCATGTTTTCAACCAGGTCCGTTAGAACTGAACCACCTCCTCGCGACCTTATGAAAACTAAATCCCCCTTGGGATCCTTGTTTCACTCAAACGAGGATATTTTGGAGGCCATGACGGAATCTGATTATTTGTGGGATGCAATGCATCACTGCTTGTTTTTTCTTCTTGAAAAAGCGATTGTCCCTAACAATCTAGGAAACCAAGAGATTTACGCGATCGAGTCAAAATATTTCCTTCCATCTGGGAAATTCGATTGGTTCAAAAATCCATTCCGGCACCTTGATGCATTCGAATAAGGGAACATGTCTAACATTTCTCCAAACATTAAAGTAAATATCTCTCGAAATCTTGAGAGAGTCGAAGAAACATAGCTGGGGGCATCATGTTCCCTAGACGAAGTAACCTCTTACACCCATTTTTCCAAGATTATAGAGACATCTTCACATGGGACTATTCAGAAATGTCAAGGCTTAGTCCCACTATAGTAGAGCACCATATTGACACTTGGCTCGACGTACCACCAATATGCCAGAAACAACGTAAACTGCACCCATCCAAGGCAGAAGAAATTAAATGAGAAATCGATAAGCTTCACAAAGCTGGGTTTATCTACCCCGTCACTTACACATCATGGGTTTCCAACCCTGTTCCCATCATGAAAAAATAGGGCACCATTCACGTCTGTACAAATTTTCGAGAATTAAACAAAACTTGTCCAAAGGAAAACTACCCTACCCCATTCATCGACCAAGTCATCGATGCTTATGAGGGACACGAGGCCATCTCCTTCATGGATGGCTTCTCTGGGTATAACCAAAACCAAATTTGGCATACTGACTAGTACAATACTACGTTCACCACCCCGTGGGGCAAGTTCGCATATTAGGTTATGCCATTCGGTCTTAAAAATGCTGGAGCCACTTTCCAGTGGACCATTAATTATATCTTTCATGACCTGGCCCACCTTATCCTCACCTACTTGGACAACCTCACCGTTCAATCCAGGAAGCAATATGATCAACTCGAGGATCTGCGGCTGGTATTCCAACAATGCCGGCAATACAACCTACGCTTGAATCCCCTCAAGTGTGTCTTTTGCATCACTGTAGGATGACTTCTAGGTTTTATTGTGTCCCAAAAATGGATTAGAGTGGGACCCCTCAAGGTCCAAGCTATCAAAGAGGTGCCACCACCTCGAACACTCAAGCAACTCCAAAGCTTGCAGGGAAAAGAAATTTTTTGAGATGCTTTGTCCCAGATTACGCCACTTGCGCTAAGGGATTCCTACACCTCTTACGTCAGGATATCCCATTCAAATGGGACAATCAAGCCCAAGAATCGCTCGAGGTGATGAAATACGCATTATCTTCAGCACTATTGATCAGTCCACCAAACTACAACAAAGATTACACCCTGCATCTGTCAGCGTAAGAGACCACTTGGTTCGGGGTGTTAATCCAGCAAGGCCCCGATGGTAAAGAGCATGTAATTTATTACGTTAGTAAAAAAATTTCTGGCCCGAATTAAGGTATGAGAACAATGCGAAAACTTCCCTAGCATTAATACACACAGTCTAAAAACTTCGGCAATATATTATCTTAAGGACTACAACAGCCGTCACAAATATCAACCCCATGAGACACCTGCTGAATCGCCATTTGATGAACCATAAATACGCTCGTTGGATAGTTATACTGCAAGAGTTTGAATTACAGTTTAGCCCCCCCAAAAGCAAGAAATATTTAATTTTAGCTGAGTTCATCATTGACCTCCCAATTCAGACCAAAGGATCACCAGTCAACGACTCACTACCAGACGAACATATCTTCCTAGTGACGATAGAGGACCCTTGGTACGAAGATATCCTCTTATTCCTACGAACCCAAAAGTTCAAACCAAAGCTCACACGTGACGACCACAAGCGCATACGCCACCAAGCCCCCCGATACCTGCTCATGGGAGATGTCCTTTATCAGTGGGGCATCAACACAATTCTACGTCGATGCCTCACACACAACCAAGCTGAGTAAACTTTTAATGACTGTCATAGTGGAGCTTGCGGTGGCCACCTCTCTGGAATGGCCATCGCCCAAAAATTTCTGCGGGTAGTATATTTTTGGCCCACCTTATTCCGCGACTACATCTTAGCAGTTAAAAGGTGTGAGTGATGGCAACGCTTCACTCACAAGGCAAGAGTGCCACTCGTTCCCGTGCACTCGGTCATAGTCGTTGGTACCTTCTGCAAATGGGGGATCAACTTCATGACTTGCAACCCCACGTCGTCTGGCAACCAAAAATACATTATTTTTCACCATCAACTATTTCACCAAATGGGCAGAGGCCATGCCCACATACGAAAACATGGTAGAAACCACTGCACGATTTTGGTTCAACCACGTCATTGCCCGATTTAGTGTACCAAAAGAGTTAGTCTCCAACCACGGAAAAAATTTCGGTAACGAAATTTTCTAGGAACTATCTTACCACCTCAGATTCACACATGAATTCAATTCACCATAATACCCCAGTCCAATGGGTAGGTAGAAGTTGTGAAAAAAGTGCTCAAAATGATGTTACAACATATGGTGAATAACCATAAGACAAACCGGCACCACATGGTTTTCTCCTCCTTGTGGGCATAACGCACGGCAGTGAAAACGTCAACAGGGTTCACACCCTTCTAGTTGGTTTACGTGGTTGAAGTTTTGATTCCCATAGAACATTAAATCCCCAACTTACACACCACCATCGAACTCCTCGATGATACCCAGCCTCTAGAGCAACGCTTGGTGAAACTAGAACTTGTCAATGAAAAATCAATGACAGTTGCTCCAACACAACGAGACCCATAAAAAGTGGGTAAAATCATCGTTTGATCGCAACATCACCCCTTGCTCATTTACCGAGGGAGAGTTAGTTCTCCGCTACGATGTTGCGAAAGAAGCACTAGGGCCGGAGAAGTTTGAAACATTATGGAAAGGTCCCTATGTCATAAAACATTGCCTCCTCAAGGGGGCATATATCTTGTAAGAGGCCGATGGAACATACCTAATCAACCCCATCAATGGGCTCTACCTCAAGAAATTTTACCCATAAGGGTTAGGAGGCCTCAACTCTAGAGATAACATGCATGTAGAAAAAAAAAAATTAATCACAAACATCACAGACATGTTCTAAAAAGTGCTCTGGTTTCACAGATGGATCGTTCCCCCAACCATTATTTTGGATTCGCAGATGGAGCTTCGCGATGGTCTCAAAATCTAGCAACAACTGCCTGGGTCATCTACTATCCTGACCGATCTCCATTCTTCACCAACGGAATATGCATCGGATCAGCTACCAATAATCAGGCAGAATATGACATCGTCATCGAGCTCATGAGCGATTCCTTCAACCAAGGCATTTTCCACCTGCATATCTACGTTGATTCCCAGCTAGTGGTTTCGCAGTTAAACCAAGAATTTGAAGTACGAGATTCTCAACTGTTTATAAAATATTTGCATGCAAAAATATTAAGTCGTCAATTTGATCATATTACATTCACACATGTACCAAGAAATCAAAACGAGACAACATATCGCATAGTTAATCACATCCTAGACTGGAATGCAGCTTATATAAACCATCATACATAAAACCAAAAACATAAAAAAATATATCTCCGTTAATGATACACAACATCCATAAAATCATATACCATAGACACATCATCAAGAGCTACAAAAATACATATCTCGCATATATACCAAAAAAATTGTGTGAGTAAAAAGTACACAAGTCATGTCTCTAACCTGCAAGTCAGCCAATATATATATATCTGTGTGTGTGTGTGTGTGTGTGTGTGTCATAAAAAATAAGGGAAGCATCCTCATAATGGGTGACTTCCTGAATACAAAGTATCTCTAGGGTTGAGCCCTTCCAGGTGGGCCATCTGTACCCACAGTTGCACCCGGCGCCAAAACTGGGGCATCATCCAAAACAGAAAGCACCACACTGCGCAGTGTCAGACGATAACCCCTCTCCCATTCAATTAGTGCCTCAAGCCAGGTATCATCCAGATCATCGACAAAACCCTAGGTTGAGATGCCCTGGGTCAACCTCTCCACTCGATCCCAAGCATAAACTAGGTGAGTGGATCAAGCCTCGGCCGCAGCTAGCTACTCCGACGTCTCCTTCGCTCGCGTATTTTCCGCCTCAACACAAGCAATAGCAGCAGCCGAGCTACTACCCTTCCCCGAGGGGCCAGCATCATCACCAGTTCCTCCACCTTGAGGCTATCCAGGACCGCCACCATGCCCCCCACCTCGGAGCTGAGCACCTCCACATGCAACCCTTCGAAGGGACTAGTGTCCCACCAAGCGAGCAGTAGGACATCCAATTGCTCCCACATCTGCAAGAGAAAAAAAGATAGTTTCAGTGTCACCACAATACACATATAAATATACACATCGTAAAATACTCAACAAATGTAGAAAAACATTAAAAAAACCATACCTGCAGGTCCCCACATGTAACCAGTAAGAAGACCCATATCTAGATCCCCCCGAATATCCATCCCAAAGTATGGAAACTCTAGGAAAATCTCGGGGTTCACCTCGAACCATGCCTCTATGGTCGCATTCTAGTATCGACCCACCTCCCCTCCCCCACCTCGAGGCATCATCGGTGCCCATTGCATCATCCGAGGGTCCCAGCGAGGCCCAATAGGAACAGGCACGACGGGTCGCACCAGTACCACCCTCTCAAAAATAATGTTGCAAAGGATGCTAGAATAGGTGAATAATTTGGAAGATCCTCCTCGGACCTTCCCCAACTGCAACACCATGCCATCATAAACATGACGTGCCCAATCATAAAAATGGTTGGCCCAGAGCCAGCGCAGAGCACGAATCTGAGGTCCAGACACCCTATGTGGCGACAACAACCCTGTCAACCATATGATCATAGTTAAATCACATCGCTCAACTAGATCAACCACTGATGAGATAAGGATACACCCCTCCGAAAGTGGCACCCCGCCACAGTGCTGCTCTGACTAACGCTGAAGTGCCACCCTCCTAGGCAGGAGTGGGTGGGTAAGTGCCTCACCTTGAGGCAGCAAGTCGGTCACAAAGTATATATTTGTATCTGGACAGGTAGGAATGTCCTTCCCTCACAAGGCCATCACCTTGTGCCTCTTGTTCCAGTTACGGACCAGGAAGTGCAACAGGCGATCCTGCAAACTCAGGAGGCCATTCTCAAGAAACTTGAGAAGACCCCACTGTGTCAATAACCTTAGTGCATTGGTATCATGTGCCACATATTTTGGAAGATCCAGCCAGTCATTCTCTCTCCATAGCATCATGTCACCAAAAACAAGAATGTCAGTGACATCAAACTTTAAAAAAAAAATGGCTTGGCTTTTCACCGCGCATGTTTCCCATACAGGCATGTTGACCGCGCGTCTATCTCATAGAAAACCTCGGAATTCATGTGCAAAACCTCATATAGGCACAAAATCTCTGCAGAAATCCTCAATTTCCCGCGAAGTATTTGTGCCTGTACCTTTATCACCTGCGCGACCAAGGCCAAAAAAAAGTATAATTCCATACAGACCTAATTTGTATAGACCCCCACCTAGAAAAACTAAAAAAACTAAAATGATGGACATTCAGGGGCCTACCTGGCACTAACGACGCGAATCCCTGGTACACGGGATGACCACAATGTCAAGAAAGGCTTGGCAGTAAGCTCAGACCTCACAACTCTCAAATGACATAAATGAACTGAAATGAGCCAGATTGACCTATATATCACCCTTTTCAAATTATTTGACATACCATAACGAAAGCTCAGAATGCCCAATTGCGAAACCGAAAGAAACACTATGATCAACACCTCATAACGTCCAAAGGAGGCCTCACACATTCACGCCTCAGAAAAAACAATTTTTTCAGTTACGACAGGTATGCCCTCTCTTATCAGTTTTTCATTCAACACATTTGTCAATATATTTGAATTAAAAATATGCTTTCACTTGGGGTATTGGTTGCAGGTGTTACACAGCACGACAAACCACCTTTTTCCCCAATCATTGAAGGTTCCAGAACATGTATCATTCTGCCCCTAACATGATAGATTCCCATAGAAGCTTTGCATATACTGACATCATTTCGCCACAAGAATCAACCATAGGTTCCAAACACCAGACCATGTTTATCACCTCCCCACCTTGCACATGATAAACATTCTCATCAGTCGGTAGAGCCTCCCCCTCCATGGCTTCCATCACTCAAGTAGACCATGCATCAAATAATATGACGCCATGGCCATAACACCCCAGTCTAGGAAGCACTTCATGATCATCCATCCATCATGCATCAAGTCAAGCTTTACCATGTCACGATAAAACCCCTTTCCCGGACTACCATTTTTGCAAGAAGATCGAACACGCACCACCGCGTCTCGAATTTTGAATACCATACGTATATCAACATATCCCATATGCAATACTTTCTATCCACTTCACCACCCCTACATCGAGACTAACCAATGGGGCCCCCACCCTTAGCAAAAACAACTTCCTGACATCATCGGTGAGTGATCATTTTAATGTTTTTGGGGCACCCGTCTCCGTGTTTGTACATCCAAACAAATTTTATATTCTTTTGGTAAGTGTATAAATATTTTTTAGGATAACACCCCCCACCCATCCATTCACTTTTCTCCCCTTGCAGCAATCCCTAATCTGAACCCTTGGTCGGAGCTTCACACCTCTCCGAAAAATCCACCACAACATTCATAACAAACATATACCCACACTAGACGTCCTACTGACTCCAAGGCTTTCCTCACCATAAATCGTTATGACTGCCGCCAAATTTAATTTTCAAGCTCTGACCTTGGGCCACTGAACTCCCATCATCATTTTTCATCCATTTCTCGCCATCATGCCTATGTTAACCTATAATACCCCACCTACTATATTAGAGACTATAGTCCCTTGCATCGGTACTTCTCTCGGTCGGTTGAGGCTTTCTTCTTATCGACTTCAACAACCATTTTCCAAGAAGGAAGCAGTACCTTGGATGGCTCCTCACCTCAATAAGGGAATTCTCGGATGGCACTGTGGGAAACATTATTGCTCATTGATGTCATCGATCTTCCTAACATTCGACTACAACACAAGCTTTCATGTCAAGATGGTATCGTACTTCACAACCATTGCCCCTTGTCAAAATTCGTCGAAGACCCATGCCATCATAAGCATCTCTTTTAGCAATTCTTACATGAGAAGGTCCCAGTCATACACCCATGCATACAATGAGAATTCATGATAAAAATTATGCCATACCAAGATTATTCATGTGGGCACTACATTCAACCTATTGTCAAATAAAAAACGCCCCTGAGGGTGTCAACAATCGTCGTCATGAACCAAATCAGCAAATCAATACCATACAAGTGACATAGACAACACGTCTATCTGTCAGATAGGCTTTAACTAGCCAAAGCACGGAGAGATACAAAAGTGTCCTCAGACACATAACTTTATTGATCATGGAAAAATATTACATTACAAATTGCAGGAGTTTACAGACGTAAACTCTCATTCTCACACTACACTCACATTACACAATGAAATTAGGAAACAATCCTATTTATAAGCTCTATGTTCTAACTTAATCTAGTTATGGATCACTTGGACAATAAAAAAGTGTCCATTTACAATAAATGAGTTTCTAACCACTCTACTAACTTCACTCCTAACTTAGAGCCTAGGGAACGACTCTTTTCTAGAGTCCTAATTTTTATTAACAAATTTCTATTTCTAAATATCTCTAATATTTATTAAATATTCTAATTTAATAAATATATTTATCCTAACTTTACATTATTCAATTTATGTATTTTTGGATTTATAATTGCCTTTATGAAATAGGCTAACATTCCCCCCTTCAAGGATAAATCCAAAAGAAGAACGAGGAACCATCTTCCAAGTTCTCAAGTTGATGCTGAAAAAATCTTCAATCTCAAGAGAACATGAATCAGCTGTATGTCTGATTCATCTCTGAATGTTTCTTGACAACGCCATCAGGTGCCAAGTTGCAAAAGGATCCATCTATCCTTTGCATGAAATCAGCATCAAAGCCCACTGGCTGATGATGTCAAAAACAACTCACTGTTGCTTTTGTTGTTGACTGCCCACTGGCAAATTTGTTGATGCCCACTGGTTGTTGAAGATGCCCACTGGCTTCTTTTTCTAGTTGTGTCAAGACTTTCAGTCTGACAACCACTGTCAATCTCATTGACATTTTCCCCCCTTTGTCAGCTGAAAGGAGAGACACTTCTCTGTAAAATATTCTTGAACTCCCCCCCTTCAGGTGTAGGATTTTTACACTGTTGTACTCCCCCATTCAACTGCATGAGAGTACCATCATCTTTTCAGTGTGGGCTGCACAATGTGTGATCGTATGCGGTTGTAGAACTGAAGCAATCTTTTAACTGTGGATGACCATTCCCAAGGGTCGATCCATTCATAATGTATCTTCAATCTCTCTGATTTGTGTTGATTGCGACATTTTTCTGAGGAATGATTGCACTTGCCACAATGGTGACAGGGATGGAGATCAAAACACTGATCTTCCATATGACCGGTTCTCTGACAATGAGAACATTTCGGTTTGACTTCAACTTCAGGTTGTGGGGAATTCTCTTTTTCGGTAACTTTGGGTTGCATGCACTGTTGGTTGTCTGCAACTTTCTCTGAATGTGCTGAGGGGATCTGTTCAAGAAATCCCGCACTGACGAACTGAATGGGCTTGGAATAATCGGGAATATGGAAGTTGGTGTCATCTTGGACATATCCTAAGCCTCGTCGATTCTTGTTATTCTGAATGTCTTCCCAGGGCCTGATGATGGGCTTGGAAGAAATTGGATCTGGAATAGCTGCGACACTTGAAGTTGGCTGAATGAATGACTTATCATCTGGATGGTGCAAAGACTTATCATCTGGATGGTTCAAAGACTTGAAAGTATCACTCTTTTCTTGCAATTCAATCCTTTGAAGTTGTGACTCGAGCTGAAGAAACGCAATAGTTTCATGTGTTTGTTGTAGATGCCGTGAAAGATCAGAAAGAGTTTCTTTGCTGACGTGCACCATGTCTTCATCGCTTGAGATGATCAAACTATGAAGAATGTTTAACAACTGAATATGTTGTGCCATCTGAACTTGCGCACTTGAAAACAGGCTCTCTTGTTGTAGATGTCGTACTTTGAACTGTTTCACTTGAATGACAGGCTCGCTTGAATGTGGCTTAAATGGCACGCTCGCTTGATTTGTTGCCGGACAGATTACAGGAGTTGTAAAATTATCTTTGCTGAAATTTTGGAATTCACACTCGCTTGATGACTTACCATGTGCTTGAATTCTTCACTTTGCTCTGATGATTTTACACTCACCTAAATGAATAACTATGCTCACTTGATGGGTGATGTCAACTTGGCGATTGCAGTTTGTGCTGAACTTGTTTCTTGTTTGAAAAAACCCATGCACTCAACTGATTTTGTGTAAAGGAAGGGTGTCGAACACGGTCAACAATGCACCCAAGAAAGCTTACAATAATTCACTTTAAAATAATGAATTCACTTGTTCTTTTAAAAATTCATTAACAATGAATTTTTAATGATTCACTTAAGTCAATGAATTTGATTACAAGTACTTAAATGGATTTGCAAGAACGTTGATGAAGACTTTGCTGTGAAAAGCATTAACTTGACTAAGTGAATTTACTGTTTGATGTAGAACGCTGATGTAGACAATCTTCGATTATATGTTGATGCATGTGTTGAATTTCATGTATGTGATGAAATTATTGATGTGTCACAACTAGACACAGATCAAAAACAGCAACATGAAGCCATAAAAAAAACATGCGCCATCAAACACACATAGTGTACCTTAGATCCCCTTATTCAATTTCGGGCGGATCTAGGACACATCAACACCAAAAAAAATGATATCTTTATTAATCATTGAGTACATCTGAGGCAATGATAATGCCAAGCTGACAACGATTTGAAAAAATGTGCCTTCAAAATCTGAATGGATAGTGACACGATCTCTCTCAAAGTAAGACAATACTTTGAATTACAACAATGGCTTTTCCTTATCATTCCAAATTTACAAAGTATGCACCTTATTTCTTTGAAGCACACTTATCTTTCCAAAAATCACTCATTAAAAAACTTTAATCCACATGAGTAAAGATACACGACTTTATTTGTTTTTTATGTGCATCTGTTCATCTGACTTTCGCTATTATTCTTCGATGGCATGAACCTCTGCTGCTTCAAACTAAACGAATGAATGAAAGAAAAACAATGAAACAGCCCACCTACTCCTCCTGGCATTGGCAGTTGCAGAACTTATATTCCAAGTTGGCTTTTAAAACACAATTTTTAAGTGGAATACAATCACACAGATACTGACCGCAGCTATGAGCTTTTGTTGCTTTGATTCCTTCTGGAAGAATAAAACGTCAAAAGATCAAGCACCACAATGTAATGAAATAGGAGACGTCATTTCAAGCATTCCAGATGTTAAGGTTTATCCATACGCCAAGTTGAAAATTGCAACAAACATATTTCACGTGGATAACAAGATAGGGTCAGGTGGCTTCGGCAGTGTGTACAAGAGAACCCTCAAGGATGGCACAGTGTTAGCAGTAAAACAACTGTCTGCACAATCAAAACAAGGTGTTGAAGAGTTTCTAACTGAGATAGCTACAATCTCTGATGTGCAACATGAAAATCTTGCAAAAACCTCATGGTGCCGTGTTAAGAAACACATCGCATTTGGTCTATGAGTACCTTGAAAATAACAGCATTGCTCAAGCCTTACTAGGTTCAGATAATAGTAGAATGGATATGGATTGGACAATGAGAGCCAAAATTTGCATGGGAACTGCTCGTGGTCTTTCTTATCTTCATGAAGAACTTGTGCCTCACATTTTACACCAGAATATCAAAGCTAGTAATGTACTCTTGGACAGAGATCTTAATCCAAAGATTGCAGATTTTGGTCTGGCTAAGCTTTTCCCAGATAATGTTACCCACATTAGTACACAGGTTTCTGGCACAATTGGTTATTTAGCCCCAGAATATGCCATGCGTGGTCAGTTGACGAAGAAAGCCGACATCTACAGCTTTGGGGTACTTTTACTTGAGATAATTAGTGGTAGAAGTAACACAAAGTCAACTTTTCCAGTCGAGGAGAAATTTCTTTTGGAGGGGCGGACATGGTAGGACATCACAGCTTCTCTAGGAAATTTCACAACCCAAGATTCAACATATACATAGCTTAAAACAAAACTCTACGCCTCTTAACACATACCAGCCATTCAGAACTACACAATATCAAATGGAATTCTAAAAACCCCTACACGAAGAATGTAGATTAAATTGTACGCTGAGAATTTCCATTCAACGATAAATCAATTACATTTAATTTCATCATTCCAGCAACAAAGGTTTCATCTCTATTTAATTCAAATCTTCACTCTCAAAACGTTGGTTCTGGTCCACTTGCATACCACAATCGATGCCAGAATCGATGCCAAAATGCAGAATCGATGCCAGAATGCAGAATCCACTTCAGAAAACGTTGGTTCTAATATTTTAAACGTTGTTTGAATGTAAAATCGATTTGCAGAATCGATGTTTTCATGAAAGGACTTTAAAAAATTAAAACACACAGCGCTTTCCTTTAATCTTACCAATGCCAACATGAAATTACATTCAATCATATTCATCAACGCATCAAATTAATAAAGCATCTGAGCCCCATTAATTACCATTCTCATCCCACTGAAATTCAACGTACCTTCCCAATCGATCACCGGCAATGTGAATTTGACCAAGCTATGGACTTCGCCTTCGTGGCATTCAACTGCACAATGCTTTTTTTTTTTAATGGATCACACAAGCAATCGATTTGTCCCAATCTCAACGCTACGGGTTCTGATACTTCACAATGGAAACCGGCTTGTGGATTTACGCCCATAAATCTCACGATCTCACCACAACTATGATACCACATGTAGATTCAGAAGTGTCCTCAGACACATAACTTTATTGATCATGGAAAAAAATTACATTGCAAAATGCAGGAGTTTACAGACGTAAACTCTCATTCTCACACTACACTCACATTACACAATGAAATTAGGAAAAAATCCTATTTATAAGCTCTATGTTCTAACTTAATCTAGTTATGGATCACTTGGAAAATAAACAAGTGTCCATTTACAATAAATGAGTTTCTAACCACTCTACTAACTTCACTCCTAACTTAGAGCCTAGAGAACGACTCTTTTCTAGAGTCCTATTTTTTATTAACAAATTTCTATTTCTAAATATCTCTAATATTTATTAAATATTCTAATTTAATAAATATATTTATCCTAACTTTACATTATTCAATTTATGTATTTTTGGATTTATAATTGCCTTTATGAAATAGGCTAATGTACATCACTTAGCATAGGACATTCTAACTCTAGGAAATATTTTCGTATTTATGCTTTATTTATGCTATCTCTTCTAGGTTTCAGAAAATGGCCCCTTTTTCTCATGATTCCAACCTATTCCTCAAGTTCATTACCTTCTCAACATGGTTATATAAATATAAAAATATAATATATTTCATATATAGTTCTTCCCAAGACCTTTAAACATTAGGAATCATGATTATTATAAAATCAGACAAGCAAAGGACATCAAGAAATGTCAAGCAAAATGATTTACAAGATGGAAAAACATTATAGAATCTGGAAATTTTAACTTTTCCTAAGGTCAAGAAGTAAAGTTTATCAAGTCGCGCATAGAAAGGATTGGCACTAAATGCTCCGCGCGGCCTTTTCTACGATAGTAGCACAAATATCTTCGGCTATCCCTAAAAAAACCGCGTGGTCCTGGGTATGGCTGAAGGTCACCATCCAGGACCACTTGGCACACTTAAGGAAAAATATTCTCCACTCAAGGCTGCCAAGGACAATTGCCTAGAACCACCTTGAGGCCTCAAGTGTAGCACACAATGTAATCAACCTCCACTCTTGGGTCACTATCCACAATTGTACCAAGAGAGGGAAGAAGATTTGAATTTTACCTATAAAATACTGCCATGAGAAGAAAAATTTAGAACACATTGTTATGCTGGCCAAATTTCCCATGAGAAAACCATCAGTGTGTTGTCCATGCAACAAAGGAGTGAAGTGATTCATTTGTTGGCCATCTAACATCTCAATCCCAAAGGAGAATTTCATCAGTTTTCCGTTATCTAATCACTCATTTGAGGAGAAGAGAGATGATTGCAAACATCTTAAGGGAATATCCCTCCTTAATTTGAGTATTAGAGCTCCATAGCTCTAAGGACTCACTGCAAGTGTTTTAGCGTTCTACCTATTTTTTTACCACCAACAACTAATAAAATTGGATTCGTTCTTCGTTGGTATTATTAGTTTGTTTAAACTTGATATTGAGCTTGTGTTATATTTGTATTTGTTTTTTCTTGTTTCCTCCTCTATTGTAGTATGCTATGTTTTATAACTAGTTTTTCTACATGTTATGATGCTTCACTAACCATCTAATAACTCATTTTTTTCCTGTGACATTGCTTTTAAGAAAGAAACCTCCCCTACCAAGCATCGTGCATTTCATACACCCTCGTGTCAAATGCACCAACACAGTTACTCTGGTGAATCATTACCTAACCCCTTGGGCTTATACTAAAACATTCACCTAAGTATATATTGACATTCCAACTAACATGCTTGTTTATGAAACTTGTTTTCCTCCTTTAAAATGAGTAAGAGTATTTTTCATGAGAAAAATACATTGATGTTATAAACATAACAATACTTAGAAATTTGTTTTCTACTCACACTTTGTCTCAAATTTGAGGGGAACCCATGAAAAAACACGCATTTAAAATTTTTGAATTGTTTTTAACTTAAGAATAACATTTTATAATGGTTATAGTACCCTACTGACATTTATATTTAAGATATAAAACTTAGCCATTTCATATGTCTCACTTCTAGTTTAGGTAGATTGTTTTCTAGGCAACTTTGGATGGTTTCCACAGTTATTTAGGCGCAAATAAATTATTGTTTTCACTTTATTCCCTGTTATGTGCATAAAATTACATTCATAAATAATCTATTAATAGGTTTTTTTGGCATCTTTGACCTTTTTCTTTAATCCACAAAAGTTCCTTGAAATTTTACCCAACTAGTTAACATAGATTGTTGATTAAACTGAGAAACATTTAGAATCCATTTCTTTGCTATAAAAGAGATGCAATAACGTTTTGTTCACTTTCTTGAGATTATTCAAAAATTCAATTTTCTTAGAGTTCATTTTCATTTTATATTTAAAATTGATTTTATCCTTTCTACTTTTCAATCTTTGATGGAGGATAATACCTTGTTTGGTGGAGCTAAGAGGGCTTTCCCAAAATCTTCTCACCTCTCTTTCCTTCCCTTTTACCATAGACTATTTGAATTGTGGGCATCCTCAAGCTTTTGCTAAGATACCAAGAGGTATGTAAACTATTGAAATTGGAAACAAGAAAAGGCTTCTAATTTAATTTTCCCTAATTAAATTAGAAGGAAACTTTAATTCCACATCACATGACATCTTGTATGTGTTAATTGAGTTTTGAAGGCTTAGCTAGCCGATTCAATTTTGATTTGAGGGTAAAAATGGAGGCATGTAGAGTTCTCTCTAAGTTTTATGGGGTCCAATTATAGCTTGTTTTGAGTTGTAATTGTTTATCTTAATTATTTGAGATAAAATCAGTTTAACTAATTCTAATTGATGGAGGAACTAGTGAGAGGTCAAGTGAATTAAATATGATTTAATTCACATGCAATGATTAATAAGATAATTTATAATTTTATATAAACGTTTTTTTCATGTCAGTTCTGAGGAAGACTCAATTGAGATTGGATTTAAAGGGAAGTGTACTATCAATTGTATAATTAGAAAATTGTGCAGGTCATGCATGGAGTCAACATAAGGCCTTTGATGTATTTTGAAATCAGTAATTGGGAATTTCCAAATTAATAAGGGTTCAATTTCCCTAGGGATTATGCAAGAAAGGCAGGTCATCCAGAGGCAATAAATTGGTTAAGTATTGTACCAAAATTTTTTGGGATAGAGTGAGACAGTCAGAGATAGTGCAGAGAGCTCTCAAACCTGAGAGAAGCATTAAATTGTTTCATATTCTTTACTTAATGAAATATGAAGATAGATGGGTTTTTAACTAAGGTTTTCCCCAGACAAATATTTGTGTTGTGCGATTTGAATTCTTTCTCTTTCTTGTTCATGTGATTGTGTGATTGTAATTGGTTTCCAAAATTTGTAGAATAGATTCAAGTATTTTGTTTTATCATATTACAATATCAGTTGAATATATGTGGATTTTCTATATGGTATCAGAGAAGGAAACACTATAGAAGAGAAGAATACGATTTTTTTTTAACAAGTGAATGGAATTTGCAGATCTACCCTTTAGGACCAGGAGGAGAATCATGATGTATTTCTATGGATTGAGATTAAAATATTCCCTTGAGGGTAGTTCAAATTACATATATTGGAAGGACATGATCGAAGCAGTGTTGTATTTCATAGACAGTGATATTCCTAGGCACACAACAACAGATACTCAAAATCTTGATGCATTGAAGAAGAATGTAGAAAAGACGAGAAGGATTTTCTTAGAAGGAGTTCAAGATCATATTGTCTCAAACCTCCATGGAAAGGAAACTCCATATGTTATGTGTAAGGCCTTAAAAAATTTCTTTTAGAACAACAACGACCACAGGAAGCTAGCGCTGAAGGACAAGCTCAGAAAAATCAAGATGGAGAAGGGTGACACAATACCAAAATACTTGACAAAGTTCACTCAATGTCAAGATGAGCTTGGAAGTGTTGGTGTTACCATTGTTGAGGATGATTTGGTGATCCTAACACTTCTAGGCCTTCCTAAGATCTGGCACAACTACTAAGATTCAATGAATGGGAGGGAGAAGCTACTAGAGTGGGAGTGATTGTGGTCCGACTTGGTACAAGATGAGATTCGACGAAATACCAGAGATGGATCCTTGTCAAAGACTGATGATGAGGAAAATTGTGCCTTGGATGGAAAGGTGAAGAAAGGGAAAGAGAAGGCCTTCCATTCCAAATTAGATTCTGGTCTGGAAGGAAAGAAGAAGGACTTGTCGAAGATAAAATGTTTTCATTTTCATGACCTTGGAAATTAAGCCACAAAGTGTCTGCACAAGAAGGCCAACAAGAAACCCTCAAGAGGAGAAATAATTGAAGCACTTGCTTCAAAATTCGAGTTGGATTTCACTCTCATCGCATGCATTGTGTCATCGGTGATGGGTTTTGTGTGCTACTTGGATATTGGAGCTTCATTCCATATGACAGACAACAAAGAAATCTTTAGCAACTTGGAGGAGAAGGATCTCTAGATGCGCATTGAGATGGGAGATGGCAGGAGGTATAGCGCAACTGAAATAGGTATTGTTGTCGTTTAGAGGGAGTCAGGTGCTCCTCTCACATTAAAATATGTCATTTATGTTCCTGATTTAAAGAAGAATTTATTTTCAGTTGCTATGTTGGAATACCGTGTATATGATGTGATATTTATTAAAGGAAAGTTGTTCCTTCATCACAAAGCCACAGGGAAAGCAAAAAAGATTGAGGTTTGGGTAAAGAACCTATAGAAATTGGATGTAGAAGATTGTGGTTCTTTGAGCACAAAAGCAGAGAAGACGTGAATCCGATACATCGATGAGTTATTCCATAAACAACTGGGCCATCTACACCATAGCGTTTTGAAGATCATGCAACATATTTATACAAGAATTCCCAAGGGTGCATTTGAGCAATAAGAACCATGCAATGGGTGTACATTGGATAGGTACACCAAAGACACCTTTCATGATAAGGACAACCAAGCGAAGGTGATACTTGAAATATTTCACTCAGATTTGTGAGGACCGTACTCAACAACCTCCACATCAAAACATAGGTATTATGTGATTTTTGTAGATGATATTTCACACAAGTGTTGGATATTCTTCATGCAGAAGAAACATCATACGTTCCCAAAATTTTGTGTGTTCAAAGCACTTGTCAATAAATATAGAGGGAAGAAGGTGAAGGATATCATGGTAGAGAAAATGTCTTGAATGAATTCAAGAAATTATGTGATTCAGAAATAATTCGACGGGAATTGATAGCACCTCATGACCCATAACAGAATGGGTTGAAAAAAGGAAGAACATAACTATTGTGGGATCAACACGAGTGATGTTACATGATCAGGGCCCACCGTTTCACTTGTGGTTTGAAGCATGAAACACATCAGTATTTATGTATAACATAATTCCTCATCAGATTCTCGGGATGAGTACACCCGAGGAATATTTTTCAAGTAAGAAACTCGATGTTATGCATTTTTAAATTTTTAGTTCATCAGTTTATTTCCATGTGACCAAATATGCGAGGAAGAAGCTAGAGCCAACATTTGAGTTGGGAATATTTTTGGGGTACACCGATATGCCTCACAACTATCGGGTGTAATTTCCAACACACAAGATGAAAATGGTCAGAAGATATGTGAAATTCAATGAAGAGAATGCCTTAAAAATTTCCCTTGAGAGGGAGATTCAGTTGCACGCAGTTGAGGATCTATTAGCTCCAAAAGAAGAACCTCAAGATGTGGAGTATCCAAAAGCAGAGGAACAAAGGGTGGAAGAACCTACTCATTCATAGACATCCAGGGACAGAAGAAAGTGAACCAAAGAGGCTGACAGGTTGGCGCTTGATGCTAGAGAAAATGTGGGAGAACCTAGATCACAACGTATGAAAAGAAGGTCCCTAGAACGATACACTGGCTACATAGATCTTATGAGAGAGTGTGTAGAGATTGATACATCATCATTTGAGGAAGAAGTGAAGAAACCAATTTGGTTTGATGCCATAGTTGAGGAGTATGACTCCATTATTAGAAACAATAAATGGTAAGTTGTCCCAAGACTAGAAGGGAAATTAGTTGTAGTATCCAGGTGGATCTTCAAGGTGAAGCAGGAAGAAAATGGGAGTGTTGAGAAACATAAGGCCATATATTTGGCTAGAGGGTTCTCTCAAGTGGAGGGGATTGATTATGAGGAGACCTTTGCTCGATTTGAAAGGTACTCGTCAATCAGACCTATCTTTGCACTCTCAACACAGATGGGATGGTAGATACATCAGATGGATGTAAATAATACTTTCCTCAACAAAGTGATTGATGAAGAGGTGTATATTGAGCAGCCAAAAGGTTTTGATACCTTCGATAGAGAGTCACATGTGTGCAAACTCAAGAGAGTGTTGTATGGATTGAAACAAGCACCCCGTGCTTGGTACACCGGGATCGAAAGTTACTTCATCGGGTTTGGATTCACCAAAAGTGAAGCAGATGTGAACCTTTACCATATTGTGGTAGAAGGTAAAATATTTATCATTGTACTTTATGTCGATGATTTTATTCTTACAGGTGATGAGAAGCTCATCAATTGTTGAAAATAGGATCTTGAAAGAGAATTTGAGATGAAGGATATGGGGCTCTTGCATTATTTCCTTAGATTGGAAATTTGGAAAAGATATAGGGAAATATTTGTATCTCAGTGAAAGTATGCCAACGAGGTTCTAAAGAATTTTCACATGGAGAGTAGCAAACCCATGGAGACTCCTCTAGCAAGGAACTGGAGGAAGGAGGATGCTACTTCAGGCGAAGTAGTAGATGCTACCATCTACAAGCAACTTTTGGTTTCACTCCTATACTTGGTGAACACATGACCAGACATATGTTATATAGTTAACAAACTTAGTCAAGCTATGGTTAAGCCTACCAAGATATTTTGGAAGGCAACCAAGCATGTGTTGAGATACCTCGGAGGCACCACAAAGTTCGGGTTATCGTA
The DNA here is from genome assembly GCA_034641835.2 of Pinus albicaulis. Classification (NCBI taxonomy): domain Eukaryota; kingdom Viridiplantae; phylum Streptophyta; class Pinopsida; order Pinales; family Pinaceae; genus Pinus; species Pinus albicaulis. The sequence goes on from CM076570.1 coordinate 1,068,801,728, forward strand.
CAAACAGGCTGAGGGAGTGAATCTTCAAGGCTTTATGGATTCATATTGTGAAGGGAATATTCCATCTGACAGGAACATCAGGGTGAATCTTTAGCATTAGGTCAGCAGCAGTTTCCTTGTACAACAAGAAGAAGATATCAGTTGCACTCAGTTCAGTAGAGGCAGAGTACATGGCTACTAGTCAAGAATCTTGTGAGGCCATCTTGATGAGGAAGATACTTGTTGATTTGTTTGGTCAGCAGATGGATCCGATGGTGATTTATTGTGATAACCAGAGTTGAATCAAACTCTCGGTTAATCCAATTTTTCATGACAAGTCCAAGCATATTGATATTTGGTATCACCATATTAGAGATTGTGTGTAGAAGAGGATTATGTCATTAGAGTACATTCCTACAGAGGAGCGGGATGCATACATCTTGACAAAGGAACTGTTAAGAGGAAAATTCGAGTTCCACAGAGGAAGGATCGAGATAACAGACAATCCCTTTCTTGTTGAGAGGGTTTGCTGAAATTGGCAACAAGAAGAGGCTTCTAGTTTAGTTTCCCCTTAATTAAATTAGAAGGAAATTGTAATTCCACATCACATGACAACTTATACAAGTTAAATGATTTGGGAATACTTCATTAGCTCAGTCAATTTGAGTTGAGGGTCAAACTGGAGGCATGCATATTTCTCTTTAAGTTTTAGGGGGTCTAGTTAGATTTTATTTTGAATTATACTTATTTAACTTAATTATTTGAGTTAAAGTCATTTTAACTAGTGCTAACTGATGGAGGAACTAGTGAGAGGTCAAGTGAATTAAATCTAATTTAATTCACATGCAGTGATCAATCAGATAATTGATAATTCACTATAAATATTTGTTGCATGTCATTTCTGAGGAAGGCCCAGTTGAGACTGGAGTTAAAGGGAAGTGTACTATTAGTTTTTATATAGGTCATGCATGGATTCGGCAGAAGGAATTAGATGTATTGCAGAATCATTAATTATGAATTTCCTAATTAATAGGGGTTGAATTTCTTGAGGGATTTTGCAAGCAAGGTAGGGCATCTAGAGGAAATAAATTGGTTAAGTATTGGACCAAAATTTCTTGGGATAGAGTGATACAATCAGAGATAATGTAGTGATCCAAGTGGATCGAACAGGTCCAAGTACAAGTGGCTTGAGTGCAAAGGCACAAAAATCAAAGTGTCAGGAATGTGGTAAACTTAGTTTCAAGTTGAAGATCTCGTCCTTCTGATTCCAACAGCGCAGATGATACTCTTCACACTCAATTTGAGGTCTGGGATAGAAGATAGAGTGAAACAACACAAGCTCTATCTGGGGATGTTGGGTAGTTTAAGGAGGCTTACAATTTTGTAAAAAAACCGACCTCCTGATCTAAGAAAAATATTGACAATTGCTAGTTTCACTCCCAAGTCAAATTTAGAAATTAAAAAAAATCCGTTGGTTAAAAATCAAATAAAAAAAAAAATATATATATATATATATACATATATATATATATATATATATATAGTCAATTTTGGAGGCGGAACATAATTCCCCACCCTCTCCATCCAACCACACAACGAATATTACAATATCAATTATAATAAGGGGTTCAGCGACCATGACCCTGTCGCCCCCACATTCACAGCCCACAATATACGACATCCACCATATAATATGGGTGGTAGGGGTTGTTAACCCCACCGCCAACCCTGCCACTGCACCATACGGAGCCAACAGAGATCACGGGGCGAGCCGACCAATGCAGGCCAGACCCCTCCCCACTTGCCTTATCTTAATTGCGATGGCATTTAAAAATGAAATGGGGTGGTTTATTAAAACGACATTTTGACTTAATACGGATGGGGCGGGATTTGACCACCCGGCCCCCTCCCTCAAATGATGGATCTTAACCCACTCAGGAAACGATGGACTTGGTAAAGTCTGCCCGAATTTTAATATATAAGCTTACATTTCATAAGTGCACCTAGGCAGGCTAGGAGCGGCACGGAGTACGAGACAGGGTGGAACCATGAGCGCTTTGCAGGAGGGGGCGAAACCATGATTTGAGCCATTTCCAGAGGGTCCAGATTTTCACTTTTTCATAATTAGGAAAATTTTATATGGATTTTTCACCTCTCGACACCACAAATTCAACTGTGTTGTCCATTTCCTAATTAGAGATCTCCAATTTTTGGGCACTCTCAGCCATGGAGGTATAAGGGCGTAATTTTTCATTTAATTCGTGTACTTTCATTTTTACTGCCACTTAATGAAAGAGGGCCTCCCCACTAATTCAGCAGGGCCTGGAGACATAGTCCCTCCTGGATGAACTTTGATATCAATTATGTGTCTTATTGCATGATTCTAATTGCTTCTCCCTTCTTATGTTTATGCCTTTAAAGTTTCTTTTTTAAGCTTCAATTTTTACATGTAATTATTTAATTCTTTAACACATCTCAAGCAAAATATTTTCGATTAAGTGATATCAGAGCATGTGTTTGTAAATTTGAATTACATGTTTGTATGCTAACTAGAAACAGACTACGAAGAGGTGAAGGGACATTAGATTCTTTTGATCCTGAAGTAGGATGTGCACATCAAAGAAGAAACATGGATGACAATGTTTGAAATGAGGAGGAGATAAACTTCTGCAAGACCTTCTACACCATGGCATATTGGTTCAAGAAGTTGTTCTCTAGACTTGAGAAAGTAGAGAAAGAAAGGGAGAATGCTTCAGAAGGGCAAGGTTTAGGGCATGGAAATAATGGAGGATATCCACCTCCTTCTCCTCCAGTGAGTGAAATTTCTTTCTCCTCTTCTCACCATCATCATAGGAATTCAATAAATGCATATAATAAACCTTTATTTAAGTTATACGTCAAATTTTATCTACCCATGTATAATGGTGAATGTAATGCAGAGAAACTTAACAATTGGATTAGGCAGCTTGAACTCTACTGCAGGATTTAGCAGATTCTGGAGGATGAGGCAAAGATGCAGTTGGCTTCTCTTCGACTGAATGGCACAAATTTCATCTGGTGGGAGAGAAAACTTCAATACGGCAATAATTTGGGTAACCTTATTTCCTCATGGTCAAATTTTATTGCTGTACTTAAAGATAAATTATATCACTTGGGCTATAAGAAAAAAGGCTTAATGGAGTGGCAGTACCTAAGGCAAGGCAAAGGACAAAATGTGGAAAGCTTTACTGAGGAATTTAGAAAAAAATCACTAAGGTTGGGCATTTCATTAGATTCACCTGAAGTGGTAACTAAGCATATTGGGTCATTACATAGTTACATTAGACGTTTATTGTTAATGTTTGAACATAATACCATTGACTTGGCCAGTGTAAAGGCCATTCATATTGAAAAAATGGGTAGAAATGATAAGGATGATCATTCAAAGAAACCACATTTCAAACATTCAAATGAAAAGCTTAAAGGGAAAGGAAAATATGATGACATCAACGAAGAAAGATGAAGGAGAAAATCCTTGTTGCACTCACTGCAAAAAGGAAGGTCATGACGATGATCATTTTTGGAAGTTGTACCGAGAAAAGAAGCCAAAGAGATATGGAGGAAAGGGTAAGCAAAAGACGATAGCAACTACGCAACAAGACCTTGGATCTAACTCTAGCGATGAGGCATTGATCACAACAACAGGCACAAAAGGTACTCTTTCTCTTCACTTTAATTCTAAATTGCATGGAAGAAATAGATCAATAGATGAACCTCTTCCTAATGAACAAAAGAGAATTGAGTTGTTTCATATTAAATTTGTCGTAAATATTACAGAATTAGAAACTCTAATTGATTCAGGCTCTCAAGAAAATTTAATCTCTGAATTCTTGGTTAAAAAGTTAGGCTTAGAAGTTAAGCCTCATCTAAAACCTTATCCGCCTTGATGGATACATAACAAAGTAAAATTAAATGTAACCAAACAATGTAAGGTTAAATTTGTAATTGCTTCTAAACTAGTGGATGAAATAGAACTGAATGTCATACCATTAGATATATGTGGCATTGTGTTAGGGAGTCCCTATCTTTATGATAGGAAATTATTTTTATTTCAACATTAAAATAAATACCCAATCACAATATATGGGGTAGAGTATATTTTAAGAGCTCATCAAACCAAGGTCAGTGTAGTCTTGTAAGTTCAAGACAGATGAAGAGATTAGTGAATTCTAGAAAGAGGTGCTTGCTCATGGTTGTGAGAGAAAAATATGTAGAAACATCTAATGCTTTCTGAGGATGTCATCCGGCTCATAAATAGGAATTATGTGAATTTATTTCTAAGTATGATGATTGGTTTCAGGAACCCTTAGGATTGCCTCTAAAATGATAAATCCAACATGAGATCCATTTGCAGTATGATGCTCCATTTCCAAACATTGATATGTATAGGATGTCTTCTATTGAGATGGAGGAGATCAAAAAACATGTATAGGAATTGTTGAACCAAGGGGTCATCCGGCCAAGTACTTCTCCTTGCAACTTGAAGATCATGTTCATACCTAAGAAAGATGGCACATGGAGGATGAGAGTGGATTATCTGGCGCCAAACAAACTCCCAGTGAAAAATTGATACCCTCTCCCTCGCATTGATGATTTGTTATATCAATTAAAGAATGCTATCTATTTCACCAAATTGGATTTGCATAGTGGTTATCACCAAGTCATAATTTCAGAACAAGACGTGCATAAAATCGCCTTTAATACCAAACAGGGGTTGTTCGAATGGATGGTGATTCCATTTGGACTATGCAATGCTCCAACCACATTCATGAGGGTCATGAATGATATTTTTAGGCCTTTCATTGATGGATTTGTCCATGTGTATTTAGTTGATATTCTTTTCTTTAGTAAGACTTGGGATGAACATGTATGCCATGTAAAGAAAGTTCTTGATGTATTGAAAATGAAAGAATTGTATGTAAAATTGTCAAAGTGTGAGTTTAGGAAAACCTCTTTGGTTTACCTAAGTCATATTGTTGGTAATGGTCAATTAAAAATAGGCCCCTCCAAATTTGAGGTGATTGTAAAATGGCCTAAGCCTACCAATGTAATAGAGGTCTGTAGTTTTCTGGGTGTAGTACAATATTGGAGGAGATTCATTGCCAACTTCTCCATTATTTCATCATTCTTACACACACCGACAAGTGTAAAATAGGCCTTTCAATGGGGATGAAAGAAACAGAAGTCCTTCAAAGCACTCAAAGACAAAATCAATACCGCACCAGTCCTAGCTTTACCCGATCTCCAACAGCCTTTTGAGATCAAAACCGATGCCAGTGGGTACGCCATGGGAGATGTACTGTTGCAGCACAAGAAGCCGATATGTCACCATTCGGATAAGTTCTCCCAGGTTGTCATCCACTTACGATAAGGAACTATATGCCCTGGTCCAAAGTGTGAAAAAATGGAAACACTACCTAATCGGCAAGGAAACCATTATAGATAAAGATCACCAGCCCTTGCAATACCTTCAGTCATAGACCAAGCTACAACACTCTCATTATTTCAGGTGGATGGGGTTTCTTGAGCAGTTTCATCTGGTAATAAAGTATAAGAAGGGAACTTGTAACAAAGTAGCAGATATGCTCTCTCTCCCTCCTATTGCTACTTCTATTATTTTGCATAATGCTTCATTTTATTTTGAAAGTTATGTTGAACAATATGCTAATGATTATGACTTTAAAGCAATATATGCAAAACTAACTCATGGATCACATATGGAAAACTATGATTTGTAGGGGAAGCTGTTGTATCACCTTGGAAAATTATGCATACCCACAGCAAAAAGGTTACATGTAATTCAATAGGCGCATACCTCTCTTTTGTTAGGTCACTTTGGTGTCGAAAAAACCTTATGTCATTTGCAAATGTTCTACTTTTGGCCTCATATGGAAAAAATTGTAACCCAATTTGTAAAGGGATGTGTGATGTGTTCTATTTCAAAGCCCTCTAATAGAAAACTCGAGCTCTACACACCACTCCCTATTCCGGGTCATCCATGGGAAAGTGTGTCGATGGACTTTGCAGGAGCCTATATCTAGAAAGGGTCACGAATATTTGTATTTCATTATAGACCAATCTAGTAAAATGTGCATATTAATGCCTTGTAAATGACAGGTCACTACAGAGAAGACTGCTTATATTTTCTTGCAGTTTGTTTGGGTCCACTTTGGGTTGCCCACATTGATTGTGTCGGATCAAGACTCTCGCTTCCTTGGAGATTTTTGGACCAACTTGTGGCGAATGATGGACACCAATTTGAAGAGAAGTACGACATTCCATACACAAACCAACTGACAGACAAAGGTCTTCAACCGTACCATGGTACACTTTTTGCGGGGCTATTGCAAAAAACATCCCAAGTTGTGGGATGAGCATCTTCCATATGTGCACCACGCCTACAACTGAGAAGTGCATTCCTCTACGTAGTGTTCAACATTTGAGACATGTTTTGGTTACTTACCAAAGGACCCTTTTGACATGATCTATGGAAGGGATGAAGATGCCAGTGGAAATGATGACAACGACAAAGCACAACACTTCATCCAACATATATAGATAATTGACCAAGCAATGCGAGAGAAGTTGGAAAAGATTCAGGCTTGATATAAGGCCTTACATGATAAGAGCCAAGTCAACCACAAATTTCAAGTTGGTGACAAGGTGTGGTTCCATATCGGCAAGGATCATATGAAGGGGAAAGGCAAGAAATTTCGACCAATCCGTTATGGTCCATTTATCATATTGGATAATATTGGGAATAATGATTTCTAACTCGATTTGCATGTATACATGTAGATGTACTTGGTTGTGAATGTCGAAAATATGAAGCTTTATGAACCGCCATTGATTATGGACACTGAGGAGGTAGGATCAGTGCCTACAGTGGATGAATTTACACCAGAGTATCGTGATAAATTTCCAAAAGACATCATTCTCGATCGATGAACCAGTACTTCATGATGGGGAGATGTGGAATATCTTCGTGTTGGTTTCAAAGGGATGCACCCAAGTAAAGATAAATGGCTTGAAAAGGAGAATGTGAGGGAGCCATTCCCTCACTTTCTTGTTGATTGATAAGGCTTTTGAGGTCCAAAAGCTCTTCAGTGGGGAGGAATGATCCAGGTGGATCGAACAGGTCCAACTACAAGTGGCTTCAGTACAAAGGCTCAAAATAAAAGTGTCAGGAATGTGGAAAACTTAGTGTCAAGTTGAATATCTCATCTTTCCGATTCCAACGACACAGATGACACTCAATTTTGAGTCTGTATGAAGGAGTTAGGAGCAATCAAAGATTGAGGGTTGACTTGGTGATGTGGCAGCTTAAGGAGGCGACAATTTTGAATAAACATGGCCACTAGATTCTGACCAACCCCGGCCAGATTTTGGGCAAAATTGTGGGATGGTTTGTGTCACTCCTTTGGTCAAATTATAGAAATTTCAAAAAATGAAGTTGGTTAAAAATCAAATAAAATAAAAAATAAAAAATATATATATAATTTTGAGGGTAGGCCGACCCCTACCCTCTCCATCCAACTACACAATGGATATTAAAAAATCAATTATAATAAGTGGTTCGGCAGCCGTAAACCCACCGCCCCCACATTCACGACCCATAATATACGGCATCCGCCATATAATATGGATGGTGGGGGTTGTTAACCCCACCGCCAACCCTTCCACTCTAGCATACGGAGCCGACGGAGATCACTGGGTGGGTCATCCAATGAGGGCCCGATCCCTCCCCACTTGCCTCATCTTAAATACAATGGGGTTTAAAAATAAAATGGCGTGGTTTATTAAAACGACATTTCGACTTAATATGAAGGGGGCGGGGTTTGGCCACCCGACCCCCTCTCTCAAAAGATGGATCTGAACAAACTCAGCCAATGACGGACTTGGTAAATTCTGCCTGGATTTTTATATATAAATCTTCATTTCATAAGTGTGCCCAGGCATGCCAGGAGTGGCACAAAGCACGAGACATGGTGGAACCATGAGCGCTTTGCAGGAGGGGGGCGGAACCATGATGCCATTTCTAGAGGGTCGAATTTTTCACTTTGTCAAAATTAGGAAAATTTTATATGGATTTTGCACCTCTCAACACCATGAATCCAATGGTGTTGTCCATTTCTTCATTAGAGATCTCCAATTTTCGAGCACTTTCAGTCATGGAGGTATAAGGGTGTAATTTTGAATTTAATTCTTGTACTTTCATTTTTACTACCACTTAATGAAAGAGGGCCTCCCCACTAATTAAGGAGGGCCCAAGGATGTAGTCCCTCTTGGATGAACTCTGATATCAATTCTGCGTCTCCTTGCATGATTCTAATTGCTTCTCTCTTGCCTTTAAAGTTTATTTTTTAAAATACAATTTTTACATGTAATTCTTTAACACATCTCAAGCAAAATATTTTGGATCATGCAGAGAGCTCTTAATCCTAAGATAAGCATTGTATTGTTTCATATTCTTGACTTAATGCAATATAAATATAGTGGGGTTTTTATTTGAGGCTTTCCCCAGATAAATTTTTGTGTTGTGCGATTGAAATTATTTATCTTTCTTGTTCATGTGATCGTGCGATCGTAATTGGTTTCCGCAATTTGTAGAATAGATTCAAGTATTTTTTTTAGCATATTACAAGATCAGTTGAATTATGTGGATTTTCTACATAAGCAAGGCCTAAACTTTACCTCAATCATAAGATAAGTATGATTCACCACACTTGATGTATTCCATTTGTGATAATAAAGTTTCAAGATAATCTTAGAGAAGACCCCTCTAAGGTTGTAATGATATTTCACTTCTGGTTATCTTCTAATAGTATTCCAAATTATTTGATTATATTTAAGATTTGCCAATGTACTCTCACTAGTGTGGAAGTTGTACACTATATTTATTAGGAATACCTAAACTACATTTGTTGATATAATTAATAATATTCTTAAATGATTTCAATTTCATGTTCAACATGAAAGTTGAACTAAATTAAGTACTTGTCGTAAAGAGACCTGATTATTTGCATGAGTATATACTTATACTGATCTATGTAAAATCCCTTTGGATGATTAGTTCGTGTTGAACTACTCTTTGAAGTCCCTTATGCTTCAAATTTCCAAAGATGTTGACTTACACCATCCCAAATAGTGTAAGAAGTGATTTATACATATCAATACTTACACCTTGTATACTTGCAATCAAGTTACATATATACCATTATAACTTATGCTCCTAGACCTTCACCCATTGGTCTGCATCCAGCATAAAAGGCATCTTATGTCGTTGTACCAACATAACTTTGTATCTCATGCTTCAAACCAACTTGGAAATATGTCATTATCTATATTTCCTTGTCATTGTGAAGGGATTAATACTCTTGATGGAGTTTCCAACATTTATTTATGAATGTCTCATATGCCCCAAATGCTCCACTAAAATCCTTCTCTTATTAAGGGAACCAGTCTAACCCTAATCACTTTCCTTCATTAAATTCTAATTTCGTTCAACCTCCTCCTCCTCATCTTAATTTTTATTTAGATCAACAAATCTATATAAGTTTCCAATAATATTAACAAGGGAATACGATAAAAAAATGAAAGAATAAGAATTAGGGGAAAGGGGAAAATGAAATTTTTTGGGGGAAATATCAATACCAACTAGAGTTAAATACAATAGTCTAGGAAAAAATGTTTCTAAAAACATTATTATATCATTTAAGGGGGGATCATTATGCTTACTCGTGCCTTAATATTCAAGAGGTTCAAGGATTGAGGGTCCAATTTCCTACCCAAACCAACCCACTAGTATCACAAACATTCCAAAACCCTTTCCTCTAATATAGATTCATTACCTTAAATTATGAGGTTGTAGTAGATTTGACTTATTTTGTGGCCCATAATGGGTTGACCTATCCCAAAGTAAGGTTATAATTTATGATGATGCAAAGGGTTACAATCTAAACATATAAACTATTCCTACCTTTGCTCTAATTATGTGGCTCTCACAACTTTGACATCTTTAGTGGCCCACAAGGGGTTGACCCATCCTACCATAACATCTTTATGACTACCCAAATGGTGAATATAAAAACATATATTAGATAACAAACTAGTATTCCACCATCAAGGAGACCCACAACACTAAATGGTCCTTCCCATTGATTACAATTAAACCTTATTCTGATTAAGCTCAAGCCCTCTTTAAGAAACATGGCAAACAAACATCACACTAGGAAGCTTACGATTATAACATTATTACATATTTGGCATGAAGGCCTTGTCTTATGCTTGTATTGGAGGTCCTTCAAACTTGTCCTTCCTATCATATAATATTTTTTTTGGCCATTAGGCGTTGATCCTTTGGAATTTCATTTGATGAATTTTGAATTAGATAAATATGAGGCCTCTCTTACTCAATCATTTTCTTTTCAAAATTTTATCACTAGTACTAACTTTATCAATCATGGTTGCATTTTGGATGAGGGAAATTTCTCAAGTGTCATGTTATTATAAAAGATTTAGGCTCTTATCACATTTTCCCATCAATGAGCATATTATGATTATTTGATGGTGTTTTTTAACAATGTGGTATTTAATGTAATTTTCCTATTATAATGTTTTCCACCACAATTATCCTAATTGATATAGAATTTATGGACATCCCAATGGAATACAGCATGATACTTGGGAAAAAACTATGTATGTCATTAATTAGGCTGCATGTTTATTTTTCACCTCATGTAATTTCCCCCATGATTGAAAAGTGTCACCATTATCCAGATTAAATATTCTAACCCCCACTCCACATGAATTTAGAGAACGATTTTCTCTTTATGGCTCTCAATTGATCCCTACCCTTATAGATGTTGGTTCTAGTCTCTTTATGATGATTAAATTGAATTCCTCCCTCATGATTTTTATATGTTGGATCATCTCTATCATTATGGTGTCCACTCCCACTAAGAAGAAGCCTTTTCAACAATAATTTCCTTATTTGGCCTTAGTCATGGATATTTCCAAGTTCCTTCTCACTCAAAGGCCCATGATTCCCCAATCTCTCAATTACATAACCTAATGAAAAAGTCTTTGTGGATATGATATTCTCACCAATGAAGAATTTATAGAGGCCATGATAAATTGAATTCCTATATTGGACCAATTTTTACTTGAGCATCAAGGCACCCCATTAGAGTTTTCAATCATTCAAAATCATTTTTTCTTGCACCACTTGCATTTAGGAGGGTACTTTGACCCACATTCCAAGGAATGCGCCTATTGATATTTCCATCCTATAGGATGTTGTCATAATATGAAGGTGTATTTTTCCCTCATGGAAGTAATAACTCATATAAAATCTCACAATAATGTCTAACCATTGTTTCTTAAATGTAGAACCTTGAAATAGATTTAATTGTGCTTGTGGAGCATTTTCCTTGCTATGGTCTACCGATGTAGGCATATTCTAGAATTGACATATAGGCTTAGGCTTATTTTCTACTCAATTACATTCATGCATTTTTCCACCTAAGATTTCAAAAGGATTGACTGTATTGGAAGTTGGTGCTTTAACCTTATTTGTGTCATCTCTATTATAATATTCCAACATAAGACACTTCTTATGATAGGTCACTCTAGATATTAATCTCAATATTATGCATCATCCTTATCAAAAATTTCTATAATATTGAAAGCCTTTGAAGTTGAGATTACATCTTGAGCCTCATTCTATGATCTTAGATATATTTATCTCCATTTTTGTTTTTACTTCAACTATTTTTTTATTTGGTGATCTATTGTTGTGCCTTTTTATTTTATACTCACCTCCATTTATTTCTGAATGTTAACTATCTATAATGTTCCCAATTCATGAAAACTATTTCCATTTGAGGCTACAATGTCCATTGTTTTCTAACCACTTGTTTCTTTGATTTATTTTAGACATATGGTTCCTCTCACAGTTAGACTTTATTTAAATGTCATATGAAATCTGCCTCCTCCCTTGATTATTTCATTCTTTAAAAACATATGAAAAATTAAATGGGAGGGTGATGAGGAAAATAGATCTTGTTAGTCCAAGGACTTTACACCAAGTACAAAGTCCACATGATTCTAGGAAGCATTTAATGTCAACATTGACTGAAGATTTTGTATTGAGTCACCCATATGTGTCCTTTCACTTGGTAATCATGTTCATTGTGTTTAGTTTTCCCCATTGGCTTATACCAATTTTGTTTTTCTACTCCAATTGAATATCAAAAATCACCTATTCTTGTGTCCCCAATCCATTATTAATCAAGTCATCCCTACACGTTCCTTCAATTGTGGTTGTTTTCCATGTCAATATTTGTTTTTTTCTCTATGTCAAAGGAAGTATTGTATGTCCCTACCATGTTTACAACAAACCCATTTTGAACCCTAGGGTTATTGTAACTAATTATGTCATTATCACTTATATCAACATTTAAATGTTGTCACAATGATGGATCAAACTTTACAATTTAAAAATGGTGCATATGTAAATATTCCTTTGATAATTAAAAATGTTAAGAAACCAACTTGGAATGTGAGCATCTATACAAACTATGATAGCATGAGCGGGAAGTGGTGACCTCACCTAATAATCTATGCCAAAATTTGAATTCGAAAATGTATTACCTTGTTTTCCCACCAACCCATAGTTCATTAAACAAAAAAATGGGTAACTGAAAAAACCTTCTACCATATTTATGGAGGCTAAGTGGTGGTTATTGAGTGTTATAAAAAAATTATTAGAAACATGGGAAAGTACACATCTCAAAATTTGAGGGTTGACCCATGAATGTGTGGTAAAATGGGAAACACACGTGGATCAATCATCCATGAGTTCATTCAGGCCAAGAAAGAAATATTTTAGACAAAAAAGTGCATGGAGCAATGATTTTGTGAGAAAACAACTGTCATTTTCAAGTGAAAACATTTCTTCATTGCTCTAACTGTTTATACAAAGTTTTGGGTGCCCAAATATGCCTAGAAAAGTGCCAATGATAGATTGGAACATTGTTGTTGTGTTTTTGGTTCTCAAAAAACAAAATTTTCATTCCCATTCCTCATTGGAGAGCTCTTTAACTTAGCTTAGTAGTGGGGTCATGAAGTGATTCATATTGGGACAATATGATAAGAAATGGGCAAGGAAATCAGCAAAGGACTATAGAGTAATGAAGATATTTTTGTATTGTTATATAATGCCTAGCTAAAAGGAATATGAGATTTGTGGAGAATCTAGGCTTACAAGGAAAAATAGTTCTTTGATTTTTTGTTTTTTGAAGGATATTTTCCTTCACCCATCCCAAATCTCTAAGGGTTGAGAGTTTCACCTTGTGGTATCATAGCCTAGCTAGGGGGTGACCAGCTGTAGAGATAATTGAATAAAATGCGATTATGGCTGGGTGGAAAAGGCTCCTTACAAAGTGAGTTTCAAACAGATAAGTGTTGTTTATGATTCCTATGATCATTCTTCATTTACTCTCTTAATTTTTTTTGGTAAACATAGAGTTGGAAAATGTATGTCTTTTCTCATATGGAGTTTATAATATGTTACATATGTTAAATTGACATACAAATATGGTGTGGTGATCTATTGGTATTGTACAAATATAGTATGGTGATATGATGGTGTACAAGTCTGTCACATGATGCCTCCCCCATTTCAATAGTGAGAAAGAAGTGGGTCTAGTATAATTTGCACCATTAAGCTTAATAGAGTGAAATTTGTAATGTTTAAATTTTTCATAGTGAAAAATTGTTTATATGATTTTGGAATATATACTCATTCATGTAGATATATAATAATCCAAGTTTACAAGATCTTATTGGGAGTATTTTTATGTATAGAAGTAGAGAAATTAATTTCATAATCGTTCTACCTATAATAAATTTTGGTGGGAAGTAACCTTTGGTAACTTTAATTATTTATATTTTTACTCATACCTATCTTCATGTTAATAAAAATATAAATTTTGGTGGGAAGTAATTCTCATTTACATCTTATTCCTATCTCTTTTGGTGCAAAGACTTGGTTAAATTATGATGGGTTATTGTCACCATAGGCATGTCTATTTTGGAATAGTGATTTCGGAATTTTAATTTAACTATCAATAATTATTATGTGGGTGGTAGATATTTAACCTCCACTGAATATTCTAGAATATTCTTATCACAAATCAAAGGTTGAGATTTATTTGAAAAGTGGTTTTCTCTTTTTTTCTCTTTTAATTTAAATTTATTAATTAAAAAAAATGTCATAAGAATATGAGTTATGTTTTTTTGGGAATATAGTATAAGTCATGGTATTAGCCCATGGTATTGTAGCAAAGCCTATTTACATGTTAAAAATATACATGGTAAATTGGGGGTGAATCTCCATGGTTAAAAATATTGTTATATGATTTGTTTAAATGCATATATGTTTAATTCATATTACTACTACTACTCATAATAAATTTAAAATAAATTTATAATTTGGTTATTTTCTATTATCCTTTTTAATCTTGGCATTGTCAGATAAATGTTTTGATGCTTTCCGAGTTTACCAACCATTTAATTTATATGGATGCCCAGATTACCTAATTATGAAGAATATTCAAAGTTGTCTTCTCTTTAAGAGTTCAATTTGAATATTCAACTACATAATCTCTTATGTATATTAAGCAGTGTTTGCATAAATTTTAGGGTTAGTAAATGTGATAAGAAATTCGTTTACTTAAGTGAAGATGATAAATTTCGTAATAACCCATTCAAGGAGAGGTATTTTCTTCAATGCATTATGTATATGTGAATATTTGTATGCATATAATCATTAACATTCATGAATTTAATCCATCTTAAATCCAGATCTACCAAATTCAATATAATCATTAACATTCATTAATTTCTCACATATATACCAGCCTAGATTCATCTTAGATCGAGATCTACCAAATGAGAGGGATCGATTTGAGAGGTATTTAATTAAGATGGATACTCTTGAATTCCATAATGGATTTCATCAAGCCTTTAAATAGGCTTCATCATAACAAATACCATGGGAAAAACCATGGGTTTTAAAATACCAAATCTCAAAAACGACCAATGGTAAATTATTAATTTTATTTTATTTATTTTTATTTAACTGAGTCAAATTTTTTACATAATAGGACAATACATTACAAAAACTCTTCCTATAGACTTGAGATGGATTTACTTAAGATGGATCTAAGCTATTACTCTTGCATTCCATAATGGATTTCATCAAGCTTTTAAATAGGCTTCATCATAAAAAATGCCATGGGAAAAACCATGGGTTTTCAAATACCAGAGCCCAAAACTACCAATGGTAAATTATTAATTTTATTTTATTTATTTTATTTAACTTAGTCAATTTTTTTACATGATAGGACTATACATTACAACATCTCTTCCATACTGGGCTGGAGAGCGCCTCTATGCACAATAAAGGGTTATGAAAACAAAATGTATTTTGGAAAAATCCAATAAAGGAAAAACCTAACTAGAAGGTGAGGTCCATCCCTTTCTCTTTTTTTCTTAGAAATGAAATGTAAACGCAAAGAAAGTGCACTCACCAAGGAATTATTATGTGGTCTATGTGGTTGTTATAGGATATTTTACTTCCTATGGTTTGCATCAATATCCCACTACCAAATGTTTTTCTCAACTATGTAACAAGAAGCACTACCATAAGAATGAAACCCCTTCAATATCTCCAAGCCCAAGTGTTTAATAATATCCTAATAGTTTTCTAAGAATAATATTATAGCTTTTGCATGCTTCAACGCTCTATTGGGATTATGGTTTTCGATCTTTTAGAATATTATTAAACATATGCACATGCCTAACTCCACATGTGTGAGTAATAGAAGTTGACATGGCATCTAATCTAGTCAGTGAGTTAGTTCAACTTGGGAGATACATAAATTCCTCATATGAACTTTGAAAACGCGATCTTCACCCTGTTGACAAGATCTTGATGCATATATCAACCTTCAAATGCTATGAATTTAATTAGAAAATTTTGAATCCCAAACCACCAAAATGAGACTTGTACCTAAAATGGGACTTGTAAGCCAATAACTATGATTTTTCCACCATTTTTTATTTATCAAATTTTAAGAAAAAAATTGGCCAACATTTTATTTATTTGTCATCACTACTAAACAAAATTTGTTGCAATTTCTATTTTGGATTGATGAGATTCTTGTTTTTAAAACCTATCATTTATCATTATGGGTTTCGTATATACACTTCTAAGAATGCAAAAATATGTTCTTTGATGTGATGATAATGTTTTTAGTTTATTGTATCTACATTTTTTTTTTGCAACTATCATTGTTCCCATATTTTAATATCTTATATCTTATTTGTTAAAAGGATATTTTTCTAGGCATCAAACTGCTCCTCTTTGCTATTTTTATGTATTGAAAATTATTTTATTTTCCAAACTTATGAACTAAGTATTATCCATAATTGTCCTCATTAGCAGACTCTCTTATAGATAAGAGAAAAAGAAAATAGTCTTTCTTTCACATTATCTATACCAGACCATGTCAAAATATATGTCTACATAAAGCTCAATTGGTCATCTATATCATTGTCATGATATTTCATTATCTTTATTATTTCTAAAAGGCTTTTATTTTACAAATCCTTAATAAAGTATTTTTTATATTACAATGTTTCAATGCCCAACAAAATTTAAAATAAAAACATTTAAATATTTTCACCCTATAACACCATATGTTTTCCACCTCTAGGATTAATTGCACGTGGTCTAACATATATCCAAGATTATACAACCACCACACCATAATTATTAGAAATTCTTGTTCAAAAATGATATAATATTTGCTTTATCATGGTCAATAATAGACATACATGGTCAACCAGAGTGAACAATAGTCACTCATAACCAAACATTGTCAATCATTGTCAATAATTGTCAATCACATTCAACCATCCCATGCCCTTCGATATCCTGGTGAAAATATAAATCACCTTCTTAGTTGCATGCATCTCAACATAAACATGGGCTACACAATAGAAAAATATGGGCAAGTGCACAAGACATGAAAAATGGGTGGTGAATTTCTAGGGACATTTTATGTTGGAAAAAAAAATGGACAAAACAAATTGGAGAGATTTTTTATTGGATAAATCCACTGCTTTGTAATTTTTTTTTTCTTTAAATGTAAGCATTGACATCGTTGATACACTATGTTCACAACACTTATTTTAAAGGGACTATTTTTCCAACTAGGTTAGTTCTCAACCTTAAAATTGGATAAATAGCACTATAGTGCACCCATATCCAATATAAATTGTCCCCAAATCCAACAATATTTTTGTTAGAAGTTAGAGTTCTACCCATGTTAGAAACTTTTCCCATGGAACAATGTTTACAACCATTTAACATGTCACAACTACATGAAGTTTAGTTTCATACATAACATGTCACACCAAAACTTTGGATACATAAAAGCATGTAATTCAAAGTCTCATGATGCACATACAACTAAACCTTATTGAATCAACATGCATCACACAAATCTAAAAGAGTTGTGATACAAATGAAACCAAATGATCAAAAATACTATATGAAAAATAAAAGTTCTTTATGTAATCAAAATCTATTTTTTTTTAAAATGAGTTACAAAACATATTGTTCTCAGAGATTTGCTTTGGTCATGACACAACATTTCGTACTCAAAGTAAAGTTATTTTTTCATGACATAAGTCATTTTTTTATGCATGTGACATGTTGCATTTTCTCAATCTTCCCTTCATTATGGCAAAAGAGAAATTCCTAAACTTTCTTTCAAATGATTATCTTATTCTTAATTTACTCAACTAATTTCAAAAAATATAATTCTTCAACTTTTTCTCAAAAATAATATGATTTTTATGTCCTCAAAAACACTTATTAATCTATACATTTCAAATGGAAAAAATATTTATAAAAACAACAATAATAAAAAAATAATTAATATTTAACAGAAAAAATTCTTAATACATTTACTTATATTCTGTCACATTTTTATTGTTTTTTGAAAGTAACATAAGCATGGAAAGATATTTATAATATTTCTCAATATGTTTACTTATGTTACTTATCATTATTTTTTTATTTTTATTAAAAATATAAAATAATATACTCATTCACTCATTCACTGATATATATTACTATTTAGTTTCTAAAACTATTTCTAATATTAACTTAAATATATCTTAATTTTAGATCTACCAATAAAAAGGGATCAAATCTCTTTTCACTCTAAAATTAAGGTTTTCACCTTAATAGATTTGAGCCCTCTCCGTAGATCCCCAATTAAAATGGATCTATATTGATTTAATTATTAATTACATTTAATTATAATTATTATTATTTTTTAAATTTTATTTAATTTTATTTCAATTTTATTTTCATAAAACATTATAACATTTTTTCTAAAATATATATATATATATAACAATATTGGATAAAAAATATTTACCAATTACTTAAAAGTCATATATATATATGAGAAATTTTGAGCAACAATTTTATCACTTAAAAATGTCAGAATTTGTGAGGTGATGAGAAGTCAGCTAGAAGTTACATGTTTACTAGCCAAATGGTTTGGGCTTTACATTGGTAAATTATTTCACTGAGACACTTTTGAATTATACATGTGAAAATTATATTAAATTAGCCAATGGTGTGATAATTAAATGTATTTATTATTATTAACTTAATATAATTATATGAACGTAAATATATTAAATTATTAATTAAAAATAAAAAATCACTTTATTAAATATAAGGTAATTAATTATTGAACCAATGGATGACATGGAAGGGCTAGGTGGCCTTTGTGTTGATGTGACACAACCCCATGATAACATGTATGTCTAGGGTGTTATATAATCGGCTACATGGCAACTGCATACTAAGATTGATTTGGAATTAGGTGTGAAAATATTCATATTGTCATATTTAAATGATTCAAACTTTATTTTTAATAAAATTTATATCATAAGAAAGTTCTCAATAAGTATTAGTATGTGATGATTATGTGAGAAAAGAATTTTTGATTGAATTAGAAAATTAAAAAGGACAAATAAAAACATATTGTCAAATATGAATGATTCAAATTCCATTTATAATAAAATTTATATCAGAAGAAAGCTCTCAACAAGTAGTATGTGCATCATGTGAGAAAATAGTTTTTAATTGAATTATAAAATCAGAAAGGAAAACTCAAAATAAAAAAGTGTATAATTAATTGAGCAAGTGAATGGTAAGTGTATTACATTGTTTTCCATTCCATTAATTCAAGTCCATGTGTTAATCATTCATCAATACTCTTCTTACTTCATCTTGGTTGAAAGGACTTTTCATTTCCTTTTACCAATAGATCTTTCCTATTGACAATGGCACATTTTTCTTATGGTTTTGATTTAGAGAATTAAAACCTTGGTTTTAAATTTCCTTCAAATGTGGTTTACTTCTCATTTGATAGTAGATATCCACCATTAATTAAACAATTTCTTGTGATTTTAAGTGTACCTCATTTATTTGCATAATGAGGGATTTGTATTAATATGTGTGTGTCCATTTCATCATTATTTAGTATTTCTCATCTAAAAGTAATTAACATTGGCCATCCATGACCATATAGTTTCTCTATGTGTGACTTGACTCATTATCCCATGATGGAGAATTGTACTTTGGGCTTGTTAGTGTTTTAAATTTAATGAAATAACATGGACATTTGTAACTATTTCCAATGAATATTTGATCCCATTATGTCTGAGCAACTCCAAAATTTGAGTCTCAAGCTTTGTGCTTCTTCTTGGACACATTATCCTCTAGATTCCAAAATATGCATTGATGATGTATTGAGATATTAATGTATTCTAACCCAAATTTCCACTATTGAGTCTTTGTCATATATGATTGAACCAAGAGGTGCATTATGATGGTAATGTATGATTTCATCCATATTCAAAGTAGAGTTGACATTTGTTAAAAAAACAAAAAATCTAAATAAAAATTTAATGTCTTCATAGAGTTGACATTTGTTAAAAAAAACAAAAACTCTGAATAAAAAATTAATGTCTTAGTAGAGTTGAAATTTGTTAAAAAAAATAAACTCTAAATAAAAAATGAATGTCTTCTCGAATAAAAGCATAGGTGAAATCCATATTTGATTATATTTAATTAAAAGAATATATTCATCTTAGGAGAAATCCATATTTATTATATTTAATTAAAAATATAGATTCATTTTAAGCATGGACCTAGCATACCCCAAAAGGTTGGAAAAAGAAATTCATCTCTTGATAGATCCCAATGAATATGTAGTCTCTCTCTATATGTGTGTGTAATTTTTCATTGTTTAAATTATAATTTTGAATGCTATATAAAGAATATAAAGTTTAAAAAAAAATGTTGGATTTCATGGAAAATTGACAAAAAATGTTTTCTTAAGACATACCAAAATGTAAAATAGTGAGACAAATTCACATGTATTAACCATAAAAACTTATTTTTTCAATTTCTTTATATGGTGAATTTGATGCTCGAACTTCAAGCAACCAAGATATTCTTCTAAGAAATCATTCCAACCCCAATCCTCTTTGGTTAGACGAAGACCTTACTATGGCTAGCCAATACAAAAGGAGCTCTAAAGAACTCGGGGATAATTTGTTTGGGTTGGAGCTAATCAAGCTCTGTAGTGCTACGGATCTCATAATTTGCAACGGTCTAAAGAAGTGGTCAATTCTAGCAAGATGACTTGGATCCATGGGCTTGGAAGGAGTGTGGTAGACTATGTTATTTCCGATCTCCCTTTATACAATGAAATAATAAATTTTGACATCTTAGATGACCGCGAGCCTGACTCTGATAATAGGTATTTACTCATAACTCTCAATTTTGTGATGCATAGATATCCCATAGAAGATAATCCTTATAGTGAAAAGAACTTAATCTTTGATAGAAATAAAAATGATCTCTTTCTAAATGAATTAAAAACTAATTTTCTTCCTTTATCTAGTAAAGACAACATAGATGACCTCTATCATAATTTTACTACAACCCCGTCATATTCTATTAACAAGTTCTCAATTGAAGTCTCAAGTAATAAAATAAATAGCAAAACCAACCCATGGTATGACAAAGATTGTAAAAGTGCGAGGAGAGAAATTAAGGAAGCTATTGATGAATCTCTCAAAATTAGCAAGATAAAATCTACAAAGCCCTAACTAAAAGGAAAAAAAGGCAATATATTCATAAAAGACAAGAGAATCTCTTACACCTCTCTAAGGTGGCTCCTAAGAAATTCTGGAGGTAGAGTCTAACTAGGAAAGCTAAAGATGATAATAAAATTGCTTTAAATGACTGGAATTCCTATCTTAAAAAGCTTTATGAATCTCCAAATACCAGGGATTTTGAAATGCTACTCACAAAGAAAGAAGTTTTCTCATTAGAAGACATTGATTTTGGGGTTAAACACCTGACAAATGGGAAAGCTAAAGACATTGAAGGTTATCAGGTGGAAATCTTAAAAATTGGAGGTCCTGTCCTCATCCCCCACATCCACAAGCTTTTCAACCAAGCGGTCAAGAAAGGGTTCCCTAAACCTTGGACTCAGAGCCTCATTACCCCTATTTTTAAAAGTGGGGATACAAATAAACCCTCTAATTATCGAACAATTATGATCAGCCCTCTCTTAGCCAAATTATCTGGTATTATTTTGGAAAAGAAGTTGAGCATTTGGCTTGAAAGTGAAGGTAAGCAGGCTAAAGGCCAAGTGGGTTTTAGAAAGAAACACTCAACAACGGACCACCTCGTTACGCTTAGGATCATTGTGGAAGAATGTCACAATGATAAATCCAATCTCTTCTGTTGCTTTGTGGACTTTAGAAAGGCTTTCGATACGGTTCCTAGAAATAACCTATGGAATATATTAGAAGATTTAAATGTTCCTTTTGATCTAAGAGTGGCTGCTATAACGTTATACGAGAATGAAATTGCCAAGTTAAAAAGCAATGAGGGGTGGTTGAAAGATATTAAGTGTAATATCGGAGTTAAAAAAGGTTTCCCTCTCTCCCCTACCCTATTTGGCATTTACATCGACAAGATAGAAGGTTGTTTAGAGGAAGCAGGAGGTGTTGGCACGATCTTAGCTGGGATAGTCATCATCCTTCTTCTCTATGATGATGATATTGTTCTTCTCGCAAGGTGCCCATATGATCTTAAAAAGAAAGTTAAACTTCTTAAGGATTTCTGCTCTACCATGGGTATGTCTATTAACACTGACAAAACAAAATTTATGATTATCAAATCCAAGAAGGACATATACGCTAATTTTATGTATGACGATAGTAACTTGGAGGAAGTATCTTCTTACAAGTACCTAGGAATTGATATTCATCACAAGCTCAATTGGAACTATAGCATTCAGAAAAGGATTAATGGGGGGTGGAAAGCTTATTTTGGTCTTGAAAATAATTGTAAAATGGAAAACCTCGTAATGTGGGATAGAAAGAAGTTCCTCTTTGAAACTTTAGTCACTCCTGTTATCTTATATGGATGTGAGTTTTGGGGTTGCAGCATCTCTAGATAATCCTGGAGAAATATTGAGCAAATCCAAAAGTTTTATATAACGTATAACCTTAAAATTAAAAGCAATACACCCTATCCTATTCTCCTTATTGAATTGGGTCTTCCCCTATCGAGAGCCTAGATATGACTAGGCTTCTGTTGTACAAGCACAAGCTCAATAGCATAGGAGACCACAGACTTCCTAAGCTAGCTTTAAATTCCAGCCAAAATCACCTAAGGCTTAAACGAGGTTGGTATAAAGAAACCAGGGCTTGGTTAAACCATTGGGCGATCGACGAGAATGTTGCATTGCAAAACATCAATAACATTAAAAAAATTGTTACTTCTAAGTTCAAAGAAAAAATGTGGTGCGAGAAAAATTTAGCAACTAAAATAAAATTAAGGTATTATAAGGATGTCATCAACCCCACCTTAGAGGATCAAAAGTATCTCTCTCTTTTAACTAGCTCAAAGAAGAAAATTAATATAGCCAGGATTAGAACTAACTCTCATGAGCTCCATAGTGAAACAGGTCGTTGGATAGTTCCTAAAACACCATGGATGGAAAGGATCTGCCATCTTTGTGAGGATATGAACATCGAGGATGAAAATCACTTCCTCTTAGAGTGCCTCACGTACAACCACATTAGAGCTAAATTTCATAATCTTTGTTGCAATACTGACTTTCCTAGCCTTCTAAGATGTCAAAATTATAGTGAGCTCGAGAGGCTTCTCTCCAAGATTTTTGAGCATAGGAATAAAATCTTAAATCAAATTAAATAAATCTTTTCTTTAGGTCCGATAGACCAAAGATTGGTCTCAGTGGATGTTAACCACCATCATCATCATCATATAGACATAAAAAAATTAAACAATACATAATATATACACAATTGACATTGAAATATTTTATATAATATGTGCATTAAGACATTTTATTTATGGACTGCACTATTCACATTAAAATGCTTTTTTTTTTATTGGTATATTTTTAAGTATAAGTCAATATTACTTAATCTTGCATATTAAAATATTAAATTGACGATTCACATTGAAATCTTTTATTATTATAAATATTTTTAAATGTCACATGATCATTTTATATTAAGAATTTAATGATGTAGACATCTCCATATTATTATTCTTATTAGGAAGTACTAGATATTTTTTTAACTTTTTATTACTTTTTTTATCTTTAGACATTGAATATTTAATTATTTACAACATTACAAAGCTTTTCTTTAAAATTTTGTTTTAAGTTCATATGACATAAATTGCTTAACATACATTTTCAAATAGTTTATTTGAATAAGGTGTTGAAATATTTTTGAAAGGTATAAAGTTTAGAACTTTTACTCACACTTTTTTTTCAACTTCTAATTACTTTATCTTTTCTGAAAATTGATATGAAATTGTATTAAGTGAAGTGGATATCCAAATATTTTATTTATGACCAAGAGTGAGAGAAATATTTGTACCATATTGGGTTTTAATATTAACAACAAATCAAGGGACCATACTGAAGTTGAGTTCATTGATACTTTATAATATTTTTGATTAAAACTAACTAATCATGCATATTTATTTTTTAATTTTTTAATTTTCTTATAACCAACATTTATTTCAATGTTTAGAAAGAATAAATAATTAAAAATAAAATAATTAAATTTCTTTCCTAATAAGAGGAGATGTGTAATTCATTTAATTTTTAATACAAATTTGATATGTGGGATTCAAAAAATATTATTAATAAAAAAATATTCAATATAAATTATAAATAAAATATTTCACTACACAAGGTTAAATAATATTGACATGTATTTAAAAATATATCAATAAAATAATAATATTTTGATATGGACAATGTCATTTATAAATGAAATATGTTAAAACATTTTAATAGTATTACTATTTTACATTTTGGCTAAGTGTATTTTGGTTAATTTTGTTTAAAATCTAGCAAAAATTTAGAATCGCAAAGTAAAGTTTTGTAGTCCACACAATCCAAGTGTTTGAAGGGACTTTATATCCATTTTATCAAGTGTTAAGAGGGATTAAGTCTCTTGAGATGCAAACCTTTTTTCAAGTTTTGCACTCAAAACACAATTTGCATGTCAAGAAATTTGATCCCTCTTGGCACTTGGTAGATTCATTGTTTCGATGGATCTATACTGCTATGCCCAATTCATGAAAAAAAAAAGTAACTTCTTAAGTTTTTGTCCTATTTGGCCTCAAAATAGAGAAAACCACATCTTTTGAATTTTAAGTTTAATATCTTCTCTATCCCATTTTTTCTAGAAAATGATACATTGTCTGGTGGTGGATTCAATTTAAGAAGAAAATAGGTTCATTTTTTAAGTTAAGAAGAAAATAGGTTCATTTTTGAATTTAAACAAAGTTAAACCCCCAGACATTAGTCTCTATTACAATCACCAGAGTTAGGATCCATGTGAGGTGGTTAGTCCATGTTGCAAAACACATAGGGAGCATTGAACCTAATGTCCAACAATCTCCCCCACAATGCGAGCCGAGTGAGTTTCGAACTGAAGACCTGTCGCTCTGATACCACTTGTTGGAATCACGATTGCTGTTAGACCAAAACCCGCAGGTGTTAGTCTCCGCTACAATCGCTAGAGTTAGGATTTACAAGAGGCAGTTAGTCCATGTCGCGAAACACACAGAGAACGTTGAACCCAATGTCCAACACCATTTTGATGAAAAAAATTCACCAAATGCTAGAACTAATTTGAAAAAAAAAAAAAAAAAATACAACTTTAAAGAAATTTTTTTTTTTTTCTATTTCAAGTGAAAGTATATTTCTTATCTCTAAAGGAATGAATCATTATTTATGTATACCCAATGTTGTTTAAGTGAAGAAGTTACAATTATTTAAAAAAAAAAATCTTAATTTGTATGTTTATTTATTATTTCAAAATAGGAGTTTATATTATTATTGGGTCAAATTGGTTACTATCTTTAGTGCATTTTCTTTTAATAAAATAGGTTTATGAAACTGGAGAATTTCAACATTATAAAATAAAATATTGTATAATCAAAATTTTCCAAATTATAAAGAAATATGAAGGAAAATTAATCTAATAATAATTTTTGGATATTTTTTTAAATTTGAACTAGAAGAAAAAGAAGAATCAATAAAAAAAAAATATTTGCAAGATGCAAAAATGATCTTGTAAATTCAGAATTTTTAAAAATGTAAATTATAAAAAAAAAAAAATCAATAAAAAGAACATTTGGAAAATGCAAAAATAATCTTGTAGCTTCTCTTCCATGAAGTCATCTTCTCTATGATGAACATTTAAATGTAAAAGTGTATTTCCCAATTCAATTAAAGTTTTAACCTGTAATATACTCTATGATGAACATTTAAATGTAAAAGTGTATTTCCCAATCAAATTAAAGTTTGATAAACCTCCACACTTCCATGAGAAGCACAAATCAAGAAAATCAGCAAAAATGAAGAAAATGGTACACTTCTTAGCAACTGGCCAGACCAAAACCCACAGTTTGGGAATAATTGTGGGTACTTGGAATTATAAGGGGAACCATTATGAGGAAGGATGCCATTGCATATCATAGCTAACTTATAGTCCTTATTTTTTAGTCAAATTAAATGAATTTAATTTCATTTCATATAGATGGTTGTATAATGAGGAAGTGTGTCAGCCATGTGAAAGACTAAGGTAATCACATTACTTCAGACTTATTTTATGTTTTTGACAATAAAGCATTTCAAAATGGGTTGTTTTGTGTATTAATAATATTATATATTGTTTAGAACCAATTATTTATTAAAAGTAGTTGTATTTAGTGCGATTTTTTGGAGTTTCCAGTGACAGAATAAGGAGATGAAATCTTGATTTTTATTATTTAACTGTTGTATATCTTTGATCGTGCAAAGTTATCCATCAAATTTGTTTTCAATAAATTCCTACCAGATTTCAGAAAAACTAAATCAGAAAAATTCAAAAAAAAAACCTTCAAAATATCACAGTAAAAACCACTCGTCCGTCATTAAAGTATCAACTTACAGTAAATGCTGAGAGCTGTATTAATTGATCTCAGCGTATTGAAAATTTTGGATATTTGATGGAAAAAGTTAAACCGTTTACTTTACTGGACTTCACTGTACATCGGATTTCCAAAATATTCTACAACTCCAATTTACATAATTTATATTGGAATGACCATTAATTCAAATTGAAATCAGAAAATGGCATAATTGATATATGCACACAATGAAGGCTCTCAGAATGTTACACGCTAACAGATACACATAACGGAACATCCCAAATGCTGAACTCTGAAAACAGCTTCTAAAGTAATATCTGTCCATGAAACTCTATACACTGACAAGAAAGTCAATGGCATGCTTACTCCTACGAGTCAGAAGTCACAGACCCAATTTCTAATGCCAAAAGTCCCACTCTCTTATCTCCAGGAGAGTTTGGTTTGTTAGGCCATGATCAGATAAGACCCCTGTCTTGCAGGAGAACAAGTGTTGCCATGATTGTGTTCCTTTTGTGATTGTCCTTAACTGCATCAAGTTTCTGAATCAGCAGAGAGATTTTAGTTAATAAGAACACTAGCTATATGCCGGCTTTGCTGCTTCTCTGATATGCACACAGTCGGAGAAAAAGATCTAATTAGGAAGTGAATAAGTTCAACATGACCAAGAACAAGTGGAGTAGAATCAGGTTCAGAGTCCCATGAATGCCCGGCATTGTTTTTCCCAATGTTCCTTTGTTTGTCTTAGGCGCTCAATCTTTTCCGTCTGAAGTCTCTGCTCCCAATACTCAGGACAGCTGAGAGACGCAGAATGCATTAATAATTGCTCAGAAACCAAAACTGATATTCTCCTGTAGAAAGAATAAATTATTTACAGGATTTATTATTCTCTGAATAATGTATTATCCTTCATACAAGAAAAACCTGCATCATGGGAAACTGTCTTGAAGTACCTTTTGGATAATAAAACACTCAACTCCCCTAAACGCACAGCGTCGCCAAAAACCCTTTCCTGTAATGGGTGCATATTTAAGAATGGAATGAAATTGAGATATCATATATAAAAATACAAAAGCTAAGGTATGAATGGTAAAGGGAAAAAAACAGTTGAGCATCAGAATATTCACCTGCCGGCATAAAGGGCATTTGGACTTAGCATCTGCGCAGTCTAAGCCATCCACAACTGTAACTGCCGCAGCAGAACAAGGGCAACTGAAGCAGAAGATATGGCCGCATTTCACAGAAACAGGGTCGAAGAATGTTTCCTGACCAAAGACGAAAAAGGGAAAAACTTTAAACAGTGCTATAGATACATTATTGTACAATGCCTAAATTTACATCACGTACTAATAAAAACACCATGCTTTTCAGCGGCCATATAAATTAAATCGATTGTAACACTGAGTACAATTTTTTTTCAAATTATAAAATTAATTCAATTATAATTTTCTTTTTTAATTATTATTATTTTTAATTATAAAAAAATTAATTTACTAGTTAAACTAGTAACAATATTATTAGATAGTATTTTTGGAATATGATAGATGTTATGTGATTTATTTTATTAGTTTTAATCTCATTTTTTTATTTCTATGGGCATATCCTATGCAATGAATGTTAAATGAACTATTCAAAAACCATGAGAAATTAGTTAATTACTACTACTCTTCATGGAAATCGTCATAGATGAATGACTTCCTGTTATGGAAATAGTCATAGTTGAATGACTTAACCCAGTTGATTCCCAAAATATGATATCTAATACAATGCACTGAGAAAACCTCTCAATACTTAAATGTTACAATATTTTTAACTATGAAAATATATTTCCACTTTATCATTCAGATTACATAAGTTATCATATAAAGTTAATACCATAACTTATTAAGTCTATATGACCAAAAAAACCATAACTCAGGTTTATATAATAATGTTATGGCATTTTTAATTAATCAATTTAATTAAATAAATAGAAAAGACATAATTAATTCTCATAAATTTCAATATTTTTGTTTGAACTACGGTTAAAAAATATTGTAAAATATTCATTGAAAGTTAAATCTCTACTTTCTATCTAATAATAATTATTAATAATAAAATTAATATTTTAAAAGCAATATTCTAAAATAAACATAAAAACTTAGCCAAACTAATATAATTTAAATTTAATTTTGGATTTATGTCACCTATTCTCTGGCCATGGTTGAGGAGGTTTGCACTGACCAATTATAAATTTTACAATCATCGCAGTTCAAGCACAATTTATCTCATTATAGTCCAGCGATACCACAGACTCACCTCCCCCAAAAGTGGGGATGATATGTAAATGACCATTACTTCAACTTTGCAAGCCATAAAATTCATGAACAGAAGGCAACCTCTCCCTAGTGTATCTATCAGGGAGCATGTTAATTTAAATTTAATTTTGGATTTATGTCACTTATTCTCTGGCCATGGTTGAGGAGGTTTCCACTGACCAATTATAAATTTTACAAATTTTAAAATCATCACAGTTGAAGCACAATTTATCTCATTACATTCTAGCGATACCCACAGAATCACCTCCCCCAAAAGTGGGGATGATATGTAAATAACCATTACTTCAACTTTGTTCACATGCCATGAACAGAAGGCAACCTCTCCTCAGTGTATCTATCAGTGAGTATGTTGAAAATCAAAATTGATGAATTTAACTGAAATTTGATATCTAAAATGCTATCTTGGCATACCATCCTTCACAAGTTCATATAAAATATATTTGTAAGGCTGAAATGGCCCCATTTTATCTAAAAGCTTCTAGATTGAGTTATACAGCAATATTGCATTACTCATATTTGCCTGGCACTGTGAGACAACCCAGTCTACAGTGTCCCTCATTTTAAAAATATGTCGATGGCTATCACTTAATCATTTAGCCATGGTTTTTGTCGTCTTGTTATCGAAGACTACTCTTCTCAGGCATTTCCTCCCGAGTTTCTAATCTGGCTATTACTCTCCTTGGTCTTCCATTCTTCCTTCTTTTGTAAACTACAGATAACAGTCGTGTACATCAACATACCATTGTCAAACGATGCTGCTGTAAATCAAACAGAGTACACTGAAAAATGTTAATTAACTTAACAGAGTACTTGCATCGCAGTGCATTACACTTATATGTGCTCTAATAATTCTATATGGACTTAACAGGCATATGGAACAAGTTAAGTCAATATCCGGTTTGACTGAATCAAGGACAGTACAGGACAAAGATGGTTTTTCACCATCAAAGATTAGCGAACAGTCCTCGGACAAAACAGACACAGACGTCACACCGTTGCTAAGATTTACTGAGTTGATTCGGAAGGCAATAAGTTCATTCAACCAAGGAGACTGAAGAATCTCCATTTGCATAGCTTGTGCGCGAGTTTTAAATACTCTTCCCTGTTTAGAGTAATGAACTTATTAGAAAATATTAGAAAATATTTTGGATCTGCGTTGGTGAAACATATTAACAGAAAGAAGTTATCGTAATGCCAAATTAGGCCAATGAGGCTTGAAAAATACATCAATCTCCAATTTATGTACCGACAATGATAATGAGAAAATGTCTTGAGCAATGAGCATGTACTGAGAAGGAAATACATAACAAAATTCTATTTTAATAAAAGCACAAATAAGAAAATTATAGTAGAGGGATAAACAATAAAGAAGAGACCGATCCTGGCTAAGAGGAGAGGGGGACAGGCACTATCGCATCCGACAACTGTCTTTTAAGATTTATCATTAAATCTATGAAAGTGAAAAATCAACCAAATCTGTGCTCTTTTTTAGCATGATCTAAGGTAATTGCCAAAAAAGGTCCCGAATGTCCCTATAGACAGACCTTGTCATACTTTTTCAGAATCTTGCGGACTGCCAGAGCGTTGATGGAAGCATAGTTTACTAAATCTTCCCCCCTTTTGAACATTCCTATGTGATTGTCAGCCCATTTGCTTGTCAGCCATACAAGATATTTCTGAAATCCAGTGGCAATATGTAATTTTAATAGCTGTCTTGCACCGGTATTGAAGCAGTAAAGCACAGCAGACATCTCATTCAACAGTGATGGAAAGAATGTCCTGTCACACACTGAATATAAATAGCGGCCAATCCCTCAGTTATTTTTCAAATAAAAAAATGACAGAACCAGATCCACAATATAGAGCATTTTTTCAAAAACTGTCTCCATACATGGAATAGCTTCTCATAATTAAATTGAAGTAGGATCTTTGAAATAGGTCACCGATTACTTCAAGAAAAAGAAACATCATCAAATTTAATTCAATTATCTCACCTAAATTGCTGGACAGAATCTTGTACAAAGCAGCAGGCAAATCAAATAAATTTATCTTAATTGGATGGAAATAAAACAAAGTGGTCCTTACTAGATGTTTCGACATATTGTACATGCGTTTACACTGTTACTACTATTAAATTATAAAATGATAGAAACTATGTTAATGTTACAAATCACAAAAATAGTCTAGTCAAACATCAAGAACATAACCAGAGAGCACTTCGTACTATGCAAAACACTCAGGAGACATTACATTCATTTTTATTATTTACTATTAAAGGAACCATTTGTTTTCAACAAATCGAAAAAATAATTACATCAGACAACGCAAGCTTCTGGCCTTTTTCACATCATAGGAAAGGGAAACGATGCAAAAGCATCACTGGTAAATTGGCAAGCCTGCGTCACCGAAAAATATTTTTGTTACAAGTGTTTAAAAAGGTATAAATCCAGGAGGAAATTGGATTACATGGCAGATGATGATTGGCAAGGAAGTAGACCCAGTTTACATGGTCAACTAGGATGAGCAGCTTTATGTAAGACCAGAGCTTATAAAAGGGTTAGGCATGTCTCATCCAAGGCAGCTTTGAGTAGCTCAACAGTCCCCAGATTGGGATAGCTCAAGGGAGGAAGCCGTTCCAAACACATGGGAAGGGACTGTAGGGGGATCTAAAATAAAAAGACGGATCTCTAGAGAAACGAGATCGAGAAGAAGATCTCAGGGTTTGGGTGTAGCTGAGAATTTAAAAAGCTGTAGGGGATTGTGGGTTTGGTTGTGGACATCAAGATCAGCATTGGAAGAAAAGTACAAGTCGAATGGATCTAAAGCGTGAAGTTTGTTGGAGTAGAAGTGATGAAAAATTGAAAATGAGCCCGAGAGCCAGCCAATGACATCTCTGAAGTTGTAATGGAATGAGCTTGAGTGTCAGCCAATGACATTTCTGAAGCTGTAATGGATTAGGCAGAGTAGCTCTGTAATGGTTTCTGGCCTTGTTTTAGTTGTAATAATAAATAAACATGTTATGCCTGGTTTCCATTAACAAAAAATGATTTGCTTCCATAGTTTATTCTCAAGCACTGTGCGCTTTCATGTACACAGCCTGTACCTCCATCAAGAAATTACTGTTTATGTAAACTACTCTCATCTCATCGAAACCAATTGTGCAAAGGGAGATTTTGAAATACGGACTCTATCCAAGCCAGGACTTTGAAAGCAGCATAGCCTGTTATTTAAATAATTGTTTTCACTACAAGAAATCTGTATATTAGAATAGTAAATAAAAGATATTCGAATCGTCCCTTCAGCGGAAAAAATAAATCATAATTTGCAATAATGACAAGCGTTTGACTGAAAACTAATGCTTTTACTATACATTTCCGTATAGGTCAGAGATAATGAATAAAGTCTTCCGGAACTTACTAGGACAGCAGGTGCGACAGAGTCTACCGACATCATCTCCCTCTGGATTAATATCATGGACCTCATTCGAACTATTTCCTTCATCCAAAGGAAACCGCGTGCTACTTTGCTTGTGAGATTTGACAGTGCAGTGCTTCAGAATTTTCTTAAATTTCTTAAATTCAACATAGGGGACTCCGGGGAGTCGATCCTGGAGCCTTTGGATGCACTCGTGATACCTCTTGCAGAACTTCATAGTTTTCTTTCTCGCGCTACACAAATAATTAAGCTAAATCCATAAATCTTCTGCGGCAGGAAGCTTTCATGTTCCAAATTTTCATATTCCTCTAAACATCATCAAAATAAGATACAGATCCAGTATCAATGGTGTTTTTAAAGCCAAAAAGACCTCTATTTGGACAGGTAATTCTGGATATATAATTTCTGTAGGGAATCGCGCTAAGGTTACTATTTATGCTCGTCAGCTAACAAGAATTTTGCAATTTATCAGTCATTCCACAAAACTTAACGGCGAATCCTGCCGTCCAGTGTCAATAATTCATACGGATTTAATTCCAGTAGGTGGAAATTTAGTAGCGAAATTGAAATTAGAAAAAAAAGTATAAAGTGACAAAAAACATAATAACTGAAACAAGAAAAAAAACAACCGTCTCCGTAAGAAAGCCCGGAAATGGAATTGATCCAGGAGTTAGAACTGTACCGTTTTGAGAATTTGAGCAGCAAATATCGCCTGGTACGCTTCTAGAAGTTGGATCTTTAAAGAAATCTTCAGTTTTAGAGAATCCTACACCCCTCGAAAATTGAACTTTCAATATGAATATTGAGATTGGACGGCAGCATGTTCCAGGGGATGTATGAAGGCCGTATACGCTGACATTCACCTCCTGCGACTGGGGAGTGAACGGTTTCACAAGTCCACCCGGGACCAAACAAAACATTTGAGTTCCTTTCAACTTTGACATCTTCAAAAAGACTTTTTCACTCTCTTGAAATTTATAAATTAAAGTCAAAAGCACATAATATTTCTCAAAAGAAATAGTAAAACCTGCAACTGGAATTGGATGTTATGTTTTTTTCCTCTTAACGAGTGGTTAGATCCATACTGCTTTAAATTAGGTTTCCTTAAGAATTCTGCTAGTAAATTTCTTCTAGAGTAGGAAAACTACTGTGGCAAGGGCATCGTTTAATAGAACCCCATAACAAATTCCGCATGTATCAAAAATTGCAAAGCCTTCAACTTACAAGTCTTCAATTTGAATCTTGAGCTCGGACAGTTGCTCCATTTTTAAAAGTTGTTTGTCACAGAGATGCCTATGCCTGGAAAGGTAGCCCGGGAATTTATGAAAACGTGGCTGTCATTCAAGACCGTTTCATGATAATGGGTAGAGGTGGAAAAAACCAAAAAGAGACTGAGAGTTCCGTGCTATTCAAACGATGGCATCTTCAATAATACTTCATATTTATAAGTTAAAGTTTATACAATTAAAATAATATGTTACAAGAAAAATAATATAATTTTATTATTTTTTTCTTGTGAAAGTTAAAAATCGCCATCCAAAGGTCAATGCAAAGCCTCTGCTGGTGGAAAAATTAAACGAAAACCGCTGCTTGATGAGGAGGATGAGCATTTGCAAATTTTAAGCAGAAATAGCCCTAAAAAATTGAATGGAAAACCGCTGAACCTCTGTTACAGGAAAATTTGAATTGAAAGCCTCCGCTAGAGGAGAGGGTTGAGCCTCTTTGCAAATTTTAGTTTAAAATTGATATAAAATCTCTCTTAGGAGAAACTGAATGCACACTTTCCAGGGCCTGAGCCTCTTGGAAACTTTCAGTGAAAATTTGATAAGTAATACAGTAATATTAAACTGGTCATACTTATCTAATATTATTTATTTTAAGTTTATAAATTTTATTTAGATATTTATTTTATTTTTTATTTTTATTTTTGAATTTGGTATAGCTTTTTTATTTTCTATTAGTCAAAAAGCAAGTTGCTATACAGTTAGTTATGCTTGAAATAGCCTTAATTTGCCTGAAAGAAACCAAGTCTGTTGGCCATATGAGGGAATTAAATGCCAACCAGTATTGGTATTGTTTTTTCCTTCTACTTGCCGCTATAACTACTTTACTATGTCCATAATAACTACATTTTAAACAACAATTATTAAAGCTTTGCGCAAAAAACATTTAAAACTAGTAAACATAATTTTCACCCATCAGAATAATTTATTGGAGCGGGGTCCTTTGCAGTGGATACCAGCATCTTGACTCGCTGCAACCTTGAACTTGACGTTCAATCCTCGAGAGCACTGATTGGTTACCGCGAGTTTCCTGCATGCTTGCCATGGCCTTTGCCAAGACACATTTCAGTTTCCGGTAAGTCTTCACAAATTGATGGAACAGAGATACCCTTCCTCTAGTACTCCCTAGGTCACAAAGGAAATCCAAGGTGGCCTCCTGTTGTTTGACGTCTTCATCATCATAGGAACTTTCCCTTTCCATCCATGAATGGTATTACGGATTTGAGCTGAGTGGCTAGAGACCAGTATTAAATATTTAAATATTTAAAATTGCGTTTGAATTGTTGATTACAACTTGATGTGGTTAAGAGTGATACTTTAAGTCACATTATGAGTTAAATTTAGAAGGGTTGTTTTTATTAGTTTTTGTTAGTTATAATTAAAAATTTAGTAAGTCCAATTTCATAAAAATGATTAATTAATAGCAATTAATTAAGAAAGGTGGGAATTTTCTAGAAACTCAGAGAGATCGACTTGGAGATGATCTAAGTTTTAATCATGGCCACTGGAATCCTAACTGGATATTATAAGAAGAGGTTGTGGGTAGATGGAGGACACACCAGTGCAAATACTCAGTTGTCGAGATAGTTCGAATTCCTAGTTGCAGTAGTGATTCAGCAGTGGAGATCGAGCCAAGAGGTGAGTAGCAGGTGGCAAGAGAGGTCAGCGATGATCTAGAAGAATTTTTATAGTTCTAGAGAGTCAAAAACAGGAGGCCATAATTTTTCTCCAAGAAGTAGCGCAAAGAATGCACAGTTGCTTGAACAGAGTAGTTCGATTTGGCTGAAGGGGAGGACTTTTTTGGTTCCAAATGCTGGGAATATTTTCTAGAGGGTCAGAGAAGCATTTTCTAAGTCAACAGTAGTCATGACAACTTGATTGTTAGTAGTTTCAGGTTGAGCACGAGAGGGAATGCATTAGGGTGATGCAAGGCCTACGCAAAGCAGGTGGATGACTTGCTTTTTAGAGGAGTCAAGTGTCAGGATTGTTCGGAGAGAGGGTTAAATCTCTCAGTATAGTTTTTCTAGTATTTCCTTTGGGTAGAGGTTCCATTTTGACGACATTTTATTGTGCTCAAAATTTTTGCTATATAATAATAATATAAACCCTCAGTTGTTGCAACTGGTTTTCCCACATTGGGATTTTCCAGTGAATTTTGTCCAAAAATAACAGTGTCACAATTTTTGTCTGTGCTGGCATTTCTCAGTTTCCAACGCTTTTATTTTCAACAGTATTTTATTTGTGAAAATTGTAGTGTGATTAATTCGTTGTTATTGTAGCAATAAACTGCATAATTAATTTTACAGTTACAAGAATTAATTCTAGTTGTTGCAATATAAATTTCATAGAAATTTCAAATTGTATCAGAGAGAGTTTGACAGATGGGAAGCTCAAAAGTGGAGAAAGGAAAATTCACTATTTAGAGGGAGCAACAAGACGAATTTTCTGGGGTTGCACAGTGCCTAGCTGAGCAATGCGAATTGTTGGGCAAGGGTTTGATTTTCCAGTTGTAGTTGCAGGAAAGATTGACTTGTCTGAAATAGTGATTCTAGTAGACATAGGGATCAACAACAACTTTGTATTTTCGACGAGAATATTTCTTATTTGGGATTAGAGAGATTTTTAGAAGTTTGCTATAGCATAATTTGTATCGGGTACAAGAGAAAGTGCACACACATAAGGAAGAATTTCCAGGTTTTCCTGTAGGGTTTCTAGTTCCATTTTTCTGGAGGAGATCCAAAATTTTCCAGTTACAGAAGGTCATGTGAGTTTTCCAGTAAAGCCAATTTGATTTGTTGGGGTTATAGCTCGCGTGTCAGTTTTTTGAAAAAGGACATTCGGAAAGGTTGAGTGAATAGTTCTAAAAAGTAGTTGAAGGCATAACGAGGTAGACAGAATAGTTTTGTGCATTCCAAGAGGGAGTGCGAGTTTAAAAACGGGAAGTCAAGGAGCGAAAAAGGAGGTGTTTCCAGTTCTGAAATTTTGGAGAGATGGCCATAATCGGGCTTAGAGATCAAGATATATTGGATGGTGCCTCCAACTATGCCATTTGGAAGGCCAAAATGTCCTTCCTTCTTTATGAACATGCTCTGAAGATCTATGCATAGAGCATTGTGGTAGAACCTACTAATACATATCAACAGAAAAAATTCAAGAAGGAGATTTGTAGGACGAAGCGAATGATCCTAGATGGACTCTCAGACCATATAGTCTCACACATATTGGCCAAGAATATGACGAAGGAGATGTGCGATGCTCTTGCAGGACTATACCAGAATCTTTCTGAGCAGTGGAAAATTTTCTTAAAAGAGAAGCTAAGGAACATCAAGATGCATAAGGGTGAAGGCATTAATACCTTTCTCACTAGAATTCAAGAAATATGGGATCAGCTTACAATCATAGGAAAATCTCCTCATGATAGAGAGCTTATGCGTTTGGACCTGAATAATGTCTTGGATGATTGGGAAATATTTTTCCAAGGTATTATGGGATAAGATAGATTACAAAATTGGGACAAGATGTGGTCATACCTGCAACAGGAAGAGATGAGGTGACCACTAGTGAAGACCTCCATCAACGAAAACAACAACAAGAGATTGAAAGGTGTGAAGGAGGAAGATAATGTGGCCCTTGCATCAAAGGGTCCTAGTCAGGGACAAGGTTTACACGGGGAGAAAAAAAGAAGAAGCATCTATCTAAGGTCAAGTTCTTAGGGGGTAGCGATTTTGGCCATTATAGTACTCAATGTCCTCAAAGGAAGAAGGAGAAGCAGGGGAAGTGGGATCAGGCGGCAACATCCACAGAGATAGAAAATGTTTCCTCTAGGATGGAGGAATATTTCTATGTGTTTGTAGCTATACCTCCATGAGTGAAGTGGGGCGATATGGAGCTTTAGTCCCAGAGTTGTGCTGAGATTTGGGAAGGGTCTAGTGAGGCTTGTATCAGATGGTGTTTCCTCATGGATCATTACCTTTCTATAGGGATCAATTTTAGTTGATGTTGTCTAGAGTGACAATTGCATACTAGTGGTAGTTATATGTTGAAGACTGCAGAGTAGTGTTGACAGTAGAGCAAGAGGCTCAGTGGTAGAAGTCAACAAAAATGTAGCTTTCCCGGTGGACAATACATAGGCTAGTAGAATCTAGAGACTTAAGAGATAGTTCTAGAGTAGAGGCACAATTGATATAGTATTTCAGATGCTTCTCAATTGCAAAAGTTGCAGTGCCAGCAACAATAGTTGAGAGGGAGTTGAGTTGTAATGCATATGTAGAGTTGGTAGCAGTATAGGTTGTAAATTGCAGTGTCAGCAACAACACAAATGAAGCATCGTGGTTCAACTACAATCAGTAGCATCTAAATCATATTCAACACAATAGCTAGTGGGAAATGTCAGGTAACTACAGTTTTCAAACATTACTAGCATGGTTGGAAGATGTTGCTGAGATAGGGTGTACTAACAGATGTGAAGTATTAGTTGGAGAGAACACCTTCATCGATAAGAGAGAGTTTTATTTTTTGTAGCATTGGATGGTATTCTAGTCTCGAGACTTTGTGGAGAGGTTAAAACATAGGAATTCTCCAAAACCCATAAATCATTTCTGGAAATTCCACCTAGAGATGGCTCAATTAAATTAATTAACCATAATTAAAAATTTCCTAAGTCTAACTTAGGAAAAATGTCTAATTAATAGCAATTAGTTGAGAAAGGTGATAATACTCTAGAAACTCACATGGATCGACTTGGAGATGATCTCAACCATCAATTAAGTTGTAATCATGTTCATTGAAGTCCCAACTAGATATTATAAGAAGAGATAGATGGGTAGATGGAGGACACACTAGTGTAGATACTTAGTTTCCAAAGAAGTTCGAATTCCTAGTTGTTGTAGTGATTTAGTAATGGAGATCGAGCCAGGAGGCAAGTAGCAGGTGGCAGGAGAGGTTAGCAGTGATCCAGAGGAATTTTTCTAGTTCCAGAGAGTCATAAAGAGGAGGCCAAAAATTTTCTCCATGAAGCAGCGTAGGGACTGTGTAGTTACTTCAGCAGAGTAGTTCGATTTGGTTGAAGCAGAGGAATCTTTCACTTCCAAAGGCCAAGAATATTTTCTAAAGGGTCGGAGAAGAATTTTCCCAGTCATCAGCAGACCAGAAAACTTGATTGACAATGGGTCTATGTTGAGCGTGAGAGCGTCTGTGTTAGGGTGACGTAGGGCCTGTGTAGAGTAGGTTGATGGCTTTATTTTCAGAGGCAGTCAGGTGCTAATATTATTCAGAGAGAGTTTAAAATACCTCAGTATATTTTTGTAAGTACTTCTCTTGGGTAGAATCGCCAATTTGGTGAAATTTTATTGTACTCACAATTTTCGTTGCAAAATAATAATATAAACCCTCAATTACTACAACTGATTTTCCCACATTGGGTTTTTTCAGTGACTTTTGTCCAAAAATAACAGTGTCACAATTTTCGTGTGTGTGCTAATATTTCTTAATTTCCAATGATTTTATTTTCCGCAGTATTTTATTTGTGAATATTGCAATGTGATTAATTCGTTGTTGTTAGAGAAATAAACTGCATAGTAAATTTTATAGTTAGAATAATTAATTGCAGTTGTTGCAATAGAAATTTCGTAGATTTTTTCACAGTTTCTAGGTAGAACATACTGAAAATTAGATAATACATTAATGGAATGTTCCATGCATCATGATTAGAGTCCACATCAACATTTAATGTTTGAATATGTATATTTTCATAAACTTTTTAATGGAAATTTTGTCTTAATTCATAAAAATTTTATTTTGATATATAGTTCCACTTGATTGAGAATAACTTTGACCATATAATTATGTTAGATTTATGACCAAATTTAAGAGGACTTAAGTCTTCAAATTTTGAAAAGATGGTGAAACTTTTATATTACTAAAAGATAAATCTCATCTCAGGAGGTTGTGTTCATCCAATTTCTGTTTCTATGAAAATAAATTTATATTAATATTTCAAATATAAGAAAAAAGTGAATGGATAGGGAAACAATAGCAGTATAGAAAGAGAGTCTAGAGGCTTTGATACAAGAAATGAGGAGAGAGAAAGGAAAACAATACATATGAATTAAAAGAGCAATAAGATCGCACAAACTAATTCGAGGTGAATGAATGGATCATAAATTAAATTGATCCCGATTTCTCATATGTTGAGTTGAAAGGTTAGCTGAATGATTAATTGAAACCAATTATCTTACTAAAACAAGGATGGTGCAATTTGGGCTTACTAAATCTAGAGTGTAAGGTCATTGCCTTGAGTGACATTGAATGACATGATCATCTCAATGGTTAGTGACTGGCTAAGATTGACATATTATAGATTGATGGTGCCTTCAATGAATTTGTTTCAGACGATAACCTTCTTCAATTTTTGAAATGATGATGGAACTTTATATTACTAAAAACAATGAAGTCATCTAAGAGGTTGATTTATTCCAAAAAGAAAATCATCAAAATAAGTTTATATTAATATTTCAAGTAAAATCCAAATATTTAAAAAAATAAAATGGAAAGGAAAACAAGAGTGTCCTAGAAATAGAGTCTTGAGGATTTGCACACAAGAAATGAGGAGTGAGAAAAGACAACACTAAATGTGAAAATGAGCCAGAAGATAGAACAAAGTACTTGGAGGTGAATGAATGAACCATAAGTTGAATTGATCACAAATTCTCATATGTGGGGTGGAAAGTAGGGTGAACGGATAATTGAAACCAATTATATTACCGAAACAAGGATGGTGCAATTTTGGATTACTAAGGCTAGAGTGTAAGGTCCTTTCCTTGAATGATGTTAGGTGTCTTTATTGCATGATCATCTTAGTGGTCAGTGATTGACTCAGATGGACAATGCATTTGATGAGTTGGTTTTAGACACCTTATACCATTGGTAAGGTTCACCTTAGATAAGTCAGGTGCACTTACTAATAGATAGGGTGCACCACAAATAATGGAAACTCACACTAAGTCAGATGCATCAAGAGAAGCTTGGAATAGGACTTGGATAGAGGAGGAAAATAATTTTGTTGTGGGTAGCCTCATCCACAGATATGTGCTTGGAATAAAAAACAAAGAGGTGGTATAGAAGCCCGAGGACTTGGGTTCCCACTATATATGGACAAACAAATTTAGGAAACCCACAAGTAGGGGTTGTGACAACCAATTGAGCGCCTTTCAGCACAAGTTATCATGGATTTTAACCAGGTGGTGCACTCATTGACCATAGCCCATTCAACACAGATCCATTAGACACACATATTTTAGATGCACTTGGGAATAACCAAAGGGACTAATATGGTTTAGGACTAGTGTTGCAAAAAAATGAGCCAAGTGCACTTGGGATTACCAGATCATCCAAGAAAATATGGATAAATTTACCTAATTAGGATGAATTGAGATGTAATTGGATGCACAAGGAACACCTGGGAAGACTTGACCATGGATGGTTAGGGAAAATAAGATGACCTAGGTTGACTTGGGAAAACATGGGAAATTTTGACATGGTTTTCGATAACTTGATGAATAATTGGTAGACAAGTCACCGAAGGAGAGAAAGTCAAAATTTTGGCACTTGGATTCACCTTGGAATGAAGATATTTTCAAGTGAACAACAAGATCATATAAAAAGGAGGATTCCTTAAAGTGTTAAGGAAATACACAAGAAGTGTTAATTCAATCAAAAGGAGTTCTATGAATATGCCAAGTTTAGGGTTGGACATCAGAATGAATTTCAATTCCTAAGTGAGACATGACCTATAGAAAATAAGCTTATGGTTTCTTCAAGCGGTTGGC
The DNA here is from genome assembly GCA_034641835.2 of Pinus albicaulis. Lineage (NCBI taxonomy): Eukaryota > Viridiplantae > Streptophyta > Pinopsida > Pinales > Pinaceae > Pinus > Pinus albicaulis. The sequence continues at coordinate 1,068,843,252 of CM076570.1, forward strand.
TAGTGCAATTTTGTTGGGAATTTTGGTAGTAGACCATTTACCTTAGATTCTTTGTAGGTCTATAATAAAGTTGTAGGTAGTAGGCTACAAGTTCCCTCTGCTTCAGGGATTAGATTGATGGTTCTTTTGGGATAATTTCCTAATGTAATTATGAAATGTAAATGAGATACAAGTAGTTGGACATGCTCCTTTATTGTACCATGTAAACGTTCTTCATATACTAAACTATTCAAGCCACCTGACTTGACTGCCTCCTACACATGTGTTGCATGCTTATGGATGCTTCGCTTTATGATTATTTGGTTTTTATTTTCTTTGAATTATTATGAATTGGTTAAGTGTTATTATTGTTAGGATCTTTTAAGGCTATTTTTGGATGTGTGAATATTGATTGTTGGATGAACCAAGTTCTGTTGGACTTGGATGGGCATATAATTTTTGTAGGTTGAAGAAAATTTATGGTCAAACCATAAGTGAAGATGAATAGTCTAGTTGTAGTGAATGCAAGTTAGCCAAGCTTATACAACTGAGACAAGGTGGTGTTGCACAACCTTAGGTGTCGAACTAAATTGGGTAAACTCAAGTTGCAAATAATTTTTTTGAGCAAAGTATAGGTTCATGGTGTTGAGAAACCAAGTGTATTGAAGTCTAACACCTAATTTCTCTTCTTGATGATTACTTGTGAATATTGTATGAATCTGATTACTTCTTATGTCTTCCTCATTAAGAAATTATACAAATGTTCAATCTCTCAGGAAAATATAGATATGACAATGAGACAAGATACATTAAAATTTGGTTGGTAGTCAGGGGAAAACCCAACAATCCTTCTCTTATAGAATCAAATAAAAATGTGAGATATCCAAGATCAAGAAAAAGACCAAACTACCACCAAGATACCAAGTCCAACCCTCAACCAAGTCACCTCAAAAAGACAAACTCAATGTTCGTCAAATTTGATCCAATTTTCTCAAACACAGAAAATTTAGTCATACAACAAAGGGGCTGAAATTTAGCCTGCAGTCACTTCAAAAAATCACAGCTTCTTCACGCATGTGAGTTGTAATAGGTTTTAAATTTGATCTACAAGGAATATTATTCTATGTTTTGACTTTCTTTCACTCCTTCGCTCGGTTAAGAAAAATGCTTCTTATGATGTGATGTGAATGTGCTCCAAGTAGGTCAAATTGTATTTTATATATATTTGTCTGAGAGGGTCGAATTGTTGTCACTTTGGAGGGTGAGGCCGACATGTCCAAGGAGGGTAGACTTGGTGATCTTGTGGACTGATGACTCAAAATAAAATTCATATTCCTTTTCCCATTGAATTTCCAAATGGGACATGACTCAAATAATTTTTCTTTTCTCATAATAAATTATTTTTTACTCCTTTTTACTCTAAGCATGAAGAACATACTTTGTCAAAAATATAATAAATACATCAATGCTAACTTTATCTTATGAAGACCAAACCTACTTACAACTTCAAAACATCGTAGCTTGTGGTGTAAAAGAAGAAGGTTGGTCACTCTTCACCACTATCAATATTATGGCAGGTGGTATCAAAGAAAAAGCTTGGATGATATTTACCATTTTCACTCCCATAGCAACTAGTATAATTTTTTTTTATGGAAGTTGGTGCTTTTCACCATTGTCACTTCCATGAAAAGTGGTATCAAGCATGCTTTACGGTGAAATTTAGTGCTCTTCACCACTATCGCTTCCATAACAAGTGATATTAATGTTGAATATGTGAATTCACCATTGTCACTACTATGGAAAGTGACTCCACGTTTTTTCAAACATTCTTCAACTCACTCAAGTGAAATTGAAGAAAATCAGAAGATTATGGGATGAGTTTGGCAAGTGGCTACAGATTGGATTGAAGATTGAAAATGTAGATTTTTTGCCTTGATGCAGTAGGTAGCCAAGTTGTTTGCTTACATAGAATGATTATTTTTCCATGCCTATAAGTAACTTTGATGGTGTAGAAGAAGGGTCATCGTAGAAACCACAATTTATTTCATCTAGAAGTAAGATTTTTCCTTTTTTAATTTCTTGCGTTACCAAAATAATTTTGCAATGGATTATTCTTTGAAGAGGAAGATGCATGACTTGGAAAAAGTGCAACTGCAACTAAATTTGAAGGAAAATCTAGTAAGCTTGGGAGAAACCCAAGTGTCATAGACTTCAAAGGGAATGTTAGATGTTTTGAGTGCCTTCATAGTAATTTTAGTCATGTTCTTGAGAGGAAGCAAAGAACAATAGTTTGCTAAGATGAATCCCATAATGAATATTTGGCAGAGTTGTGTTTCGGTTATTAGAGGTGGACTTGGTAGCTACCTACCATCTTCCACTCACTAATTAAAGCCATATGTAGTTCACTACTAAGGAGAAGGTGGTGGATCCAAGGAACTTGTAAAATTTCCATGTTTGGTGAAAGGAAATTCCCTATAGGGGTCATTTTATCGTGGATTTTAACTAGGTGGTGCACTCATTGACCATAGCTCATTCAACACAGACCCATTAGACACACATATTTTATATGCACTTGGGAATAACAAAAGGGACTAATATGGTTTAGGACTAGTGTTGCAAAAAAATGAGCCAAGTGTAGTTGGGATGACCAGATCAACCAAGAAAATATGGATAAAATTACCTAATTAGGATGACTTGAGATGTAATTGGATGCACAAGGAACACCTAGGAAGACTTGACCATGGATGTTTAGGGAAAATAAGATGTCCTAGGTGGACTTGGGAAAACATGGGAAAATTTGACATGGTTTTGATAACTTGATGAATAATTGGTATAAAAGTCACCAAAGGAGAGAAAGTCAAAATTTTGGCACTTGGATTCATCGTGGAATGAATATATTTTCAAGTGAACAACAATATCATATAAAAATGAGGATTCCTTAAAGTGTTAAGGACATACACAATAAGTGTTAATTCAATCACAAGGAGTTCTATGAATATGCCAAGTTTAGGGTTGGACATTGGAATGAATTTCAATTCCTAAGTGAGACATGATTTGTAGCAAATAAGCTTGTGGTTGATTCAAGGGGTCAGCTAGTGCAATTTTGTTGGGAATTTTGGTAGTAGACCATTTACCTTAGATTCTTTGTAGGTCTATAATAGAGTTGTAGGTAGGAGGCTACAAGTCCCCTCTGCTTCAGGGATTAGATTGATGGTTCTTTTAGGATAATTTAGTAATGTAATTATACAATGTAAATGAGATACAAGTAGTTGGACACGCTCCTTTATTGTACCATGTAAACATTATTCTTATACTAAAATATTCAAGGCACCTGACTTGAGTGCCTCCTACACATGTGTTGGATGCTTATGGATGCTTTGCTTTATGATTATTGGGTTTTTATTTTCTTTGAATTATTATGGATTGGTTAAGTGTTATTATTGTTAGGATCTTTTAAGGCTATTGTTGGATGTATGAATATTGATTGTTGGATGAACCAAGTTCTGTTGGACTTGGTTGGGCATCTAATTTTTGTAGCTTAAAGAAAATTTATGGTCAAACCATAAGTGAAGATAAATAGTCTAGTTGTAGTGAATGCAAGTTAGCAAAGCTTATAAAAATAAGACAAGGTGGTGTTGCACAACCTTAGGTGTCGAACTAAATTGTGTAAACTCAAGTTGAAAATAATTTTTTTGGGAAAAGTATAGGTTCATGGTGTTGAGAAACCAAGTGTATTGAAGTCTAACATCTAATTTCTCTTCTTGATGATTACTTGTGAATACAATATGTCTCATATTACTTCTTATGTCTTATTCAGTAAGAAATTATAGAAATTTTTAGTCTCTTAGGAAAATATAGATATCACAATGAGACAAGAGAGATTAAAATTTGGTTGGTAGCCAGGGGAAAACCCAACAATCGTTCTCTTATAGAATCAAATAAAATTGTGAGATATCCAAGACCAAGTGAAAGACCAAACTACCACCAAGATACCAAGTCCAACCCTCAACCAAGTCACCTCGAAGAGTCAAACTCAATGTTTGTCAAATTTGATCCAATTTTCTCAAACACAGAAAATTTAGTTCTACAACAAAGCGGCTGAAATTTAGCCTGTAGTCACTTCAAAAAATCATGGCTTCTTCATGTGTGTGAGTTGTAATAGGTTTTAAATTCGATCTACAAGGAATATTATTCTATGTTCTGACTTTCTTTCTCTCCTTCTCTTGGTTAAGAAAAATGCTTCTTATGATGTGCTATGAATGTGCTCCAAGTAGGTCAAATTGTATTTTATATATAGTTGTCCAAGAGGGTCGAATTTTTGTCACTTTGGAGGGCGAGGCCGACTTGTCCAAGGAGGGTAGACTTGGTCATCTTGTAGACTAATGACTCAAAACAAAGTTAAAATTCCTTTTTCCATTGAATTTCCAAATGGGACATGACTCAAATAATTTTTATTTTCTCATAATAAATTATTTTTTACTCCTTTTTACTCTAAGCATGAAGAACATACTTTGACAAAAATATAATAAATACATCAATTCTAAATTTACATTATGAAGACCAAACCTTGTTAAAACTTCAAAACATCGTAGCTTGTGGTGTAATAGAAGAAGGTTGGTCACTCTTCACCACTGTCAATACTATGGCAGGTGGTATCAGAGAAAAGATTTGGATGATATTTACCATATTCACTCCCATAGCAAGTGGTATAATTTTTTTTTTATGGAATTTGGTGCTTTTCACCATCGTCACTTCCATGAAAAGTGGTATCAAACTTGTTTTATCGTGAAATTTAGTGCTCTTCATCACTATCACTTCCATAACAAGTGATATTAATGTCGAATATGTGAATTCACCATTGTCACTACTATGGAAAGTGACTTCATGTTTTTTCAAACATTCTTCATCACACTCAAGTGAAATTGAAGCAAATCAGAAAATTTTTGGATGAGTTTGGCAAGTGGCTACATATTGGATTGAAGATTGAAAATGTAGACTTGTTGCCTTGATGCAGTAGGTAGCCAAGTTGTTTGCCTACACAAAATGATTATTTTTCCATGCCTATAAGTAAATTTGATGGTGCAGAAGAAGATTCATGGTAGAAACACAATTTATTTCATCTAGAACTAAGAATTGTTTTTTAATTTATTGTGTTACCAAAATAATTTTGCAATGGATTATTCTTTGAAGAGGAAGATGCATGACTTGGAAAAAGTGCAACTGCAACTAAATTTGAAGGAAAATCTAGTAACCTTGGGAGAAACCCAAGTGTCATAGACTTCAAAGGGAATGTTAGACGTTATGAGTGCCTTCACAGTAATTTTAGTCATGTTCTTGAGAGGAAGCAAAGAGCAATAGTTTGCTAGAATGAATCCCATAATGAATATTTGGCAAAGTTCTGTTGCGGTTACTAGAGGTGGAATTGGTAGCTACCTACCATCTTCCACTCACTAATTAAATCCATAGGTAGTTCACTACTAAGGAGAAGGTAGTGGATCCAAGGAACTTGTAAAAGTTCCATGTTTGGTGAAAGGAAATTCTCTAGAGAAGTCATTTTATTTGAAGAATGGAACTTGTGATGGGAATAAGTTGTCCTCTTCTTTGCATTGATTACAGGTTGAATATTTTCTTATCTTAAAAATAATGGGTAAGTAGGCATTAGTGCATCAGTGCCTTATAATTTTTTTTTATTTGTAGGACACAAATAGATATATTTATAGTCATGAGAACAATGGAAAATAAATGTACACTTTTTTGGAAGAGTAAGTAAATTTAGTTCTATGTGAAAATGGAGAAATTGAAGGAGTCAAACAAGAAAATGTTGGCATTCAACATGAATGGTGCATCCAGAAACACAAACCAATTTGACATGGAAGAAGAGAGATCAACATTGTTTATGGGGACCTAGGATGAGGTAGAGCTCTCCTTGGGTAGCTTCAGGATGATTACAAAATGAATTAAAGATTAGAGGATCAGTAGTGAAGATGATCGAAATATTTGTGCAGACATACTTCTCTTAAGAAAGAGGTGTGGAAGTTTTTTAGTTGCCTCATTTAAAGAAAAATTTAAATAGAGTATTGGGTAATTTGAGGGAATTGTCTATGATGGCCATTTTCCACCCTCTTCTTGAATGTTGGATTGCAGAAGCTGACATGATGGTTAGAGGAAAAAGGTGTTAAATTTCCTTGGTATGAAAGGGTTGTATATTAGGATGAAGTGCAACATGAAATTATCATTTTTGGCATGAAGATATGCATTCTCATGACTTGCGGCATGAATTTTGATTGGACACTTTGATATTTTAAGGCATGGAGAGTTTAGTTTAAATAAGCATGGAGAATTTGATCAAATTAATGCTAAAATATCCATGCAATGTTTTGATGTTTTCCAAGATTCTTAGTGAAGGTTAAGCTATAATAGGAATAGGTATCCACAAAAATGTTGAATTAGATTCCTACTATAGTAGCTAGAGGTATTGTTGGAAGTGTAGTGAAAGGGAACTTGTCCAAAGGGGGGAGTCAAAATTGGGTAATTTCATGGTGACTATGGAAGGAACAATGCATAGAAATTGGGAGTAAAAATTATGGAAATATGCATGGGTCTAATAACATACTTAAGGATGGTAGGTTCTAATGGATGTTGATGAGGATAAAATTAATTTTAGTGGGGATATATGTAAGGCCCTTGTATTAATTTATGTTGGGTACCTCCACCATAAAATTACCTTAGTGGTCATTAATTGACTTAGATGAAAATATCAATTAGATTATTCCTTTGATGAATAAGTTTTGTATAGCTTTACTTATTGGCAACATACACCTTAAACAAGTCAAGAACCCTTGTTGATAGATAGGGTGAACCACAAATAGTGGTAAAGCACAATAAGTTTGACTCACCAAGAGAATCTTGGAATAGGACGTGGCAACCTTATTCATAGAAATTCACTTAACATGATGGATGAAGAAGTGGCATAGAAAGGCTAATGACTTGGGTGCATCCACTATAAACAAATAAAAAATATTTAGGTGACCCACACTTGTGGGTTTCCAAAAATAGTAAAGTGTCTTGAGAAAAAGTATTTTTGGACCAGGATCATGGGATGCCCTCATTGAGAATACACCATTGAAGATGCATCCATTGAGAACACATCTTCCAGATGAAATTTGATGTGTTGTTAAGTGCACTTGGGCATATCCAAATGGACTTAAATGGTTTATCCATAGTGATAGGGGTAGCAATGAATAATAGGAAAATAGTCACAACCCCTATTTGTAGGTTTTATATGAGAAAGAACCCAAGGTCCTATTGGCCATCAGGTTAGAAAATTGTGGTAATATAAATGATAATTCTGATATCCTAAGATTAAATATCTTGTCATCTAGATCACTAGAATTGATCACATGGATATATGAGGTAAGTGTCTGATGGAGAATGATTATAAATATGTTTGGGCCTATGCACTTGGTTCCAAGCTCGTGGTCACATACAATTAGGTTGAGCTAAGCCTCTCAGTTAAGGGGATATTAAATTGGAGGTTTGTGTGTAGGATTTATGCACTATTAAAGTTGTGACTCCTATGAGGAGTTAACAAAAGGCACTAACAATGTTGCATTGTTGACCTGGGTACCAAACCATAGTCTTGATTGTGAATCAAACAATGAAATAATATGAAATGTTTTGAATCCTAATGGTTATTGATTCGGTCATATAACTTGGGTTGTTGATACAAACAAATATATTATCCATTGGTAAATACCATGGATTTATACCCACGATAACTGAAGGGCCAAAATTATAAAATAATAATATAAACAATGCAATAAGATTAGTTGTTCTGATGGGGAATTAAATATGATGAATTAAGAGTGATAGGAAAGCAAGAGTTGGGTTGTGAGACATGAATAAAAAAACCAAACTTTTTGTGCAATATGCATCAAATAGAGATCTAATTTATGTGAATAGCATGGTGTATTAGTGTGATTTTGTGTGTATGAGAGGAGAATCATATAATTAATGGTGAGAGTTTGAGCACAATAATTGTATAGAATAGAGAAAAAATGAATTTTTTGTTTGAATATGTTTGTATTGTTGTAGAATATCTAGTTGAATAGTGAAAGTATGAAGTTTAAATTAAGAAGAATGTGTTTGAGAGTGTAAGCTTGAAAATGAATGAAAGAGGGATCTGGTAGACAAAGCAGGTTGGTGCTTCTATGTTCCTTCAGGATGGTGCCTGTAAAGATCATGGGATTGGTGCCTCCTGTATATTATTTCTTGAAAATTGTGGAAGTTGGTGCTTCTAGCAAGTGGGCGCTTGCAAGTCAGAGGATGAGTGTCTTCTTGTAGTTGATGCTAGTAATTTGATGTAATAATAGGTTACAACTTGCATTTTCATAAAGAACCAATAATAATATTTGTGGTTTTCTCCATTTATGGGTCTCCACATAAATAGTTGGGTCTGATATGAGTATGTTGTTTTATCTATGGTATTGTGGTGTAATTGATTAGTGATAACGTAAATAGTTCTAAATATTGTTAAAATTTTCATTATATTGATTCACCCCCCCCCCCCCCTCCCCCCCTCTTCTCTCAGCACTATCCAAGTTTCTAACAATTGGTATCATAGTTGGTTCCTTTAGAAACAATCTAATTAATGTAAATTAGATCTAAGAAAATGGATAACCAAGGTGGAAGTTTGACCAACAAATCCCCCATGTTCACTGGAACAAATTATGCATTTTGGAAGGTATGAATGAGAACCAACATGATGTCTGTTGGTGTATATGTTTAGTACATAGTAAAAAATGGCTATAAAGAGCTAGCCACATTGGTTAGTAAATATGAAAATCTAGAGTTCACTAAAAATTCTAAAGCAATGAATGCAATCCTAAGTGATTTGCCTAAATTAAAGTTGGTTAAAGTCATGTTATTCAAAAAAACCAAAGATATATGGGATAAGATGATGAGTTGTTATGAAGATGATATTCAAGTAAATAAATCCAAACTCAAGGCTACATAATGAAATTTGAATCAGTAAAGATGAAAGAGGAAGAGGGCATAGCCAAATTCCTTCTTCGAGTGGATGAAATATTTAACACCATAAGAGGACTTGGTGAACCCATGGATGACTCCTTTGTATTTTAAAAGGTGTTGAGATATCTTCCAACTAAATTCAATGCTAAAGTATCAGCCATTGAGGAGATGCAAGATCTAAACACATTGAAATTGGATCAATTGCATGGAACACTAACAACCTATGATATGTGAACTTAAAAAGGAAATTTACCTCAAGGGAGGTTGGTTTCGAAGATAATACGAAGAGAAAAGAATATATAGAATATTAGAGTCACATATCTGATGAAGAAGAGGAAAATTTTGTCAGAACATTGAAGAAAGGATATAGAAACTACAAATGTAAGTTACCCTTCAAATGATTTAATTGTGGAAAAGTAGGTCATTACATATATTAATTTCCATACAAAGAAAATAATGAATACAGTCATAAAGGAAAGAATAAATTTAGGAATTTAAAGAAGGAAAATATGTTTCAAAAATAATATACTTTAAACTCAAGAAGAAAATGATTCCTCATAATATCAAGATGAGAAATGCTCTAATGAAGAAAGTACAAAAAAAACAATAAAGGATTTTGTGCTCATGGTTTTAGAAACTCTATATGAAGGAAAAAACGACATTGATGAAGAAGAGGTTGAATTATACCTTGATGGTGAATTGATTAGCACCTTAGTAGAAATTCAAAGGCCTAGGAAAAAGAATAAGAAGCAGAAGGACATGCTAGAAAAATTTGAAGAGGAAAAGGATAAATTTGAAAATTCATCACTTATTGTTTTGAAAGTTAAGTTGGAAGAAGCAAATAAAAATTTGAAGACACAATAATATAGCATCTAAAAGAGAAGAGAAAGGAGTGTGAAAAACAAGAAGAAGAAATGGTTTCCCTTAGAAAGGAATTACATAAAACCAAGACATAGTTGAAACAAAAATTAAATTTTATTAAAGGATCTAACACAAGTTAGATGATATTCTGAGTAGTAAGAGATCCTCTCTCTCATCAAAATTGCTATAGGATATGAAGAAGAATCAAACATCAAGAAAATTGGTGATAAAGGACCAATCAACTATGTTGAATCAGTTAATGGACTAGCTAACAATGCATTCAAAGGAAATGAAAGGAATAAACAATAGAAAAAGGAAAGTTATCATAGAAATCTGAAAAGGCATAGTGATTAAGTGAATAATGATCAAAGGCCTTGTTTCTCTCCAAGATAAATTCAACAAAGAATAAGTAGATCACACCCTCAAAAGTATTTTTATCCTAGGAACAAAAATATTTGCAATGTTTACTATTTTTCATGTACAAATTTTGAACATAAAGCTATAGACTATAGAGCATATCCTGGAAACAATAAGATAAGAAATCAAATAAATAAATCTTATCATGATTCAAACAGAGATAGAATATGTTGAAATTCACATAGAAATAATCTTAGGGACAATAATCCTTTTTATCCCTTATTTGATGATGTTGAATTCTATAACTATCATAACTATGGAAATAAAGCAGTTGAGGGTAGAACCAACAAATTCAGCTCAACATTTTCGATTAAATAAACATAAGAAGAACCCAAGAGTTGGAGGAAGAAAAACGAGGAAAACAAAGAAGAATGTGGCATTTTCCTATATGCCAAAAGCAAGTGAGCCATTAGTATGCGGATAATGGATTATCTAAGAATATGATTGGTGATAGACGAAAATTCTCAATGTCACTAAACGAAAACAAGAAAAAAGTGTCATTTTTTGGAATTATGCCCCTGGAAATATCATGGGAAAAGGAACATTGATCTTGGATAATGGAAGAGGTAAAGCATATAACATTCTCTTTGTATATGGACTCAAGAAAAATATATTAATTGTAAGCCAAATATGTGACCAAGGGTCTGATATTACCTTTCATTCCAAATAATATTATATAATGTCAGAAAACATGGGAAGGTAATAGAAAAGTGTGTGAGAACCTAAAATAATGTGTACATACTCAAAGAAGAAAATAATAATTGGTATCTAGGAAGCTTGATCAAATTTGGATCTAGCAGAAAAGTTCATGTCTCTTGAATTTCAACAATATTGGAAAACCACGATAAGCAATGGATAAAAGCTATGGATGAGGAATTAGATCAAATTGAGAAAAATCATACTTGGGAATTGGTTCAAGACTATGAATTAAAAATTCCATTGGTACAAAATGGGTGTTTAGGAACAAATTAGATGAGAATGGAAAATTTTGAGAGTTTAAACTTATGTGATCCATATCTAATTGATCATAATTATTCTGGAAAATCACATTATCATTTGAGAGCTGATGCATTTCGAAATACTTAGTGTAGTTCATCATAAGGGAATAATGATGATGAACTACACTAAGTAGTTCGAAACATGTCAGCTCTCAAATGATAATGTGATTTTCCAGAAGATTTATGATCAAATGGAAAAGTTGTGAAAAATAAGTCCAAATTAGTATGCAAAGGCTATGCTCAATTTGAGGGAATAGATCTTGAAGAGACTTAATTTTCCCCTATAGCAAGATTAGGAGCAATAAGGATGTTCCTAGCATTTGCATGTCACAAAAAAATTTAAATATATAAGATGGATGTGAAATCAACTTTCTTTTCTTGAATGGTGAGCTTAAACGATAAGTCTTCATAGAATAGCCTGAAGCTTTTCAACTATTTGAAAATATCAAGGAAGTGTATAGGCTAAAAAAAGTGTTTTATGGACTTAAACACGCACCCAAGCCATGGTATCCAAAATTAGAAAAATATCTACAACAATAAGGATTCGAAAGAGGAGAAGCTAGAAATATTTTTTATATCAAATTTGAGAATGATAATCTTCTAATTATTGTTGTTCATGTTGATGACATCATTTTTTGGAGTGATGCAGATTTACTCAGCCAAAATTTTTTTTTAGACATGCAAACTATATTTGAGATGTCCATGTTTGGGGAACTCTATTTTTTTATTTGATTGCATATCTCTCAATCAGAAAAAGATATATTCATCTCCCAAAATAAGTACCTCAAATAAATGTTGAATAAATTTGGGATGTGTCGGGCCTTAGTTTTGTCTCATTTTTCACTCCAAATCTCTCATGCTATTGTTTGATTAAATGATTATTGTTGCAAGTATTTGTCACTTCTTTTGTACCATTAATGGAAGTTTAATAAAGGTTTGTATGTTGCAGGTTAAAGTTGATTTGATCATATTTTGAACATACAATTACTTGCCTGCACTATGCAACAAATTCCTGTACCAAATCGGTTCTTACAGCGTTCTTGCACCAGTGCAGGTAGCGTGCCTGCGCCAGTGCAAGTTTTACAAATGTTATAGCCCCGAATTTATAACAGTTTCCCAACAGCCAATTTACTCCTCGATTTCCATGCCAATCGTTGTGAATCTCAAAATTCTGAAACATGGATTTTTTTTCCCAGTATAGGAAATTGAGTAATACGCAGGCAATTTTCCAAAATGCGTAACGGTTGAGGAGATATGAAGGGTGCTCTGGAGGCAGTTTTTTAAAAATACCATTTTTTCTAGAATTCTAGAAAACATAGTCAACAAGTTTCCAGACTGCCAACTTCCGCCTCAGTTTTTGTGTAGATTAAGGAGAATAAAGAAATTTTGCGACATGGGTTTTTATTCCAGTATATAAAATTGAATAAGCACAAAATGGTTTTCCTAAATTCATAACGGTTGAGGAGATAAGAAGGGGGATTTGGAGGCAATTTGTTAAAAATATCAACTTTTCCATAATTCTAGAAAATGCCTAGATTTGGGAAATTCGTAGAAGATCTCCATTATTTCAGTAGGGAAATGGTTGTATTGATATTCTATTAATGATAATTATTTGGGATTCAATCCCCATGACGTTTGCAAAGGATTGGATTTTTTTATGTCAAGTTTGGAATGTAAAAAAATTATAAAAGAAGAGCCATGGCTCTAAGCCTAGGGCGAATTTTTAGTCAATCAATTAAGCAGAGGGTAGAACCACGCACATGCAAGCATAGTGCAGAAGGGAGGATAGGTTGTTCCAATCTAGCAGCAAGTGAATTTTAGTGTGGAATGCTTCTCCTACTTGCTGGGATAAGCCGATGTCTGCATTATGTAAAAGACTCTTTTTTTAATTAATTGAAGCGATTTTTATTCATGCTTTGTCTATTCATTTCTTGCATCTAATGATTTCGATTTTTGTGTAAACCAGGCACTTAAAGAGAGTGCAAGTTGGCTGTGTTGGCCGCCAGACCAGCTCGACACCACTCTCATATTTTAAATAGCATTACAATTCTTGTTTGTTTGATTTTAAATTAATTCTTTTTGCTAAAATCCATTATTCCATGTTTTAAGGTTAATTTGAGTTGCTGCAATTTGTTTCTATTTTGTTTGCTGCATTATTAATTATAATTGCACTTGAAAGATTGTAAACAATGATTGCACCCTCCAGATTGTCCAAATCCATAAGACCGGCTCTGCCATTATGAGCTCTAACACTAATTCTGTAAATTAATCCAGATCTATTAATTTATATTTAAAGCTGCGATTTTTACATTTGATGAGCCGATATTTATAAATACAGAAACTAGATGTTTGAATTGATAAATTCTTCATTAATATTATGGTTTCCTTTAACTTATGGATTTTTCTTACATATAATCAGTGCAAGCAGAATTAGTACAGGAAAAATTAGTACAAGCATAATTAGTGCAAGAAGAATAGTTTGAATTTCTTTTGAATTTATTCCAGCATTTACAGTCTTTTCGTTATTGTGTCAGCACCGCTTGATTTCCAGTTCTGATTTCTCTTTCATTTACTTGCAATTAGAATTTCCTTTTGCATTGATTTATTTTACTTTCCCATATGCTTTTAATTGTTTGGATTGGTGTTTCTCGCACTAGTGTAGGATTACATTTATTTTCGAGATTAGTCACAAGATAGACTAGAATTTGTTTTGCCGGTTACCATGGACTCTCTCTGGCATTTCTAGTGCTACGTCTCGAAGTTCATGAACTCTCGAGATTGAAAAATTAAATGTTGGTAAATCTATAGACCCTATACTGCACCCAACATTTTGGCGTTGTTGCCGAGGAGGCGCTTAGGGGATTGACCTTGGTGACCCATTGTATTCGGGTTCTATTGCTTCACCTACTTTCTCTTGCAATTTGATGTTCTTTTAATTTATTTCTTTCCTGCATTTTTTCTTTAAGGTTTCTCATTTTATTTAATGTTGTAATAAGCCCCCACCCACCCTACACACACACACACATATATATATATACACTATTAATGTGCTAACAAATGTACTAGTGGTCTCGTTGAAGATAGAAAAATGGTATTTTGAGGCATTTTTAAATGAAGAGTTTGAGGCTAACATCAATCATTCAATGCACCTATTTTACTGGTTAGTCAGAAGAAACATTCAAAGAATGAGTCTTGAATAGTACATGGAGAACCTCTTTTAGTTTGGTAAGAAATGGAAAACATTGTTACTTTTGAATTTCCTATCAAAGATCTAGGAGTGGCTAAAATGCATAACATTTCCCCATCTGCACTACCAAAGTTTCATGGTTTGGAAAATGAAGACCCAAATACATTCTTATTTGAGTTCGAAGTACTTTTTAGACGATATGGTTATTGTACTAATTCTCAAAGGACGCAAGTGTTTCCTCTTACTCTTAGTGGAGCAGCTCTCTGATGGTTCATGAGCCTTGGTGGGAACTGCATTCAAACATGGGAAGCCATGAAGAATTTATTCTTGGAGAAATATCAAAACTATTGCCAGGCCGGTGAAGATATTTTTGGAATAACACAAGGGGAAAATGAAATATTGGAGGATTATGTGGAGCTATTTAGATACAACCTCCAAAAATCAAAACATAATAATTTGGTAAAAGATACTTTGAAAGCACTCCTACTCAAAAGAATCAAAGAAGAATTTTTAGAACCTTTAAATCTTATAGGAGCAGGTGATGTTTCTCACGTACCATATGATTATGTTTGTAAATTGTGCATTAGTTATTCAGGAGGAATCTCCAAGATCGGTAAGAATTATCGAGAACTTTCTTCTAAATTTTTGGAATCTACCACAAAAATAGGAGCTACAAAATCTTTTCTAAATTTACAATTGGATGATTTGCAGGAAGAATGGAAGCAATGTAAGGAGAATAATTCAACAAATTATTTTCCATCATTGTCAGGCTTTCAAAAGGTATTTAAGGAATCAAGTAAGGAAATAAATCGACTGTCATATATAACTCAAAACTCATCATCGTTTAATACTTGGAATAATATTTATTGTCCCCAACAGGTTCCTAAGCACATCAACAACCCTAAAGTTCCATGGAAAACTTATAATCCTCCTTTCATTCAATACCCCACCTTATGGCTGCAATGGCCCACTCCTTTGCCCTCATCCTCGAACCAAATATCTCCATGGCCTCAAGAATCGTCTGCATCGTTTTCTCTAGGGAAATCTCCTATGCAAATTCAATCATATGAGCACCAAAAAAAATCACAATTTATTTCCAATACACCATTATGTTATCCTCATCCATGTTCCAAACTACATGTGCAACCTTATCTTAACCCTAGTCCATACCCTCATCCATACCCTAACCATAATACCAATCCAAACCTTAGCCCAAGCCTTAACCAAAACCCTAATCCAAACCATCAAGTTGCACAATAGTTTGAACCTCCTATTCTTTATATTGATTCCCATATTGAATGAGATTTTACACCTTCCATATTGGGAAAGGGAATGAATTTGGAAACTTCCCCTATTATAGCAAAACATTTACCCTAGGAAGATTTAATTCAAGACCACCTGAGGATCAATCTTTCATTGGAACTTGTTCTGAAAATGTTGTTGAATGTCAAAGCCCTAGAATCTATCTCAACCATTCTTGTGAATCTGAAAATAAAATATTTGAGCCTGAACTTGAGGGATTTATCTTCTGTCTTTCACCATATTTTTTGCGCTTACAAGAAAATGACTATCAAACTGTGGAAGACCTGCATCAATTGGAGAATCATAAATACGTGGATTCCATTGAATCATGGTTTCGAGCAGCCATCAACCCATCTTATTTATTCATCATTCAAAAACTCTTAGTACCATTTCAATTAAAGAAACTGGTTTCTCACGCTTTGGTATGTATTGAAGTTTATTCTTTAAAACTAAGTGTGAGTATAATCATCATTTTGTTACGCACATGGCTTCATTGGAAGTACACCTACACTTAAAGGTGATATTTCTCTCTTTAAAATAGGGTAGGGTAATGAATAAAGATGAATAACAACACTCTTAAACTTGTGATTCCATAAAAGCACAACCTTTTAAATTTTTATTATTATGCATTCTCATGGTAAAAATTGTCAAAAGGACTTTACACTTAACGCTTCATATTTTTAAAGTGACTTTGATTGTGGATCAATATGTATTGTTATAAGCTACATGTAATACTTTTCTCTTATTCTAACAAACTATCATCCAGAAAATATTTTCAAATTCCTCTTCGAAGACACCAGTGAAAAACCTCCTATGGTGGACCATGCCTAAAAAAATCTAATAAGCTTTCATAAAGAACTCTAGCATGATAAACTCAAGGAATTTTTTTGGTCATTATCTAAGATGTTTTTTTAATAATTTTTTAGGGTAGCATGACCAACCTGTAAAGAATAGTAATTAAAAACTTTTCATGCCATCCTACACTCTTAAGGAGTAGATTTTCTTCCCCACCTATTAAGTAATCCATCTGAGGTTAATCATAATCAGAGTTTTTTAAAAACATAAACGAATTAATTGAGGGATAGGAGGTCTCATTGCGAGCCGACCTGCTATGATCATGGGTCCTAAGGAGAATGACATTACCGCACTGGTCACCAAGCCAGGGTAATGGCTTTCAGTTGGAAAACTATAAGATGAGAGGTCTCATCGTGAGCCGGCTCATTCATTCTTGTTAGTCTTCGTGAATGGAATTGCCGTTAGCTGGTTACCAAGCTAGGACAGCGTCCTTCAATTAACTTATAAAAAGAGAAAAATTAAATGCTCATAAATAAATCAGAATCTATATCTAATAGGTGGGACAAAATCATTTTGTAAGGTTAAAATGTATCCCTGTCGAGGCTATGGATGCCTGCTGGCAACAGGGCCATGCCTGTAGTATTAAAGTTGAATCTACACTATAATTTACTTGGTTGATTTTCCTTTCCATGAACTCACTATCAATCTCTTTGAGAATGGATTTAAAATCCTTCTGTTGTTATACCTTGGAGTTCTATCTTTTTGGAATGGTTTTTATGGATGTGGGGACCCTTAGTGCTAGTAATTCACTGTGCCCAGAGAAGAGAAGCTTTAATTATACATGGATGATGGTAAAATAATCATTATGGGAAGGTATTACTATGTCTACCTATAACACCATATCGTTTAAATCATGTCACTCATGTTTATAATGAGGATGTTAAACTGAAATTTTTGATCATGGATACCTCTGAGATATTATTTTTGAAAATTTTAAAAGTTGTCTATTTTTCTCAAGTAATAACACCATCCTTGTAATTTAGTTTTTCCATGGTAATTTTCATTTTAGGTTTTCTTGAAATCAGTTTAAGTAAATAAAGAGTCTAGCAGACACTCTGTTTTTAAAAGCAAGCTTTATCAAGTGCAGGAAATGTAACCATGTAGAATTGCAGGAACATCATTATGAAAGTTTCTAATTTTGTTTTTTGCAAAGGAGTAATAGTACCAAATTTTCATGCATGAGGACATGCAAGATGGTCAGCATGGGGGGATGTTGGGCCTCAGTTTTGTCTCATTCTTCAATCAAAATCTCTCATGCTACTGTTTGATTAAATTATTATTTTTGCAAGTATTTGTTACTTCTTTTTTACCATTAATGGAAGTTTAATAAAGCTTTGTATGTTGTAGGATAAAGTTGATTTGATAATATTTTGAACCTACAATTACTTTCCTGCACTATGCAACAGATTCATGTACCAAGTCAGTTCCTACAGCGTTCCTGCACCAGTGTAGGTAGCGTGCCTGCACCAGTGAAAGTTTTACAAATGCTACAACCCTGAATTTATAGCAGTTTCCCGACAACCAATTTACTCCTCGATTTCCACTCCAATCATTGTGAATCTCAAAATTGTGAAACATGGGTTTTTTTCCTAGTATAGGAAATTGAGTTAAATGTGGGCCGTTTTCCAAAATGCGTAACGGTTGAGGATATATGAAGGGCACTCTGGAGGTAATTTGTTAAAAATACCAATTTTTCTAGAATTCTAGAAAACACAGTCAACAAGTTTCCAAACTGCCAACTTCCGCCTCATTTTTTGTGCAAATGAAGGAAAATAAAGAAATTCCGCGACATGGGTTTTCATCCCAGTATAGAAAATTGACTAAGCTCAAAATGGTTTTTCAAAATTCATAACGGTTGAGGAGATATGAAAGGGGCTTTGGACAAAGTTTGTTAAAAATATCAAATTTTCCAAAATTCTAGAAAATGCCTAGATTTGGGAAATTCATGGAAAATATCCATCATTTCAGTAGGGAAACATTTGTACTAATATTCTATTAATGATAATTAGTTGGGATTCAATCCCCATGATGTTTGCAAAGGATTGGCTTGTTTTATGCTAAGTTTGGAATGTAAAAAATTTATAAAAGAAGAGTGATGGCTCCAAGCCTAGGGGGAATTTTTAGTAAATCAATTAAGAAGAGGGAAAAAACATGCACATGCAAGCATAACGCAGAAGGGAGGAGAGGTTTCTCCAATGTAGCACCACATGGATTTTAGTGTGGAATCCTTCTCCTACTTGCTCGGATTAGCTAATGTCTGTATTATGTAAAAGGCTATTTTTTTAATTAATTGAAGCAATTTTTATTCATGATTTTTCTATTCATTTCCTGCATCTAATGATTTCGATTTTTGTGTGAACTAGGCACTTAAAGAGGTTGCGAGTTGGCTGGGTTGGCCGCCAGACTAGATCGACACTGCTCTCATCTTTTAAATAGCATTTCAATTCTTGTTTGTTTGATTTTAAATTAATTCTTTTTGTTGCAATCATTTATTCCAAGTTTTAAGGTTAATTTGAGTTGTTGCAATTTTTTTCTATTTCATTTGCTGCATTATTAATTGTACTTGCACCTTAAATATTTCAAACAATGATTGTGCCCTCCAAGTTGTCCAAATACATAAGATCGGCTCTGCCATTATGACCTCTAACTCTAATTTTGTAAATTAATCCAGATCTATTGATTTATATTTAAAGCTGTGATTTTTACATTTGCTGAGCCGATATTTATAAATACGGAAACTAGATGTTTGAATTGATAAATTCTTCATTAATATTATGGTTACCTTTAACTCCTGGATTGTTCCTACATATAATCAGTGCAAGAAGAATTAGTAGTGGCAAAATTAGTACAAGAAAAATTAGTGCAAGTAGAATAGTTTGAATTGATTTTGAATTTATTCCAGCATTTACAGTCTTTTCATTATTGTGCCGGCACCGCTTGATTTCCAGTTCTGATTTCTCTTCTGTTTACTTGCAATTAGAATTTCTTTTTACATCGATCGCTTTTACTTTCCCACATGCTTTTAATTGTTTGGATTGGCGTTTCTCGCACTAGTGCAGGATTACATTTATTTTCGAGATTAATCACAAGATACACTAGAATTTGTTTTGCTGGTTACCAGGGATTCTCTCTCGCATTTCCAGTGCTGCGTCTTGAAGTTCACGAACTCTCAGGATTGACAAATTAAATGTTGGTACATTTATATACCCTGTATTGCACCCAATAGGATGGAAGAGTGTTCTCTTGTCAGTACTACTATGGTCATTGGATGTAAAATCAATAAAAATAATGAGTCACCAAAGGTAAATCAAACAATGTATAGATCAATAATTGGAAACATTTTGTATTTAATAACCTCTTAGCCAAACATTATGCAAGTTTTTGGTGAGGTATCAATCAACCCCCAAATAAATTCATCTCTTATTTTCCAAGAGGATTTTCACATATTTAAGAGCCACAATGGACTATGCTATCCAAAGGTCACTTTTTTTCATTAAGCGCATACATAGATGTTGATTGGGTTGGAAATGTAGATGATAGGAAAAGCACAAGTGGCGTCACCTTATTTCTTGGAAATTGCTTAGTGGCCCGGTTCAACATAAAAAAAACATCTATCTCCCTTTCTACTACTAAAGTTGAGTACATAACAGATGCAGTAAGTTGCACTCATATTTCATTGATCAAAGTAGCATATAGTAAACCTATTCCAATTATCTGTGATAATACAAGCACTATCTGTATATCCAAGAATAATGTTCTTCATTCAAAGACCAAACATATCCCCATTAAGTATCATTTTCTTATAGAAAAAGTAATTGATTAGATTATGAAGTTGGGATAAATTTCAACAAAGGAGAAATTTTTTGATATCTTTAACAATCCTCTTTTCTGATAACCTTTAGAGTGTTTAAGATAGAATTTGGGAGTGATGTCTCATCCTTATATTCACTAGTATTCTTCACAATAAAAGAGGGTAGTTATCCAAACATGTAATAAGATGGATGTAATGATTTGAGACAAGAAAAGAAACCACTCTCAGGGGGATTTTTCAGATCAGTAGGAGAAGTACAATTTTAGGGGGAGTAGTTCTCAAAACAAAGAAAAATAATAATAATGGTGCATGAATAACAATTGGTCACATCCGTGACCAGGGAGCTTAGATGTAGTGATGATAGTTCAAGATAATATATATTAGGACACATTAGATAGGTACATAAGAATGGAATATTAGCAAAAGGAAAATCAAAACAAAAAAATCATCTAGGTTACACTCGCTTAAGTTTACCATGATAGAAATATGACCTAGTCTAAAATGGAAGACCTCTTGGCATTGGGTACAATAGTACACTCAATTGGTTTCAGTCAAGGGTAAATAATAATCAGTATTTTTTTATATCATATTAGTGGGAACATGCACAAAGAGAGAGTACCTAATCCCTTTGTCATTGATGTCAAATGGGGAGAGTGATAAAACATTGGAGATATTGAAGATGTAGAGTGATCAATTATTAACAACAAAGTGAAATAGAGTGAGCATACAACATACAATAGCAGTTTGTCTATCCGAACAAGGGAAGTGTTGGAAAGTGATGGTGTTTCCATCAATTCCCACATATTTTTGGTGGTGTTTCCATCAATGCCAAAGGGGGGGATTGTTGAACATGTTGTTAGTTTTTGTCATTGATATCAATTCTAAGCCATTGATGTCAAAGAATTGTTTGTGTCAATTTTAGTGGGAGCCTAGTAAGAGTGTTAATATTGATGTGTTATTCTACGTTGTTTCTTAGATTGAGGTCATAGATGAAGGTAATATATTTGAAGGAATTTATTCTTCAGATCATTAGCCTAAAAGAGGAAAATAAGTGGTTACTTCAATAGCCCTCAAAGACCTTTCTGATGGTATATGACACATTTTTTAACTCCCAAGGGATGAGAAGGAATCACCAGTTAGATATCAATCATGCTTCCTAAAGGCTCTTGGTTCGAAAAGGACCGTCACGATGCCAAAACGAAATAATCAACATTGAAGGAATGCAATAACGAGAAAAGAGTGATGGAGTGGTAAGTTGATGGTTCTAGCCCCTAATCATAGGGATTTGGAATAAAGTGATCAGGCACTTATCGAACCCCTTACTCCCCATCAATGCATAAATAGCTTCAACAGGCATCAAGTGGCTAGCAATATGTGATGGGGTGGCAAAGTCCACATTCACAAGGTGCTCAGCCTAGGCACTAGGGTATTAGAAAATAAAAAAGGCAGAAATATTTTTTTGTTCTTGATAATTTACTTGTGATGTTCCTGTATTCTTATTAGTTTCTTATTTTCTTTTATTTCATCAAGCAATTACCAAAGTGAGCACATATATCAAGGACACTAGATATAGGCGGACAACTAGGGGAAAAACCCACTCTAGGGGAAAACCCACACAATAATTATTCCTTCAATATTTTTCTTGAGATAATCCAAGACTCTATAACTTGACTCATGCTTCCTCAACACCAAGTCAGCCTTTCTTCTTGATCCTAATTTCGACCTAGTAGCAAAAAAAACACTATGCAACACTTTCTTGGACCCATAATTTTTGACCTTGATTTAGAGACTTCAATCTTGGAGGAAATACTTTGATATTGACTTAGAAGGTTCAATTTTGACCCAATACACCTTTAAGAGGAAACAACACCCAACAACAAAAACTTCGAACTATACGTGTCTTGGCAGTAGCAACATGTAGCAACTAGCAGCAGTAACATTGAGGAACTTTGATATTCCAATCTAGGGCACAAAAGAGAGAGAAAGAGGTACACAAAAATCTTGATTTTCGTCTTCTCCTTCACCTTGAACAAACTCACATTTATTTTTCCTTCTTCCTTCACTTTTCACTTTTTTTGGCTTCCAAATAGATATCAAACTTGCTTGAGATATTATCCACCAAATTAATTCAAACTACTTCTTTTATAGCCTTTAGGTGAGTTTGAATATCCCTTCTTGAGGCCGACTTGATCATCTTGAAGACAAATTATTGTGGAGGTGACATAAATCATATTTGACTCAATATTAAACCTTTTTACATGATTCAAAATATCAAGAAGGGTATTTTTAAATGTACAATGACTCTATAAACTCAGTATAAATCCTAGAAGTCATCAATGGGGACTTTTACCTAAAACATAATTACTCAAGCATGAGACGCATGCTTTAATAATTCATTGTAATAATAATAAAAATTGTTCTCTTTATTATTTTGACAATTACATTACATAGTGACTCAAATATATTAATGAAGGCCAAACCTAGTTACATTCTTCAACACTCCCTCTTAACTAGGGAGGTATTCATACAAGCACAAGGAATACTTCCAACTATGTGAACTATTGTTATGAAATCCCTCACCAAGCTGGGATGTCTAAAGATAAGTAGCCTTATACTGCAAAGCAAATACAACACAGGTAATTGGAAGAATTTTCAAAATGTGTCCTTCATTTCCCCCCCATTTTCCCCTCTATGACCTTCATTTACCCTTCATTCCCCATCAAATCCCCTTTAAAACTAATAAATTTCCTTTACTCAAGTTTTAATCCCTTTTTTCCCCCTATTTGAAACCCTCAAAATCCTTCAAAATTCTTCATTTTTAGTCCAAATCCTTCATTTTTAAATATTAGGCCTTAAACCCCTTTCACTTAAGCCCAAGCCATTTTTTTGCCATGAGACTGGGCCCCATGACCGAGCGCTAAGCCCATCGGCAATTCCACGTTTCTCTTTCTAGGGTCCCGCTCCCAAGTTTTTTGTTTCGCAAATGGTTGATCCTCCGATAAGATCTGGACCGTCCATTCCCCAAGATTCGACGGCCATCGCATCGGGGTTTACCCTTTCCCTTCCGCCTTCCCTTCTCCGCCAATGGAATCCTAGTCAGTGATCTCTCCTAGATCCAATGGTCCTTGCTTCATTACACTTCGATGATTTCCATTTCCACTTCCCAAACCTTTTTCCCCCACCGATGCGTTTTCCCGATCGCATCTCCATCATTGATCTCGTCCCTGATTCAATGGCTCTCGCTCCATCGGCATATCACAATCGCTCCCTCCACGTTTCCTCCTCCTGTCTGTCTAGATCTCCAATATGGAAAGTCACAATATGATATGGACCGTCGATCCTCCAGATCTGACGGTCATCATGCCTTCGCACTGTCTCCATCCTTCCATTCAAAGCCCTTGTATCTACCATTCCCCGATGAGATTTCAACTGTTGATCATCCTGATCCAAAGAACAACGCACCTTTGCCTATCACCCTGCTCAATTTTCTCCAATTTATCTCCACCTTTGATCGAGCTCGATCCAATATTCACCACCAGTCTTCCACTCCACTCGCGGGGACTCTCAGCGCACGATTTAACACCGTGAGTGCCTTTGCAGTTGACTTGGTTGACTGCAGAAGATCTCAGATCAATGGCTAAAATTTTCTACAGAGGCACAGGGAAAGAAGATGATCCGTATCCTGAAGCACCCCCGTAGTTTATCTCCATCGTTGATGTCCTCATGATCTAACGGTCCTCGCTCCATCTCTCCTTCGCCATTTTCCCAACCACTCATTCACTATTGCATTCCCCACTCTGATCTGGACCATTAATATTCTCCATCCAACAGTGATCACTCCTCTTCACCTTATAACCCCGAACTTCATCACCTCGTTATGTGACAAAATTGCTGACGTCATTGCCGGTCCCACCCGACCACGTAGGTTGGTCTGTCGCATTCTTCCTCCACTATTGATCTAGATTGCTATGATTAGAATGTCTGTGTTCCTCTTCACATATGTTTCATCAAATAACCTGATCGTGGTGTTTCCAAGAGAAATGGGTGGTTTTGTGAGGACACGCATCTCCCACCTAACTGTTTCGTGTTCATTTCTCTTATTACTGCTTACCGCCCCCCACTAGTGTGAAAACCACTCCGGTTTTCGCAAAAATGCCCTTTACATAACTTTGTGCCAAATCATATTTAAGCTCTACTTTCGCCATGGAAACGCCTCCGTTGCATTCCCTGCCTCCACACTACTCTTTCACCTTCACCCTAGCCTTTTGAAGTAGTCTATGCCTTCATCGCAGGATTTATTTAACAGGTTTGCGGTCTGTGCAGGTTTTCATGGCATTTCAAGTACACAAGCCATCTCATAGCTAATTAGAGCGGCTTGAGGCCGAGGATGACGACCCTCCACGTCCAAGAAAGTAAAGAAAAAGCGATAATAAGGGTTAGTTTCACGTCTTAGTCAATGGATGATGACCATTGGCCATTCTATAAGACCCTCTAGCGCGGAAGGCCAACTCTTCCACTACTAGCAGTACCACATTCTCCAGCATAGAAGACCAGCTCTCCCACGACTAACGGTATTTCCTTCGCCATGTAGCGGCAGGGGGTTCACCTGATTAAACAACAATGATCATTCATGACTGGGCCCGCGTGGCCTTTTACTTCATGTTCTTTTCACTTTTTCATTTCAGGTGAAATCTTTAAGTTCACTCCTGCAGTTTTTACTTTCAGATTAGTAAATTGTTTACATTTCAGTTAGAAAAAACTTTAGGCCTGCGTTATAAGATGATGAGAGGCAGTTCTACCTCATCATCATTTATGCTTTTGATTTCGACCTGAAATAGCATACAAGCACACGGGGAAGATATTTTCCCAAAATATCTTCTCCTGCATAGGAATCAGAGGTTATAAAAATAGGAAGAAAACACTAACAAAAGGTTCCATATTTTCCAAAGGACTCACTAGCTTGATTATTCTATATGTATTTTGTATGAATTTTGATAGTGGATGTTTGAAGATCCCGTAGGGACTCAGTAAGAAGTTTTGATGGAATTGGGGATTCCGCTCAGGATGATTCATAGTTTGTAACTCTTCTCCTTGTTTTTGAATATAAATGTTCATTTCGTACCTCTCTACATCTCTTGTATCTAAATTCTTTGGAATGCGATTGCTCCCATGCTTAAATATGAATTTATCATAACAGATACTCATATTTACTCATCTGTAGCGCTTTAAATATGGCTCAGGTATGATACTTTGTTTCATTTTTCTATCTCCTCCGTCATTCTTCTGATACTAACTACAATGGATTCTTATCCTTGAACGAGCCTAGATATATGGATTCTTATCTTTGAATTATCCCAGTATATATGGATTCTTATCCTTGAGTAAGCCCGGTTATAGTTGATATCTTCCTCCATCTTCTGCCATAGTCATCGCTCACATACAACTTGATAACTGTGTATTCATTTTAGAAGTCGCCCCCCTTTTACAACATTCTATCTTAAAGCTGTCTAATGCATTTACTTATTGCAATTTGTACTCAGTTTCTGCAGTTTTCCTAGTTGTTGTGTTTAACTTTGGGGTTTTGGTTCCACCCTTATTAAAACCATTTATCTAAGTGATAGTTGCATGAAAGCCAAACATTTCCAACTGCAGTCAGTTGAGTAATATGCTCCTTGCATTTAAGATGTCCTAGGCACTGGTCTTTATACAACTCAAGGCTGTCTTTGGGAGCTACAACATGAACTATGATGAATTTTTTAGGAACCTCAGTGCCATGGACTAGATTCTTAACTAGGGTAATCTATCCAAGGTATCTCAACAATTTAGGCACCTCAATGCCACAGACTAGGTTCATGACTAGGGAAATGTATCCGAGTGGGACTAAGATGGACTAAATATTTCAGCATCTCTACGTAACATCAGGCTTACTTAATAACCGTAAACCCAAGGATCCATGTGTGGGTCAGAGCTCAATGATCAAGACCACCTTTCCTTCTTAGGGATCTAGACATCAACAAAAAGTGTCATCCAGATGTCCTCCCAAGAAATTATTCACTCACAAAGCCTTATCAACATATCTCTCTCGATCAAACTAATCAGTAACCAACATGTGATCAAAAACTTCGAGATATTTACTTGTAAAAACACAACCCAAATCAATAATACACTTTCAAATGTTCATACTTAGATACAAAACTTTGGGGTCTTCCAAACAATTAGATGTTGCTTCTCAACTTATCAAAATAGTATTATCAACTGAATATTTGATATTAGATTTCCCACTTTCCTTTCATACTCCATATGTAGCAACATATCCTTTAAAATGAATTCTCCAATCAGAACTATGTTATTCCCTCCCTCTAAACCAGGGAGATTTCTTCTATCTAGGGAGATCAACTTCTTCTTACTACATTGGATAATCTACCATGGCTTTCATCCCTTTTCATCAGAGTTATTCATATATTTTCCTTCACCATGCTTATCATATCAAATTCTCCTGTGAACATCTTCACCATCTTGAAGATGATGTATCTTCACAACTTATATAGCAAGTACAACCAGATCTATAGAAGCATGAAGTTATTCATAACAAAATATTATAATAATAGAAGCATTAAACATAATCAACAAGAGACTATACTTCAATAATTCAACTTCTTGCCTGGGTTTTGTTACAAACCCTAATTCACATTAATAGCTCAAAATATTAAACTCATCTATGGTTTCAATATTCTTTCAACAATATGATAATTTCTTTCATATTGCAAATGCTAGGAACAATTCAAACAAGTAATGTGTCTAAAAACTATCATAATTCATATGTTAGACTTCCTACTAGGATTTTATGTACAACCTATATTTCATCCATGAGATTAAAGAATCAAAACCAATCATAGCTTAATCAATAACATGAATAACATCTACTAGGGTTTGTTGTAAACCATATATTTTCCATCTACGAATTCTCAACAATCACTATATAGATTCATAGATTCCAAATTGTTATACGTACTAGAGAATTTAACTACTACTAGGGTTTAGCTGCAAAACCCTATATTTTCCAAACATCATCCTAGACCATCAAAACTTGACTAGGGCTTATTTTCAAACCCTAGGAATCATGACCATTTTCAATTATATCAACACATATATCAAGGACTTCATCATCACACATACCATATGTTAGGGAATATTAACATATTAGACATATACCGACCTAGACCAAGCTGGGGTTTCAACCAAATGAACACATACCTAGGGATTTATTCCTAGGAATTTAAATACATAACAAGGGTTTTTCTTATATACCCAACCAAACACTAAGTATCGAAGGTTTTAATTCATAACATAACAAACCCTACATTACCAAAACTTCAAAATTCCAATATTTCAGACAAAACCATATCAACCCTAACAATTTAGGGTTTTCATGGTCATACCAAAACCCCAAACATGACATCATAAATATATCAAAACATAATATAAATTTTTTTAGAATCCATAAATAACCCTATGTAGGTTTAGGGTTTCATTAATTTTCAGCATACCCTTAGGTTAGGGTTTTCCAAAGAACCTTTCTAGGTTTCTTACATAAACAATCAAATGTCACTTCAAGAAAAAAGGACATTGGTGAGAGTCATGCTTTTGATAGACCTTTAAGGTCTGTCACCAATGTCACATATGGTGACGGTCCTTAAAAAAGTGTCGTTATAAGTGTATATAGTGATTTTCCTTTAAAGTCCTTCACCAAATCCATTTTCAATGACACTTTTGGTGAGGGTCATTAAAGGCCCATCACTAATTCTCTCTTTGGTGACACTTCTAGTGACAGACTTTTAATGACCCTCACCGATGTTATTTTTGTTACTTTTGGTGACAATTGAAAAATGTATGTCACCATTGATCATTCCAATGAGTTTTTTATGACGTTATGTGCCTGTCAATATATTTTTTGTCAAAATATAGTGATTTAATACCATTCTTGTGAAGTATTTTTTATAATATTTCCAAGGCCATAGTGGTTAGAGTCAGTCAATTTTTTAAGAAGTAAGTAGTGTGTATCATTTCCCTCAAGTAATGACTAGTCGAATATAGTTTTCCTATGAGTCAACACATGACTCATATCTATTAAGTTTATTATCTCTTAAAATCCCTTTAGATAAAGTCCCACTAGTGTGTGTAGAAAATATATTATCTAATACATAATCAAGCTCTATCGATTCTATTAATGAGAAGACCTAACACTCCTCAGCCATCTGAGCACATCTTAAATTAATGCTTTACTAACATTTCATAGCACCTCGAATGTCTTGGAACATCTTTGTACCTAGAAAATATTTTCATGACACTGATGCCCAAGCACATGGTGGCATGCGCTAGCACAACATAGACCTCTCCTATCATGTGTTGGCATGCATGTAGTCCCTATCATCCCTTGGAACACCTTGGTTGAATGCATTGACATACATTAGCACTTGGCAGACAATGCCACTTGGCACACAATGCCACTTGGCACAGAATTCCACTTGGCATGTATTGGAACCTATTATTAGTGTGGTTAGCATGCCCCTTCTGGAAAGGATAAAGTACCAACTTATCAACCCTCTTATTGGTTCTTCCTTTTGTTTCCTTGAAACTTCTTGACACATATTGACATACCCTGGCACCTTGCACATCCTTAGCACCTGAAATGTATTGGCATATCTTGGCACTATTTGACACATATAATTAACACACCCCGGAACTCCCAAGCACACTTTGATACTTCTTAACATGCCTTGATATTCCCTAGCATGCCTTACCAATCCTTATCATACCTTGTCACTCCCTCCTTAGCATGACACCTAACATTCATTAACACTAGTCCCTATTACATGTTCCTCATATTCATTAACTTCCATGAATTTTGACCTAGTTCTCCCTTAATGTTTTTTCCTAGTACTCCTTGACACTCCTCAAGATGCATTATCACTCTCTATAACACCTTAGCACTCTTCAACATGCCCTTCCACTTCATAAAATTCATAACACTTTGTGACACATATTGGTACTTGGCGAGTGTTGGCACTTGGAAAGTCTTAGCATGTATCGAATACATTGACATGCCTTAGTATAATTTGGCATGGTTTAATATTAAATTTATTTGAGATCAACTGTTGGAAAGTAGATGAGAAGCAAAAAAGGAATATTTGGCACTTAGAATGCACTAAGAATTTGCAATTGGCACCTAGTGATGCCTAGTGTTGGTGTGCCTAGAATTACGCTCTTGGAAAAGGTAAATTGATGAATTATTAACCCTCTTATGTGTTAATTTCCTCGTAGTTTAACTTGCTTCTCCCTTTTTTTGCCTTGAAATTCCTTGGCACAGATTGAGTCACCCTTGCACATCTTGTCATGCCTTATCACTTGGCACATATTAGCATGTTTGACATGCCTTCGCACTATCTGACACATCTTAGCATTCCCTAGCATGCCTTGGCAGTCATGTCCTCACAACTAGCCTTTAAATTTTTTCATGACTTGGGAACCCAATCAATTCCTTCGCTACTACAGTTCAGGTGACAATATTGGCTTGCTTCAACCACAACAACTTGACCAATTGCACCTGAAACAAGTATATTGTTCCTTTTTCACCTAAGAACTCCCTATAACTCATCTTATGCCTCTCATGTCCAAGCTCAACTTGTCCCGCTTGAATAGTTACCAAGACAAGGATTACATGATCTAGACATGGCCATAAAACAACTAAGAAACATAACTTACATAGGAAATATTTCAGATGTATGTTTAGTTCATATAAATAGTAAAACATTAATTGAGAGTTTGCAAGAACCACAAGATGCACAAGGCACACAAAATATAAGCCGACACAAGTTGACTTCCCAAAAACTTATACACAACAATGTACAATATGCAATTATTTAGAATATTTTAAAACATGAGCATGCAGCCAAAGTGTGCCACATCTCATATAAAAAGAATAGCTAAAGGAAAAACAATGGTGTGCCTAGCACAAAGTGATCTACCTTTTTCTAAAACTTCCATGTCCATCCTCGTATAACAACCATAGGCTTGCCTCCTGTAAACCTTATTCTGAACTTCTCCTAACACACTTCATCCTTAGCACACTTGAATTCACTGACACTCCCTGGCACACACTCTTATTCATTTCTTTCCATGCATTTTGACCTATTTATCCATTTACATGCCCTGACACTCCCTAACACTCTTCAACATGCATTGACATTATCCGACTTGTGTTATCATGCCTTTTGATTCCTAATGTGCATGCCTTGACCCTCCCTAACTATCATGCCCTCACAAATACCCTTACTTAAGTTGCAACTTGGGAGCCAAACCAAGCCCTCTCTTGACTACAAGAGCTTGACCAAGTTATGGTTACTACAACTAGACTATATTGTTGAATTATGTAGCTTGGGAGGTACTCCAAAATCCTAGTGATATAGGTTTGTGTGAGTTTGGTCACAAAAGGATTTGTGCGCAAAGAAGCTAGGAAAAGGGATTTTTGACCCAAGATGGGGTTTAAAATATAAAAGGAAATTAAAAAGGAAAATTAATATTCCGTAAGGTCTAAGTGGATAAAACTCGTAAGTTCTAGAGGGTTGCTAAGAGGTCTAAAAAATACTATTTAATGAGGCCTTAGGATGAAGGAAATAACATAAAGTGAGAAGGAGCTCATTTGATCAAGGGGGTGAAGGGAGATGTAGTCCTAAAGTAGGTCGAGTAAGAGGGCCGAGTAAGGTTTGCTAAAGGGAGGCCATGATCATCCTTCAAGAGCAAGATCATCATGTGAGGGTTCACAAGAATGTTGCATACCTTAATGGTCGGTTCGAGCTAGGAAGTAGGATAGCATATTGTTGGTTCTCTTATAGAAGATCGAGCTTAAGAGAGGTTGCTCATGAGAATTTGGGCATGTGATTTCAATGGTGTCTTTGTGTGAAGGCCACATAAAATTCTAAAATGTTGAAATTTGCAACAAGAAACATTGAAATTGGAAATCAGAAAGGACAAAAAAAGAAAAATACACCCATGCTGGTGAGGAATTTTGATGCACCAGGAGTGAGGAATGTGGGGCATCTAATTTATTTTTCCCTTAAATGAATTGTACAATAGATTGTAATTTCATCTCATAACAACTTGTGTCAGCTAACTAAGTCATGATGACTGAGTTGGCTCAAGAAATTCAAGTCGAGGGTCTAAGATGAGGCATGTAGAGGTATTAATCTGATATTTTTGGGGTCCAGTTGCAGTTGATGCATTAGTGAGGTGCAGATGTGAATTAGGTAAATCAATTAAATGATTTAAAATCAGTTTAAGTAGTTCAAACTAAGTGATGAGCTAGTGAGAGGTCGACCAATGAATTAAATTAGATTTAATTCATAATGAGTGACCAATAATATAAATGATAATTCACTATTAATAATTGCATGCATGTTAGTTTTAAGGAATACCTAGTTGAGACATAGGTTAAAGGGAACATAAATATCAGTTGTATTTATACAAAATTTCCCATGTGAAATTATAAAGTCATTGGGATGCCATGATGGATTGCGTAATCAAGAAATATCGATTTTCCTAATTAAGAGGGAGCTAATTCCCTAGGAATTGCATGATTAAGGTAGGCTGAAGGAAGGCTAAGAATTGGCTAAGTAATAGAATGATTTTTCCTAGATTAATGAGAGACAATTGGCAGAGTGCTAGAGAATCTCATGAGAGATTAAGCATTGCATTGTTTCATGATTCCTTGACTTAATACACAATAGAGATAGAGTGGTTTTGGGCAGTTTCTTTCCCTAGATACATCTTGTGTTCTGCGATTGTTAATTTATTCCTCTTATTTATATGTGATTGTGCAATCGTTTTTTGTTTCCGAAAAATATAGGAAGGATTCAATAGCTTGTTTTAGTACATTACAAGATCAGATTGAATCTCATGGGTTAGATTTTCTACATCGTATCAAAGCAGGAATTTTTTGGGCGGTGACTTTGTAGTGAATATCTAAAGATTTTGGTGTAAATTAAAAAAAAACTACCATATTTGGATTCCTTGCAAAAAACTACCCAAATGGAAAATCAATTCGGAGCTCGGATGAGGGAGATATCGTCAATTTAAAAGAAACTGTTTTTTAGAATTCCTTAGCACTACCAAGCATGCCTTGTCACTCTTCCTTAACACACTTCGAACTCGTTGATACTCATCATAGACTTTTATTCATTCATTTCCATGCATTATGACATAGTGCTCCCTTGTGTTTCTCAAGCACTCCCTAACACCCCTTGGCACACATTGGCACATCTTGGCATGCTTTCCTAGCACTCTATCATGCCTTGGAATTGCCTAGCATACCTTGTCACTCCCTCCTCAGCACACTTAGAGCTTTCTAACACTCCCTATCACACACTCTCATTAATTAACTTTCATGCAATTGAAACTAGTCCTCCCTTATGTTTCCTTGGCACTCTCTATCATGCATTGGCGTCAGATCCTATCACGTAGCACATATTGGAATGCCTAACATGCCTGGGAAGTTTCTAGAATGTGCTATAACTTTGTGGGATTCCATTCACACCTTGGAACTCCCTAGTTGTCACGCCCTCATATATAACCTTACTTTTTTTTCCACTTGGGAAGCCAACCAAGTCATTGAAAAAATAGTGTTGTGTCTAGCCCAAAGTCTCCCTTTTTTTGAAATTGCTCCGTCCATCCCTTATCACAATATTAGGCGTGCCTCCTGCAATTCCTATTGATCCAAGTGGATATTAGTGGCCACCCTCCTATTCCACTTCGGGTCCCACCATTATCTCTTTCAGTTTTTCATTTTCGGCACAACTTACTATTTTTGGCAGTTTTTCGGGCCCTAAACTTCCGGGGCCATTTTGAGGCATTAAAAAATGTTTTTTAGGAAAAACAGGAGCAACATGGGTCTATGACATGGGTTCATAGACCCATGTTAGTCACATAAAAAGTTGTAGTCCTGGGATAGGTATTTCTAACGAGGTATGGTGCACCTCAAATGGAGATTGTATGCCAAAATTATGTCCCCTAGGAGATGAAGCGCCAAAACTATGGTCCCCATTTGGGTAAATTGTGCATCAATCGGAATTTATGAAGTAATGAAACATAATACACATATAACCAAAAAAAACAAATATGCAGCCGAAATAACACTTCATTTCATTAATATCAAACAACTGAAATTTTCTTATAGACATAATGGAAATAAACTAGCTAGGGCATTGGTAGCTTATCTCTGAGAAGAGATGTGGTGGCTACAGGCCTTTGTACTATCTTATAATGAGGCTCAAGAAACCTATTTATTATTCAAAAACAATGGAAAACCCTAAACATCAAAAACCCTAACCCTAGGAGATGAAGGGCCAAAACTATTGGCCCCGTTTGGGTAAATTGGTGTTTCAACTTCCCAGGGACGCAACTTTGGCATACGATCTCTATTTGATGCGCACCATACCTCATTATAAAGATCTATCTGAGGAATACAACTTTTGATGTAATAAATGTTGATCTATGGATCCATGTTGCTCGTGGCTTTCCCAAAAATGTCATTTAGGGCCTCAAAACGACCCTGGAAGTTCAAGACCTGAAAAACTGCTAAAAATGGTAATTTGTGATGAAACTAAAAAACTAAAAGAGACAATGGTCGGGCCCCAAGTGGAATAGGTGAGTTACCACCAATATCCACCTGGATCATTACTCCCCCCTTAGGAAGTAATGGTCCCCATTGGGTTGAGTTCCTCCATGAGATGAGGAAACTTCTGCTGAACTTGGTCCCTGGTGAAGCACTTGCCTTGGTGCAAGAGTTGGCCAACATTGAAAACCTGATACAATTGGATCTTATGTTGGTGAGTGTTCTTTATTTACACGTCCATGATAAAATATATGGTGTCATGTTCCATGCAGTGTGGGTTTAACTCCATTGGTGTGAGTTGTTCTGCAATGTTAGAGGTGTCCAGTAGAGGTGGGAAGTAGGGACGAAGGCTGTCCACATTGAATACTAGGTGCAGACCAAGGAATGGTGGAATACTAAGCATGAAGGCATTGTTCCCTACAGCTTTGGTGATGGTGTATGACCCATATCGGAGTGGGAAAATCTTACGGTGGGGTCCAGTGAGGTGCTCCTTCTGCATATGTAGCCACACTTTGTCGCCCACCTGGAAGTTGTGTAGTACCCAATGTTGATCATGTCGTTGCTTGTACTTAGCATTGGCTCTATCCAATATGTCATGAACATGTTGGATAATTTGTTGAATGTGCTCAATAAATTTGTTTGATTTTTCAGCTTTAGACAGGACATGAGCCGAATCAGCCTGAGGAGCTGCAAATGGCATGGCTACGTCAATGGGACATAGTGGCTGTAATCCCAAGCCCACCTGAAAGGAGTTGTGGCCAGTTGAGTTGTGGAGAGCTCAGCTATAACTATGTTGTACATAGGGGAGGCTCTCATCCCATGTGTGTGGATGATTTGAATTGTACATGCGTAGAATGTGTACAATCATCCTGTTAATGACCTCTGTCTAGCCATCAGTTTGGGGATGGAAAGTTGTGGACTTGGTGAGCTAGGTGTCTTGCATTGACCAGAGGCCGAACCAAAATGTGTTGAGGAACTTACTGTCCCGATCTGATATGATAGACTGTGGGATCCCAATTTTCACCCACACTCATTCAAAGAAGAGTTTAGCAGTGGCTTCTGCTATGATATTCTTCTTGCAGGCCGCCATAATGGCCATCTTGGATAATATGTCGACGACCATGAAAACACAGTCATTTCCATTCTTAGTAGAAGGAAGTCCTAACATGTAATCCATGGAGATGGATTCCAAAGGTCAACTAGGGGTAGTTAGTAGAGTATAGAGGCCTTGCTTCTTGATGGTCAATTTGGCAATGGTATAAGCAGTGCAGGATCTGATGTACTTCCCAACATCTTGTCGACAGTTCAACCAATAGAAATACTTCTACAATACTGCCAATATTTTCTTGACTCCAAAATGTCCAGAAACTCAATTGTAGTGTGCTTCCCATATCATCTTGGCACGCTCACTTGAAGGAACACAAAGGTGTCCCAGGTGACATAACAGTGCATCTTGGAGGTGAAAATTTCGAACTTGCGTACCCCCCGAGAGTGCCTTGTATGTGTGGTCGAATTTTGGATTTCTCTTGTGGAGAAGCAGCCAATTAGAAGTCTCATGCTCATAAGAGTTGAGAATGGTGGTTAGCACCATGATCGATGGTCAGATGAGGTAGTCTGCAACATTATTGGTGTTACCCTTATCATACTTGATTTTCAAATGAAACTGTTGCAGATATGTGGACCACTTCTGATGGCGTTCGTTCTGTGACTTCTCTTTTTTCTGTATGAACTATAGGGGTTGGTGGTCTGTGTGGATGATTGTTTCATTCCCAAAAAGTTAATTCTTCCATTGTTGACAAGCATGCACAATGGAATACATTTCTTTGTCATAATTGGCATACTTGCGAACTGTGTCGAATTATGTCTCACTATGATATGCCACTGTTGATTAAGAACTACCCCAATAGTATAGTCAGAGGCATCTATCTCAATCTCAAATGGTTGTTTCAAGTCTGGTAATGCGAGCAATGGGGCAGAATAGAGGTGATGTTTGAATTCTACGAATGCCTTATGTTGATATTCTGATGAAAATAAATTTTCTTTCGCTCCTCCCTTTGTGACTTTACTCAAGGGCCAAGGGATATGAGAGAATCCCAACATGAACCTACGATAGAAATTAGCAGGACCCAAAAATTTGTGAAGCTCTGTTAGAGTGGTTGGGACTAGCCAATCCCGAATGACTTGGATCTTGGTTAGATCCACATGCACCCCCCTTTCATCAATAATGTATCCCAGATATTGAACTTGGATCATTCCAAAAGTGCACTTCTCCTAATTGGCACACAACCTATGTTGCCACATTGTTTGGAGGAATAGTCGGATGTGGTGGAGGTGCTCTTCCCAAGTCTGGCTGAAGATCAAAATGTCATCCAAGTAAGCCACTACAAATGAGTTGGTGAATGGTCACAAGATGTCTTCCATAAACCTCATGAAGATTGTGAGAGCATTCGTCAACTTGAAAGGCATGACAAACCATTTGAAATGGCCCTCCTTGGCCTCGAAGGTAGTCTTGCACACATCGGAGGGTTCGATTGGAACTTGGTGATACCCAGACTTCAAACCAATCTTGCTGAAATATTTGGCCCCTTTGAGTTGGTCCATAAGGTCATCAATCCATGGGATCGAGTACCTATTTCGGAAAGTGATCTTGTTCAACGCCTGATAGTCAATACAGAGTCTCCAAGTCCCATCGTTCTTCTGTACCAACATGATCGGGCTCCCACAGGGCGATGAACTTGGTCGGATGTGACCTTTCTGCAACAA
Source organism: Pinus albicaulis (assembly GCA_034641835.2). Classification (NCBI taxonomy): domain Eukaryota; kingdom Viridiplantae; phylum Streptophyta; class Pinopsida; order Pinales; family Pinaceae; genus Pinus; species Pinus albicaulis. The sequence goes on from CM076570.1 coordinate 1,068,880,121, forward strand.
ATCCTGAATCTTCCTCTTGATTTCATCGTTCTCCAGAATAGAGTGCCAATAGATTGGTCCATTGGGTAGCGGCATACCTAGGGTCATATAAATGGGGTGCTTGATCTGACAGTGCAGAGGCAACCTTGTGAGTGAGGGGAAGATGTACTCGTACTCCTCCACAACCTTGTCCATTTGTTGTTGTCATGCAGAGGGGCCATGCATGGAGGTCATGGCCACAGTCTTCTTCTTTCCCTAGGGGCAGATCATCAAGAAAAAAAATTTCCTGGTTTGGGAAATGAGTGTACTACATTTTTTTGCAGTAGCCAAAGAGATAGTCGCAGGTGGTGGTACCTCTGGTATCCTGTCCAACTTATTTCCCAAAGTAACAATAACAGAGAGAGGTCAAGAATCATACACAACATGTTGCTTCGACAAATCTTGTTGGCCTAATAATATATCAGAAACATCAAGAGGAGCAATGTCACATAGTACCTCAGTTTTGAAGGGTTTTATGCTGTAGGGAAGGGGGCACTATTTGCTGATGCAGAGATCTTGTCCTTGGTGAAGCCACCAGATGGTGTATGGTTGTGGGTGTGTTGTGGTCAGCAAGCCCAACCACTTCACGATGTCTACTGAAATGAGGTTCTTTTGGCTCCCATTTTCGACAATGAAATGTAGCGGGGAACCCTTTACCCACATCTAGGAGTGGAAGAGACGATCCTCCTCCTTTGGATCTTCTGATTCCTCCTTTTGGATCTTTGCAGTGGAAATAGTGATGTTGGGATTCACATAAATAATATGTTTCCCTTTTGCATTCCCATTTTCAGGTTCTGATTCATAGTCTAAGCATGCATCTAATTGAGAAGCCCTCATCTTGGCCACGAACAACTGCTTGGCCCGACACTCACTTTTGTTGTGAGTGGAGCTCTTATGGAACTCACACCACTTTCTTGTGTCCTTCTTTGGATTCGCGGTGTTGTTCTTTGCTTGTGGATTTGGTAGGTTGTCATGGGCCACCATGCCTTGGCTTTGTCCTTTTTTTGTGGTTTTGGGGCACCTTTCCCTTGATTTTGATTCGCATATCTAAAGTCTCACTTCTTCTGTTTGAATTTCTGATCAATCTTTGCAGCACACGGGCATTTCGTACCAAGCGAGGAGATGTCGAGGAACTCCATTTCCTCTTGAATGTATATTTGCAGACAACTGCAATACTTTACCACCAAATGTTTCTTTGAATCTTTGATACCCAACTTTGTGCGAAGGGTATGGTACAGATTTTTCAGCTCATGCACATCTTGATCCCTTTGTCCCCACAGCATGGTCCATTATATATAATTGTCCTCATAGCTCCCCATGGGATAGTATTTTTCCTTGATGGCATCTTGGAAATAATTCCAAGTGGTTATGACTGAGAATAGAGAGGGTTCTGCCTCGTCCTTTTTCTCATAGTGGGTTTCCCACTAGTCCTTGTCATGGGGGGTAGCTTTGAGAAGTACAAAAATAACCGTCTCCTAGTCGAAAAAGTCATGAAACGAGAAATATACTTTTAATAGATTCAACCATATATCTATAAAATATACATCTATTTGACCCTCAAATATGGGAATGTAAAAGTTTACTTGTACCTTAAAGGGAGTCGCGCCTCCAGAGCGGTTGTTGGATGCAGATGCACCGCTGGTGGGTAGTCGTTGAAGGATCTGGGCAAAGTTATCCATCATCGCATTCCTTTTTTTTTTGAGGGCCTCCTCGATCAATATTTTGATAGGATCTCCTGCTCCCTCATTTTTCCTTTCATCCCCCATGGGTGGACGTCAAAGTTTATGAGGCTGATCTTGCAAAGGTTTAACCAGATCAAGCCCTAACTCCTTATACCCCAACCTCATTGTGGACATGCAAAGAAGGATTGAGAAAAATCAGACTGCTATAATACCACTATGGGCCTAGGAGATGAAGTGCCAAAACCATGGTCCTCGTTTGGGTAAATTGGTGTTTCAACTTCCCGGGGACGTAACTTTGGCATACGAACTCCGTTTGATGCACACCATACCTCGTTAGACAGTTCTATCCGAGGAATACAACTTTTCGATGTGAGCAACATCGATCCATGTACCCATGTTGCTCACAGTTTTCCAAAAAACGTCGTTTAGGGCTTCAAAATGGCTCTGGAAGTTCAAGACCCGAAAAACTGCTAAAAATAGTAAGTTGTGCTGAAAATGAAAAACTTAAAGAGACAATGGTGGGGCCCCAAGTGGAATATGCAGGTGGCCACCAATATCCACCTTGATCACCTACTATGAAATTCTCCTAACACACTTCATCCATGGAACACCTGGAATTCACTGACACTCCCTACATACACTCTTATTCATTCTTTTCCATGCACTTTGAACTAGTTCTCCCTCACACTTCTTGAAATGCCATAACATTTCCTAGCATGCCTTGTCACTCCCCCTTTTTCATGCCTGCCACTCACTCACACTCCCCAACACACCCTCTTATTCATTCATTTCCATTCATTTTGACTCGATGATTTATGTTTGATAGGATGCATGTCTAGAAAGAGTTCCTTAAAGAGAATAAAAAAATGATCGCACCATTACTGACATAAGTAATTGCGAGATTTTACTTGAATGAAATTAGGAAACTACATAAGAAATTTTAAGAATGACATTGTTAGGGTTTTGTTTATGGTGTGGGAATAAGAAGTGAGTAGTAAATATGGGGTGTAAATGCTTAGAATACCTTCTCACTCCCTCCTTGGAATGACAACTAGGCGCACTCATTGCCACTCCTTGACACACCCTCATATTCGTTAAATTCCATGCATTTTTACCTAGTTCCCATTGTGTTGTCCTAGTACTCCCTAACACTCCTCAACATGCATTGGAACTCTCTACTTAGAAATTTTTCACATGCCCTACCACATCATAGCATGCATAACACTCCCTGATACACATTGGCACTTGGGATGTGTTAGCGCTTGGAAAGTCTTAGCATGGCTTACATACATTGAGATGACTTGGTATTCTTTAGCATGGTTTAATATTAAATTTATTTGAGATCAATTATTGGAAAGTAGATGAGAAGTAATAGATGAATATTTGGCATTTAGAATGCACTAGCACTTGGCACTTGGCACATATTCTCACCTAATGTTGGTGTGCCTAGCATGCCCCTCATGGAAAAGGTAATTTGATGAATTTTTAGCCCTCTTATGTGTTGATCTCCTTATAGTATATATTGTTTCTCCCTTTTTTTTCCTTGATCATCCCTTACATGCATTGTCATGCCCTTGCACGTCTTGGCATGCCTTAGCACTTGGAATAATATCCTAGCATGTTTGACATGCCTTTGCACTATCTAGCACATGTTATCATTCTCAAGCATGCCATCGCACTCATGCCCTCACAAATAACGTTACTTGGGAACCTTACATTCCCTAGAACACCTTGGAACTCCTTACTTGTCATACCCTCATAGATAGCCTTACTTTTTTTTGCATCTTGGGAACCCAACCAGGTAATTATAAAAGCAATGTTGTGCCCCAACCCAAAGTCTCCCTTTATCTGAAATACTTTGTCCACACCTTATCACAACAATAGGATTCCCTCTTTCAAGTCCTACTATGAACTTCCCCTAAAATAATTCATCCTTGGGACACCTAGAATCCACTGACACTCATTGGCACACACTCTTATTCATTCATTTCCAAGCATTTTGATCTAATTCTCCATTGTGTTCCCCCTAGAACTACCTAATACTCCTTAGCATGCATTGACATTGTCTACCATGTGTTAGCACACCTTTTCATTTCTTGGCATGCCTTAGCACTCCTTAGCTATCATGCCCTCACAACTACCCTTACCTTTATTTAGACTTCGGAACCCAACCAATTCCTTCCTTGACTATAATAGCTTGACCAAGTTACAATTACTATAGCTAGAATATTCCTTGTTCACCTAAGAACTTCCTATAACCCATCTTAATCTACTCATTTCCAATCTCAACTCATCCCATTTAACAAGTTACCAAGTCAAGGCTCACATCCAACCATGGCCATAAAACAACTAAGAAATATAGTTTGCATCTTCACATGTCATAACACCTAGCACTTTTAGCACTCCATTAGCACTATGTGGCATGTGTTAGCATCCCCCAAATTTATTCGCATGTTTTTCACCGCTTAACACACCCTAGCACTCCTTGATATGCCCTAACACTCTAGCATGCCGTCACACTGCCTAAAATATAACCTTGTCACTCCCTCCTTAGAAGACTTGGAACTTGCTGACACTCCCTATCACACACTCTTACCCGTTCATTTCCATGCATTTTGAACTAGTTCTCCCTTCTATTTCTATGGAGCTACCTAACACTCCCTAGCACACATTAGCACACCCTAACACCTGAAACATTTTGGCATGTTTCCATGACACTCTAGCATTCCTTGGAACTGCCTATCATACCTTGTAAATTTCTCCTTAGCACAACTAAAACTCATTGACACTCCCAGTCACACATTATTATTCATTTCCATGCATTTGAAACTAGTTCTCCCTTGATATTCCTTGGCACTCCATAACACTCCCTAACATGCATTGGCACACCTTAGAAATTAGCACAACTTGGGATGTTTCCCTGACCTGTATCATACCTTGTCACTCTGTCCTTAGCACACCGGGAACTCACTGGCACTTCTTGTCACAAGCTATTATTTGTTAATTTCCATGCATTAATTTTACCTAGTGCTCCCTTGTGTTTCCCTGTTACTCCCTAACACTTCCTAGCACATGTTGGCACACCCTGGCACCTGACACATCTTGGTCGCATGCCACCCTGGCACTCTAGAATGAATTAGCGCTACCTAACACACCTTGTCACTCTCTCCATAGCACACCTTGAACTTTCTAACACCCCCTGTCACACACTCTTATTCATTCATTTCCATGCATTTTTACCTAGTGCTCCCTTATGTTTCACTAACATTCTTTTACACTCCTTAGCACACATTGGCACACCTTGGCACTTGACACATCTTGGAATGCTTCCCTAAGATTCTATCATGCCTTGAAACTGCATAACATACATTTTCACTCCCTCCTTAACACACTTATAACTTATTGAAACTTATTTTAGATGCATTTCAAACTATTTCTCCCTTGTGTTTCCTTGGCACTTGGACCTAACACTCCCTAGCATGCGTTCACACCACACCTTAGCACCTGGCACATCTTGGTGTGCCTTAACAGTTAGCTTGTATTGGCATACCTAAAATGCCTTGGAATTGTATAGCATTTGTTATTACTTCCTGGTTTTCTCTGGAACACCTTAGCACTCCCTAGCTTTCATGCCCTCATAGATAGCCTTACTTTTTTTGCGACTTGGGAACCCAACCAAGTCATTGGAAAAAAAATGTTGTGCCCAACCCAAAGTATTCCATTATCTGAAACTGCTTTGACCAACCCCTTATTGTAGCCATAGGCTTCCCTCCTACAAGTCCTATTATGACCTTATCCTAACACACTTTTTCCTTGAGACACCTAGAATTCGTTGACACACACACTCTTATTTGTTCATTTCCATGCATTTTGACCTAGTTGTCCCTTGTTATACGCTGGCACTCCCTAACACTCTTCAACATGCATTGAAAATTTCTAACATCTGTTAGCACCTCTTTTCATTCCTTGGCACACCATGGAACTCAGCTATCATTCCCTCACAACTACCCTTAATTTTTTTGGGACTTGGGAACCCAACCAAGTCTTGTCTCGACTACAACAACTTGAAAAAGGTATGGTTACTATAACTAGGCTATGCCTTTTTCACCTAAGAATTTCTTACAACTCATATTAGGCTACTCATGTACAATTTCAACTTCGCCCACTTAACAAGTTACAAGTTACGAGGTCAAGGATCATGTCCAACCATGGACATAAAACAACTTAGCAACATAGTTTACATCTTGACATGCCATAGCACTTGGAACATATAATAATCCATTGGCACTATTTGGCATGTGTTAGCACCCCCTACATTCCATGTCATGCTTTGGAACTCCCTAGCACACCCTAACACTCCCTAGCATTCTGTGGCACTCTAGCATGCCTCAGAATTTCCTAGAATATAACCTTGTCACTCCCTCCTTAAAACACCTCAAACTCACTGATACTCCATATCACTCACTCTTAGTCAACCTTCATTTCGATGCATTTTGAGCTAGTTCCCCCTTGTGTTTCCATGGCACTCCCTAACACTCCCTAGCATGCATTGACACACCCTGGAACTTGACACATCTTGGCATGTCACTTTGGTAGTCTAGCATTCCTTGGCACTACCTATCATACCTCGTCACATCCTCCTTAAGACACCTGTAACTCACTAACACTCCCTATCACACATTCTTATTAATTTATTTCTGTGGCACTTCCTAACACTCCCTAACATGCATTGGAAGACCGTAGCACCTAACACATCTTGGAATATTTCCCTGACCTCTAGCATGTCATATAACTTCCTAGAATATTTTTTCACTCCCTCGTTAGCACACCTAGAACTCACTGACACTTCCTATCACAAAATATTATTCATTCATTTCCATGCATTATTTTGACTTAGTGCTCCCTTATATTTCCGTGGCATTATGTAACACTTCCTAGCACATGTTAGCACACCCTCGCATCTGGCACATATTGGCCGAATGCTTCCATGGAAATCTAGCATGCCTTAGCACTGCCTAACATACCATGTCACTCCCTCCTTAACACACCTGAAACTCATTGACACTCCTTGTCACACACTCTTATTCATTAATTTCCATGCATTTTGACCTGATTCTCCATTTTGTTTCCCTAGCACTCGCTAACACTCCTTAACACACATTGGCACACCTTGGAATTTGGTACATATTGAAATGATTCCTTATCACTCTAGTATGCCTTAGAACTACCTATCATACCTTATCACTCCCTCCTTAGCACACTTGGAACTTGCTAACACTCCTTATCACACACTTATTCATAATGTCCATGAAATTGAAACCAATGCTCCCTTGTGTTTCTTGGCACTCCCTAGAATGCATTGGCACCACACCCTAGCACCTGGCACAACTTGTCATGCTTTATCACTTGGCATGTCTTAGCACTTGGAATTTATTGGCATTCCTAACATGCCTCAGAACTGTATGGCATGTGTTAGCACTTATTGGCATTCCATGGCACACGTTGGTAATCCCTACTTGTTATGCACTTATAGATAGCCTTAATTTTTCTGCGATTTGGGATACCAACCAAGACATTGAAAAAATAATGTTGTGCCTAACCCAAAGTCTCACTTTATCTGAAACTGCTTTCTCCAACCCCTTATCACAATCGTAGGCTTGCCTCCTACAATTCCTATTATAAAATTCTCATAACACACTTCATCCTTAGGACACTTGGAATCCACCGACACTCCTTGGCACACATTCTTATTCGTTAATTTCCATGAATTTTGACCTAGTTCTCCCTTGTAATGCACTAACACTCCCAAACACTCCTCGACATGCATTCATATTGTCTGGCATGTGTTAGCACACCTTTTCATTCCTTAGCACACCTTGGCACTCATTACATATCATGCCCTCACAACTACCCTTATTTTTTTTCCAACATGGGAACCCAACAAAATCTTTCCTCGACTACAACAAGTTAACCAAGCTACAGTTACTACAACTCTACTATGCCTTGTTCACCTAAGAGCTTCCTATAACTCATCTTAGGCTACTCATGTTGAATTTCAACTCATAAAACTTAACAAGTTACGAAAAATTTTCTTAGGCCCCAAATGATCATTGAAGAATTTTCCCCAATGCTAGTGAGTCATAACTTTATTATTATGTTTTTATTTAACCCACTAAATTTTTGTATGTATTTATATACAAGATGTTTGAAATATGATGTAAATTAACCCCTTAAATTTTATGGACTCTGTAAAATAATTAGGTAAACATTGAAATTAGTGAAGTTTAGTGCAAGATGTAGCCTTGGAGGCATTCACATCCAAGGTGTGGTTTTGAAATAATTGTTGTCCTTCAACAAGTTGTCCTCAATTATTAGGTAAATATTGATCTTGGAAAATTTTATTCCAGTGTGTAGTTTTGAAATAGTTCATGTCCTTTAACAAGTTATCCTCTATTATCATTTAATTTTTCTTTCTCATCTTGTGTCTGATAATTTTTTTGGATAAATATGTTCCACTCTTTGATATTTCCTTATTAATGAAGAAATTTGCAATTTGTCAGGTCATTTGACAAAGTATTGTCTGTGATCCAAAATTAGTGTTCCAAGCTATGTGTCAAATACAAATAAACTATTCACAAATGTGCTCTTCTCTAGGTGTTGACCACTCTTCTCAACACATCTTGGGTTTGAAACTATCTAGTCACTCAAATATATCATCATTTTGTTTCTTCCAACTGCAACATCTAGAGTGAATCTAGATGATCTATCCTATTTCAAAATTGTGGTCATGTTATTGGTTTGGCATTGATACATAGGGTGAAATTTGACATGGTCCCAACTCAAACATTTCTTCAAACAATTGGTTGGTCTCTATATCTCCTAGGAAGGTACACAATATGCAGATCCATAATTGTATTCAAGTTGCAAGGAAATATTGGAACTGGATTCAGATATTCTAAACTCAGATCTACTAGGACTCATGTTTATAACAGGAGTTGAAGAATCGGGTTCCCAAAAGGTCATGAAATTTTTTCAAGGAGGTAGGGACTTGATTGTAAATTCTAAATAATATGAATTGAAATTAATATGTTAAAATGTTGATTCAATGTCATTTTGTGACCCCAATGTAGAGTAAGTTAAATTCTTTGCTTAGGCGTTTTTTTATTTTCTTTGGAATTCAACACTAAATTTTATTCTAGCTTTATAACTTGAATATCTGGATCTAATGTTGTATGGGAAGGGTCAATATTTATGTGTGCAAGATTGGAAAGACCATATGGAGTATCATGAATACATTGAAGTTGATGATCAAATTATTTGGTTTTGGTAGGTATTATCACTTTTTCTTTTGTTTTGCATTTGTAATGTAAGTAAAAATTCGTGGATGTCCTATGTATCTACAAGGGGAACCTCATTTTACTCTGATGGAAATATTAGGATTCCAATCTTCCATTTTGATTAGATTGTTTTCATTAATATATTGGAATATTTTTTTATTCTTTACTTTCTATATTCCATAAGTTCGTTGTATGTTGTAAAATTTTATGAAATATATCATTAATTTGACTTGGAGCTAGTGGCACATATAAAATTCTACTAATTAGGTGCCCACATTCTCCCTACTCTCTTGGTTGAAATTTTACTTCTATTTGGACATGGTTATTTGTGTTCCTCCTTTATTGTCTCATTATTTTCTTAATGCTAGGTTTTTCCTCGTTGGGATAAACTTCTTTTACGCCTAGGTTTTGATACGTTGTTGTTTCATTTATGGTTATTAGCTTACTAGTTTTCCAATTCAATTCAATGGTTATTTATTTCTCATCTATGTGGGGCCCTTGCCCACACACCCCACCTTTTTATATGGGATTTTCATGATGGGTATAATCTCTAGTTTCCTTGACCTATTTTGTCTTTAGGGGATATCAATATAAATTTCAATTTGAAATTTTCCTTGGTTTGGTATCTCACATTGGCCATGTGTGTAACATGAAACAATCTTAGTGATCTGGGCATGGTCCAAATTGCCATATTCTCAACATGAAAAATTGTAGAAGTCAATAAGGTTTATTTATCTTAATTATTAGGAAAACAACTTATTGTGTCTATCTTTTAATTTTTACATATTTACCATACATTACCACTAATTATTTAAAATAATTTATTTTATTTACATAATTTTTAATTTTTAATTAAAAATAATTAGTTAATTACCATAATCTTCCTTCCCCACTTTAATCCATTGTATATAAAAAAACCATAATTTAAATTGAATGCAATTATTTTAAAGTTCCAATTTTACCCTTTTTATGGGGTGAAAAAAAAAAACCAAACAACTTTTATGGCTTACATTATGAAAAATAAAACCATACCCAACTCAAAACAAATAAAATAAACTAGAATCATTGAGATAAAAAGTTAACCATTTTTAGGCGGGAACATAACAAAGATTTAAGTAGGTGAGAACATAACACAGATTTAAGTTTTCTAGAGGGGTTTATAAAAACCCACTTCTGTGACTTTTTATCCCTAATAATGCATTTCATGGGCACAGGAAATGAGCAGAGAGGTCAAGAAGAGGTTTTGTTAAATATCTGCAAGGAGAAGTTCTAGGATGCTTTGGCTGTGAAGCTCGTTCATATCTAGCTATCACGCGTTTAGTGGAAAGCCCTAGGGTTGTGCTTCTCAGAAGCAGATCACACGAATTGGAACTACCCACACAAACCACCATCAAGGAAAACCTACTAGTTTGAGTTCAATTCCATCAACAAGGTATTCTTGTGATTTATTTCTCTGTTACTATACGTTTTTGTTAGAATATTGTTTGAAGAAATAGAATAGAAACAGAGATTAATCTTCGCATAAAGCGCATGAAATCACCTTTGGAAAGATCAAAATATTACTTGATGGTAAATTATTAAGAGTCTATGCCAACCTAGCCACATGTACAAATCCTCAAACTCCACCCGATCAAGATTCCATTGTAGCCATGAAAATCAAGCCAAAGATGACGCTCTTCCATGATGGGGGCTTGGCAATTGTGTCTTTAGACCAGCATCCCAGTTGTTTCCTATGTATTTGGATGTAATAGGATTTCACAATTGAGTCAGTTTGTCTAGTACAAGCAATCCCACTAGTAGCACCTAGGTGATCATGCGTGGCCAATGAAATTTATCCTTCTGCGATTTCCCAGGGAAGGTTGCAAAACGAATGGGAATGGAATTTTATCGATTCCCTCCTCTAAGGGAATGGCGAAATATGCAATACCACCAACCTCTCCCCAAACCTCTTTCCGCCAACAGTACGTGTATAATGCTCCGTTGTAGTAAATAAGCTTAGTGCCTATTTACAGGATTAAATCCTCAGGAAAGCATCCCACTATATTCCAACGATCTATTTTTATCCCACCAGTGGATCCCAACAACTACAACTTCCTATGAAGTGTCATCCATGACAATGACAATGAAATCTAATTATGTAGGTTTTGGAATTTCAATGAAGGTTCGTGTATTAAGGATTGAAGCACCTGGGTACTCCAAAATTTCTGACCAAGATGAGTCCTCCCAGAGATTGTTGGAAATAATCGATTTTATGCCTTCATGAGATAATGGAGCAATATATAACCACAATGCCCAACACATTGCACTCATAATTGAAGTGTAGGATGCCAAAATGAAGGAAAGGAAAGTAACTACCAAAGGTTATGATTTAATTTTATGACACCAGTAGGCAGCCATCTAACTCATGCACATACCCAGCCAATGGTAGCGTCTCGTAAAATGAAGAATAATTTTGGTATGGCCTGTATGTTCTGTTTACAGCATCAAACTTTGAGCAGGGGCTTGTGTGAAGCCTCCAAGAGTTGTATGCTACAACCTACAGATAGAAGTTCTTGGAATTTTGTTGAAGGACCATCCACCTACAATCCCAATTAATCCAATTCTTTCTATTCTTAGTAATGAAATTTAGAAACTCAACTAAATATGCACGGAGTTCAATTGATAACATGCATAGATCTCAAATTCAGAAAGGAATGGGAAAATAGTATTTCATAGTTGTGGGATTTCCTAAAGTATTAATAGGACAAGGAATTTATGAGTAAAGCCTTAGGAAGGAAAAGTCAAAACAAGAGGATTGAAGAGCTTCAGTACTCTGGAACTTAACTTTGATGAATGAAGGGGGAGTAGTAGGCCATAGCAGGAAAGAGGAGGTCCACAACCATGGTTTTCATGAAACATCAGAAAGCCAAGGCCTACTTCAAGAGGTTTCAAGTCAAATTAAAGCACAGGAGAGAGGGGCAAGATGATTACCAGGGATCTGCCTGATTTCCCTTATTTTATTGATTATAAGGTCATGATGTGTTAATGAACTTGAATCAACATCGAATTAACTTACACTATATGTTTACTCAATTATGTTATGATTTTGAGGAACCAATATCTTTCATAAAACTTTTAGTAATAAATTTCTACTTTTTCCCTTATTTTTATAAAGGTTTTAAAAATGATTTTTAATATTTATGTTTAAAATTTGATAGAGAAAATATTAATGTAAATTAATATTAATTTCAAATTTATCATGTAAGGATGAATAATAATGTAAAATTTTTCCAATTATACAAATTTGAGTAAATATTTACATATTAATGGATGGATCAAGGTTATGATATATTTAGATTTAACATGGATTTACTTAAATTTCAAAAATATGGGGTGAAATCTTGAAAGTATGTAATGGTTTTGTATACCACTTTAATGTTTACTTGAATATGGCCTCAAAATTATACATTTTGAGTGGACCTAATGGTTAAGAGCATGTGTTTCCTCTTAAGAGGTCACAGGTTCAAAACTAGAGGGGAGTAGAGTATGTATGCCACATGGTTGCATGGATGCATATGTTCTATTGAATACAACAAACAGAGATGAACCTGCTAAGAAAGATGTTATCCCATGTACACTATGTTACACTAAGAGAAATCAATCTTACTTAGGAAAAAAAAAAAAAACTACCTCGGTGATGGGATGAAAATATGTTCTAAGCCTATGCCCATTCACCAGGAAAATATCTACTTGTCCACCAACAATTTTTATATCCACTACTCCATTCTCAAAAACATCAACAACTTCGTAAGGCTATAACCACTGTGTAAAGGGCTTCCCCTTAAAAATTTTAAACTTTGAATCATAAAGGATCACCCAATTACGTAGTTGGAGTTTCCTTTTTGTAATTAACTTGTCATGCCATATATGACATTTTTTTTGCATCAAGGTAGTTAGTTGAAAAAAATCCCTTTTCATTTCATCAAGTTCATTTAACTACAAAAGGTGTTGATTTTTTCCTTCAGAGAGAGCCAATCCTAACTAAACTACAGTTCTAAAGGTTTTAATCTGGAATTCAATTTGCAACAATACTTGCTTCTTGTACACCAGCTCATAAGGTGCATGACCTATGTTGTTCTCCCAAGTAGTTATGTATGCCCATAATGTCTCTAATAATCTATTTTCCCAATCCTTTTTATTAATATTTATTTTTTTTGTAAGGAGGGACTCGATCAGTTTGTTTGTAGATTCTACTTGGTCATTTTCCTATGGGTGGTACGGTGTAGAATTCATGTGTCGAATCTTGTATCGTTCTATAATTCCTTTTACCATATTAGAAACAAACTGAGGTCCATTTTGAGTAAAAATTTCTCTTAGAATACAACATCAAGTAAATTTTTCATTAGCTAAAAACTCAACAACAACTCTTTTAGTAACATAAGGAACAACTCTAGATTCTACCCATTTTATTACAAAATATGTACAAACCAAGATATGTCTTTTATTTAAATACATTGGGTTATCGGTCCCACAAAGTCAATGGTCCATTTCTCAAAGGGATCTAACATTACTTAAGGGCACAAATACATCTCATTGGCTTGACCAGGTTTCCCCTTTCATTGAAAACTATAACATGCTTGACATACTATTTAGCATCCTTAAACAAGGAACACCAAATGTAGTTAATGTGGAGAATTTTATATGTTTTTCTCTTCTCAGAAAAATTACCCCCGCAAGGTTCATCATGGGAAGCTTTCAAGATATCAAACACTTCCTATTCTCTTGCACATATATCGATAATAAGGTTAGGTCTAGTATAGAAGAGGTCTCCTTGGATCCAAGAGTATGAAGAAGTTTTTTGAATGATCCTCTACCTTTCTCTAGTGGATACGTGTGGTGGTGTTTTTCCTATGACAACATAATTAGCTATGTCAGAAAAATCAAGGAGAGTTTTTGAAACAAAAAAAATATGCTTGTCAAAAAATAAATAATATATAGAAATTACTTGACGAGGGTTATTCAATCTAGAAAGATAATCAACTAATACGTTTCATTTTCTTGGCATATCGATTATAGTAACATTGAATTCATGTTGTAAATGCAACCACCTAGTTATCCTACCACTAGTTAAGGGTTTATTCATCAAATATTTTATGGCAGAGTGATTTGTATGTATAAATACTTCATAATCTATAATACAGTGTTTTAATTTATTAATAGAAAAAACCACATGTAGATACACTTTCTATGTTACTGTACAGTTAAGTTCAACATATGACAAGTTATTACTAACGAAGTAGATAACATAGGATTTTTTATTTTCTTCCTGTCCCAATGTTGCACCAATGGAATTATCTAAGGCATTTGAGGATATACGGAATGGAAGGGACCAATTAGGTCCCCTCAAGACTGGTTCCTGTACTAATTTCTCATTTAGATTCTTAAAATATCGTTGGCAAGCCTTGATCAAAGATAAATCACTATCCTTTGCTAATAATAAAAAAAGAGGGGTACTTATCCTAGAAAAAATATCAATGAATCTTCTGTAGTAACATGCATGTCCCAAGAATCCTCTCACTTCCCTTTGTTTTTTTTTGTGCAAGAAGTTATATAATAACATCTACCTTGGACAGATCTACCTAGATACCCTTATCAGAAATAAGATTGCCAAGGACCACCCCTTATTTTCACATCAATCTACATTTTTTGTCACTCAAAGAAAGGTGGGATTATTGACACCTGTTGAGTACTTTCTTTATATTTTGAAGGGATTCCTTGAAGTAATCACCAAATACTGAATATTCATCCATATGAACCTCTACACACTCGAGGTCAACAAAAATAGAAAATAATTCCCTTTGAAAAGTAGCGGGATAATTAAAAATTCCAAATGGAAGCATTTTATAAGCAAATGTCTCCCATGGACAAGTAAAGGTAGTATTTTCGTGATCCTAATTTGATATCTATATTTGGTTATACCCACCAAAGCTATCTAAAAATAAAAATTATTTTTTACCTTCAAGGGTATCTAGCACTAGATCAATGAAGGGAAGGGGAAAGTAATCCTTGGGAGTGGATTTATTTAATTATTTATAATAAATACAAATGAACCATCTCCCATCCTTTTTAGGGACTATTATCAGTGGAGAGACCCATTTTCAATCAGATATAGGATGGATAAATCAAGCATCTAATATTTTTTTAAGTTCTTCTTTAAAAACCTCTCTTAGTGCAGGGTTCATTCACCTTTGGGATTGTCAGTCAGGTCAAGCACCATCTTAAATATAGATACGAGTGACTACAGGTTTCATGAGGGATTAATTTCATGTCCTCATAACTCCATGCAAATGCATCAAGATGATCTTGGAACAAGCTCACAAGCTACTCCTATTGGGATGGGTCTAGGACTAAACCAATTTCTAAATATTTTCCTAGAGTGGCATCAACAAGAGTAGTGTCAGGCTCGTGGACACCTATGGTGGCTACTAAAAATTTGATAAATTGATTCAAAAAATTTCATAGTGTCTAAGTTATCTAGAAAATCTTGGATCACACCCTCCTTAGTCGACTTAGTATATTGATGAATCATATTAATGGGCTGAGTCTCCTCATTAATACTATCATAATACAAACACAAGGTATCATGAAGCTCCTGGATAGATTTGGGAGGTGGGTACAAGTTGAAATTTTTCCTAACATCCCCATGGGAAATGTACATATCACCGGAGCAACATCCTATATAGGAATCTGTTTTGGAAATCCATGGTCGTCCCAAAATCAAACGGTTCCCCCTAATAGGATTCTTTCGTTGTAACAAAATTAAATCCGCGGGGTATGCCCATGAATCAATCGAGACAACCACATCATCTAGCATACCCTCCAACTTGATTTTAGATATATTAGCAATTTCAAGCACAGTGGGGCTAGGACAAATGTGGTTCAACCAAATTTTTTCTAAATTTTTCCTAGTGATAACATTAATATCCACTCCAAGATATATTAACACATTGGGAACAAGGATATCAGCTATCTGAACAAAGACAATTGGGTTTATAAGATCAATATATTTCTCAACTTGAGCACATACTGTCATCAACTCAGTTGATCTCCCAACAAAATGGATAGCATGAGGCTCAATTATCCTTTATAGCCTGTAGTATAGGTGTATTTATACAGATATTATTCAACTGGGAAGCCAGGTGATACTCAAGTTTGGGATCAAATGTATCCACAACCAACCTCTCTGGAATGGGAGGTTGGTTCAAAGAATAAGGTAAATTTTTTGAGTGTATGGGAACAGGTTGAACATTGGTATCATTATTTGAAATATTAGGAGTTTCATCCTCGGTTTTCTCTTCAATGATTACTGTAGATTTTTTTTTATGAATTTATTACCCTTTCTGATCTCAACTGGAAGTCATTGACCTCAACTGGCATGGACTGATAAATAGGCAAAGGGAGCATCCAATATAATGAATCATTTGTACCGTTTTATTATTTGGCTTTTGCATTGGTTTTGCTGACAACTAAGGTGGTCTAAATGGTGTTGGAAACTAAAATGGTGGTAGCATGGGTTAGGTTTGTTGAGGTAACACATATGGTTATGTAGGTTGTGCACTGGGATAAGGTGCATATGATGTAGGATATGACTATTCAGACATGGGATAGGAATAATGAGAGTGTGGTGGTCCCCTCCATCCTTGTTGCCAAGGAGGAGGAAGGGAATTCCCATACTGAGAATGATACCCATGCTGCCAAAATTGAGGATAATTAATGCTTTGATAAGAATATTGCGGTGCATTATAACGAGGAAAATATGGTGCAAGTTCAAAAATCATAATTGTACTTACCCGTGACCATGAATTTCATGCCCCCATAGAATGTAATGGCTTAGGTATCAAATTATCTCCCTTGAGTGTTGCTTTTAATCCTGGCATGGATGGGAATTCTTCGATAGGATACTTCCCTAAACATATTACACATATATTAGCACTTTTAACATTTGCAGGATATTCACATAAACAATGTTTATTTTCTACGTTTTGGAAAATAAATGGATAATGGTTCTTATTCTTCTACTTATTTATGCTAAAATTATAATGAATTTATATTTTTATTAACATTATTCATAATTTCATTTTTTATATTATCCATTTTATTTTCCAAACCAATGATCATAACGTATGTAGATCCAAATTTGTTATTTCTAGAATTTTTCCTAATTCCCTTACCAGATTTGGATTGGTTTCGTGAGAGTTTCCTGCACAGGTCAAAAATATGATCAAAAGTATTTTGAGAAATGTCTCCTTGTCCTAGAAAATTCAAATTATCTCTAGAATCATCAGAAATACCTTGTAGAAACAAGCCTCTAAAAATTCTCATATCAAATGTATGCTTTGACCTTTGGATAATATATAAGAATCTCTCTAAATGGTCTTCCAAGGTCTCAACATCACCCTGTGAAGTGGTAAACATATCGTCCTAAATTTCTCGTGTTTTTTAATATTTATTATATTTAGTCAAGAGCACCCTCTTCATTTCCTCCAAGGATTTTATAGTATTCCCCCCCAACCCCATGAACCAGCGAAAACATGAGTCGTTGAGAGTTGCAAGGAAAAGCTTTAGCTTCTCCGAATCCATAAAATAATCATAACTCCTACACAATATATAAAACTCAAAAATAAAATAGTCGGGATCTTCATGCAATTTACTGTGAAAATGTGTAATAACGTAGGGTGAAATATTCTTCATTTGAACTAATGCATGTGGGTCCAGGATTGGGAACCCAAAAGTGGACTTCTCCTCCATTGGTTGGTTCTCACCAACCCCTTCGCCATGAAAATCTTCGTTGTTTTCCATATTTCCTCCTCCAAACATACCATTTCCTACAAACTATGAAGGTTTCTTATGGTTCAGATATAAATTTTTAGTCCAAATGGTCTCCTTCTTCCCTTCTACTAGTTGTGAGATTCCTAATTTTTTTTTCCCCGGAGTGTAGGTGAAAAGCACCACCATGATGGGTTTGTTTTTGCCTAGAATTCCTACCTACAACAGAAGGCTCGATTCCACTTATCGAGTTGTTGCTTATAATTTTGAAACAATTCTATTCCTACACAGAGTTCCTCTACTAGGAAGGACAGAAAACAAAATCCTATACTGGGGAAAAAAAAATTGTTCCTGCACTCAACAATCCTCTGTTCATGTACTAAAGTGATGCAACAATCCTGGACTCACGTGATGTGGAAAGAAACCTTGCTTGAATCAAGATAAAATCCCCAAACTAATCGTACTTTCTTTAACTACTTAACACGTAAATCTCAAGATAAGATGAAGACCTTATCAAATAATAGAGAAAATACTAAACTCATGTGCACAAATAAAGACATCACCTCATGAATATATTTTTGTTTATACCATTTTTTGATTTGATTAATACTGTATTCGAGATAAACTTCTACATTTATTAGAGATGCAAAATAATTACTTCGCAAGGAGGATTCAACTAATAACCTCAAATTAATTAATGACAACAATATTCTCTTCCTATACCCGAGATACCCAAGTATCCACATGATAATATGAATTCAACATGACCAAAAATACGGTGTAACTTTTGAATCATAAAGTTCTCAGGAAAAGAAGTCTAATCGCACAACGACACTATGAAATAATAACATTCACCATAACATATTTTTTCATTTTCTTACTGCATATAAACAATCTTAAGAAATTATATATCATTCACCAACTAAGATCTATTGAATAATTTACTTTCAACCCTGCAAATATTCAATCAAAATAATTGTATGCACGAGGGAGTACATCTAAACTTTTAACTAAAGAGGTGATCCAAATCCTTTCTGCATCTTACAATAAGCGTAAATATTTCTTCAATGTTAAAATTTAAGAAAAAAACCCAAGTATGGACGGAAGAGTTCATATTTGAAACTCTATTACCCTTTCAAAAAAATTGCACAAGGGTTTATCGAGATTGAGTTATACACACATGTTACAAGTAATCTCCACACACAGATAACAACCACACCAACAACTTATCACACAATACAATAGATAGAGGGAGAACGAGTTTGGTTGGTTGGTCTTTTAGCTAACCAACTCGTTTCCATTTTTAAGGAAAGAGGTTAATCTATAAGAACAAATTTATCATCACAATAAATATACGAAATGAATGCATGAACCTAGCATTATCCCTCTTTTATTAAATAACAAAAGTATTTTCTCAGTACATATCATATAATGACAGATCCAACTCTAGAGAGGTTGTGGCGATACAAGCTTCTTAGGATATAGACACAAAAAAAATGTTCACGAAATCCCTAACCTACACTATAATCTAACTTGATATATATACAGATTACATTGCCTCATGGGCATATGAATATAATAGCAAAATATGAAGTTTTTGGAAACTAATCCCTAACTTTAGAAACACTTAAACACTCCAAGCCATATGCAAGAAGACAATAACAAAACTTCAGGAGATAATGTGCACCTTTCTCTTTGAAAACTGAGATTGACTCTTAGTCGGACTTCTGGAATGAACGACCTTGCACATTTGGTGCAGGAATTGAAGTAAGTGCAGGAATCTGAGGATCTTCATGTACCATAACCACTTTGATTTTGAATTAGTGAACATGTATTGCAAAAGTCATAAGCTAATGTAAATGGCGAGTTACATAGAAAAACATCGACCTATTTGACCATTAATTAAGATAAGTATACTTATCCATTTACCCAAAAAATTATTAAAAGAAACCGAAAATAATTGCATAGAGGTCTTATTTGATTTCTGAAACAGGGGATACAGTAAGGTAATTTCGGTAAAAAGTAAGAAAATTATGTCAACCAATAGACACTGATCTTCTTTGTTGAACTCACACTTTGCACTGTGGTTAATGGGGACTTTGTGGTTGATGTTGGGACATCATGATTTTTCGCCACACTCTCATTCTCAACGACATTTTTTGGAGCATTAGGAGCATTCACATCACCCTCCTCTATTATCATCTGATGAACTGCATCACAACTATCCCACCCCGGTCCCTTGCCTCCTCATTTTCTTTATACGATTTTCAATAGAAATTCTTGGCATGGCTGCAACAAGCTGCAGATTTACCACAAAATTTTGATTTAAAAAAATGTTGATTTTTCATAGTATATGACCAATCATTCATGCATTATAAATTTCTCAGTTAAAATACTACTTATTTCAAGGAATTTGATGTATATTTTCAAGGTATACAAATCTGATATGCCTAATTCAAAAACAAAATTGTTGATCTCGACATTAACTCAACTATAACTCCTAATCTAACCAAAAAATAATCCTAGTTCTCTACTCATTATACCCTAATTGCTACAAGCTAGAGGAGCCAAAAACCATTAAGCCTCTAGTCAGTTATAGGTACACAACTCTTGCAAATAATTATAGAATGAATAATACCCCATCAATGTAGTATTACCAAACAAGGTAATTTATTGGTCTTTATAATCAATAGGCAACGACAATCAATGCTTTAGCTATGTACTATAAACTTCAATCTAACATTTTCTTTTTCTCAATTCCAATACTATGTGCATGGTAAATCATGTGTCCCTAAAAAATTCTGGGTTGCAAATAATTGAAAATTGTTTATCTCTATGGTTAGATGATCAGATAAAAAAAAACCATGTTTTAACCTTGATCACAATTACTTCTTTGATAGGTTAAATTATATGTGCAGCTTATAAATGAGTTGTATAAACAATAACATATATTTTAACATAGAGCATACATCACTAGAAAAAATAACATGTTGATTTTGCATATTGTCTGCAATGGTAATTGGTGAAAAATATATGTGGACTTGGGCATGCAATTACACAGTCCTTGTTTTTTTCCTATGTGTTTTCTTCCTATAATTAAGGTGTAGCCTCGATATTAATCCCTCTTCTACATGAGAATAGGGAGCCCTCAATATTAGAATAAGGATAAGAAGTGTGGTAGTGTAATAAGGGTTCTTAGGTTCCCTGGTTGCTTGGGTATGTGTTTTAGCTATTCATTTTCTAGGTGATTTTGTTGATAAAGTATTAGCTCTAGGGCGTGTGAACTCTTTCTGTCAAAGAATGCATGATGTTAGAATCTTTCTTTAAAGGAATATATTGCATAAAAACTATGGGAATGCTTCTATTTGTGTTTCATTGTCTTTTCTTCCTACAAGTGATATATTATTGTGTAATCTGCCGAGGTTAATTCATAAAATATAACATAAGAGGGGAGAATAGAAGACTGGTTATAATGCCTTATAGTGCTACCTAATCCTATAAGTGGGTTATTTGGACTTCAACTACAACTTTTGGACCTGGAACTGCATACTATCTGCAATGGTAATTGATGAACAGTCTATACAGAATTGGGCATGTAATTACACAATTGTTGTTTTTTATTCCTACAGTTAGGGTGTAGCCTTGATCTTAATTCCTCTTCCGCATGAAAATAGGGAGCCCTCAGTATCATAATGAAGATAGAAAACTTGGCAGAGTAATAAGGGTTCTTGGGTTCCCTGGTTGCTTTGTTCTGTCTTTTAGTTACTCATTTTTTTGGGTGCTTTTGTTGATCAAATATTACCTCTAAGGCATGTGAACTGTGTCTTTTAAAGAATGCATGATGCTAGAAGCTGTATATCAAGAAATATATTATGTAAACATTATGGGAGTGCTCCTATTTGGTTTTTATTCTTACATGTGATATATTATTGTGTAATATGCCGAGGTTAATCCATAAAATAGAACAGAATATGAGATAATACAAGATTAGTTATAACACATATTTATGTTATATGTACCCATAGGTGGGTTATTTGGGACTTCAACTGTAACTTTTGGACTTAGAACTACATATTGTTTCCAATGGTAATTGTCGAATAGTCTATGTGAATCTTGTACATCTCTAGTCTCTACTCTAGTCTCTGATCTAGTCTCTACTCTAGCATTTGCTTCAATGAATGAATCATATAATAAACAGTAACAACAACAAAACTAAACAAAATTATCAACAAAAAAATTAAACTTCATAACATTATGCACACACTCTGATTGTATGTCTCCAACAACTAATGAATATAATGAATGTAACATTGTGCACTCACTTTGATTGTATGTCTCCAATAGTTGATGAGTAGAACAAATGTTTCAAATGCAAGTCAGTAAGGGTTGAGGTTGTTTTATAGTTTTTTGATGCAAAATTTGAGTGATAGGGAAGATTGGCATGGATTCCTATCTACCAAATTCAAATGTGTGTTATGGATTGATTTGTACATGATCTAATGGTCGATAAACTTTCATGGTTGATCATTGTGCTTTCGTGTGTTTAATTCTTGAATTGAAAGGGTTGGTGTCATTAATTGCATCATGTGAATTCATTAATGAATTGAACGGTGTCGTTTATTGCCTTCATTAGGTTGAACGGTTGAACATACATGTAGATATGGTGGACACACATTTCACTTGTTCCTATGCAGGCATTACCCAGCCATGGGATGTGTTGCTTCAGTGTAAATTATTGGGTACTTGTTTGATGGATTAGGTGTACTGCTGGATATAATTTAATGGAATGTTTTGTAGTTTATTTTGACTTAATTTGTAATTCATATTTGGAGGTATTTGGGACATGATGTCTTGTCAACTTGTTATGTTAGAGGCTTAGTGTTTGACAACTATTAGTCCTATCAATATATGAGCTCATTTTGGATATAATTTAATAACTTATATAACTTCATATTAACTATTTATGTGCAATTTTTTGATGTATTATTATAACTTTTTATCGATGTGTGAGACCAGTACTATAACAACTATGGGTCCCTGCACAACAATAGAAGTCCCTCCCCTAAGGGTTGAGGTTGTTTTATATTTTTTTGATGTAATACTTGATTGGTAGGGATGATTGGCATGAATTGACATCCCCCTAATTCAAATGTGTGCTATGGATTGATTTGTACATGATCCAATAGCTAATAAACTTTCATCGTTTGTCCTTGTGGTTTCATGTGTTTAATTCTTGAAATGAAAAGGTTGGTGTCATTTATTGCATCCTATGAATTAATTCATGAATTGAATGGTGTTGTTTATTGCCTTCATTAGGTTGAATGGTTGAACACACATTTAAATATGGCTGACACACATTTAACTTGCTCTTCTGCAGGTATTACCCGACCATGGGATATGTTGCTCGAGTGGAAATCAATGGGTGCTTGTTTAACGGGATAGGTGTATTTTTGGATAGAATTTAATGGAATGTTTTCTAGTGCATTTTGACTTGATTGGTAATTCAGATATGGAGGTAGTTGGGACAAGATGTCTTGTCGAATTGTTATGTTAAAGGCTTAGTGTTTGACAACTGTTGATCCAATCTATATATAGATCTATTTTGGACATAATTTAATAACTTATATAACTTAGTATTAATTATTTATGTGCAAATTTTTGAATGTTTTATTATGATTTTTTGATGAATGTGTAAGACCACTACTATAACAACCACTGATCCCTACACAACAATATAAACCCCTCCCCTAGCGCACATATTTTCTTATATTGCAATCATATAAAAACCTCTCCCCTACACATATTTTGTTATATTACAATCATATATCTTTGGCAACATGTGAAAGGTTTTCTAAGTTCATTGTGAAAAATTGTCTAAATTCATTGAACTCATATAGTGTCCAAAGACAATGAACCTTAGCGTTGTCCACATTCATTGAACCTTTCACATACCACCTTAGTACATCATTGAAATAAATTATTCATGTAAAAGAGGCGATGCCCATGTTGAGGGATTATTGAATTATTTTTAGTCTGGCTGATTAAATTCTGCAATTGCAGAGTGAAAAACAAAAATACCCACGTTTTCCTATCCCGAAAATTCCAACATTGTGCATCGTTCACTGGATTAGACATCTCTGAAAACAATGGACAGTACGACTCAGCGTCGCAAGAAACAATGAGATTGTGTTCAAAGGGTACTGGTGCTGTCATAACGAGGAGCACTACTGTCTGTGCATACGCCTCAATCGAACACGACAAATTTGACGGATCGACATAGACCTTCATTGCATCCGACAAATCTGACAGCTTCAACGCAGCGTCAGCGTCACATTCTAATGTGATTTTTCTAAAAGTTTTTGGATTTATTTTTTCTATTTTATTTTCTAAAATTTATAAGAAATTTATTGAAATCATAAATTTAATGAGTAAACTCTACACAATCAAAGTTTCTTATGAATTTTTCGAAGTATTGAAACCACCAAAAACTTCAAAAATAACATTAAAAACACCTCAATTTTTAATAAATAAAAATATTCAAGTCTTATTATCTATAAAATATATAATGATATGCTTTATTTAAGATATATTTTATATGAACTAACATGGTGTATTGTTAATGTAATTATTATATAAACATTTTAAAATGATATAAATTAGTTAATTATAAAAAATATAAAAACATTTATAGTAAAAAACTCTAAAACATTATAAAAATATAAATTTTAACTAATTTGAAATAAATGAGATTGGCTTTTATTATTTGAAAAAACTCTAAAACATTATAAAAATATAAATTTTAACTAATTTGAAATAAATGAGATTGGCTTTTATTATTTGAAATTAAAAAATAAGATATTACATAATCTAGCTAAATGAGATTCAAATTTATTATTTGAAATTAAAAAATAAGATATTACATAAGTTAGCTAAATGAGATTGGCATTTATTATTTGAAATTAAAAAATAAGATACTACATGAGTATTTGTTTTTGTTTATGGTGAATATAATATTTTATATTAATTAAAAAACTTACATATTTTACTATTGTTTTTCAAAAATCTATTGGCATCAATTTTACTAGATTTATTGGTCGATATGTATATACCTAAATACAAAACAAAATTTCAAAATGATATTGGTTTACATAAATTGACAACAAAAAAGTGTCAAAAGACCAGTAAGACTAAAAGACACAACTATCATTAGGCATCTTTAGAATTTATCGGGATATGGTGATTAGGACTCGAGCTATGGGATGTCGGGGGATTGGATTTAGAATGAACATGCCCCTTCATGTGAGCCAATATGGTTTCTATACAGTCGAGATTTTCCTGAATGCGACGTTTCCCTCTCTATAGACTGACCAATCTATCATGCATCTCCAAAAAGTTTCATCAAATGTGATTCATGAAATTTAGAATGTCATTGTGATCATCTTGTCAGGCCTGATTGAGATGATCTAAGGAGCTACTCAGTTGTTAAATGATACCAACACTGTCTATTGAAGAGGTAACATTCATCACCGAGGGAAAATACTGAAAGAAAGGCGGGTCCCAATTTTTCCCTCACCTTGCTCATTATGTTGCTACCATGCTTGATATCCCCTCGCTTCCATCCCTCGACGTGCCCAGACACACTGAGGATGCATATTCAATATCTCCTTCTTAAATCATTGACCAAGAAAGGAAGCACCTCTGCTACACCAACTAGTCTGACGAAATAACTTGGGATGCCCCTTCGTCACCCTTGGGGATGAAAACTTCGAAAACCCCCAATAAAAGAGCCTCTTACCAGGGAGGCCCCCTCCAGCCACTATAGAGACCACCAAAATGTGCAAGAAAAAATCCACTTCGCAGCTACTGAAACCGACCCTTGAGAAGGTTAAACCCATCGATCAACCCAAGAGATTCGAATGGAGCTCATGCAGGAATGAAGAAGATTCTTGGACTCGTAGGACCACACTAATAATTTTCCAATCCATCTTTCCCCTCTTCCAAAAATTGCATATCCACACACAAATGAAAGCTAGAGTGCTCGCAACACTAAAGCACCCAAGATAAAGACTCACCAAGTTCCAACCAACCAACAGACTTGTTAGCTTCTCGAATGTGTACCAGAAAGGCAAGCCATGACGCACCTTTCCAGAAAAACACTCCTCTCTAACACAGATAAGGAAACTAAATAGTGTAGTCATACAATTTACCAACACGAGTTTAACAACCAGGCTAAAAGTTTTTTTCCTAGTGTGAATAACCCACAACAGTTCTGAGATT
The DNA here is from genome assembly GCA_034641835.2 of Pinus albicaulis. NCBI lineage: Eukaryota > Viridiplantae > Streptophyta > Pinopsida > Pinales > Pinaceae > Pinus > Pinus albicaulis. The sequence continues at coordinate 1,068,906,240 of CM076570.1, forward strand.
GGATCCAAAGATGTTACTTTGAGCTTATAGTGTCTCTGTCCCTTGAAAATTCTCTTGCCACACAACTAAATTTTGAATTTCCAGATATCCTTGCACTGAGATTCCTATTCTCTCTGTCTGTGAAGTCAAATTCCACACAAGATCCCCCCTTCTACCGTTGAGCTAAGACAAAGAGACTTGCCCTTGTATTTCTTCTCCTCCTTCAACACACAAACATACAACCTACCAAGCATCCTCCCTTCCATTTTACTTTGATCCATCGGTCGTCGTCGGACATATCATTGGCCTTTCCATGGGTACAAAATTCTAATGAGCGATATGACTAGCCTTAAAACCATTAATTGCCACCCTGAGATGGCTTCGAGATTTGCACAGGGACGCATGCACCCAACTAACACATATTAACTTATAGGCTCTCAAGAAAACTCATGGGTGGCGAACTTCATCCACAATCATCTAAACCCAATTCTCTCACAACATAGAGAAAAAATAATAAGTATTTATTAAATACTAAAAATTAATTAAATATTTTTTTACTCCAGTATGTTCTATTTGTATTTTATATTAATTTTTTGACATTATTATATATTAAAAATTTAAAATTATATAAATGTAAATTAAATAAATAAGTATATTTAAATGAATAACATTTTTATTATATTGGAAAAAAAATATTTTGAAACAACATAAATGTAGACCATGTTCATACTTTAATTTTTATGGCCAAAACAAGTTCGAGAAAAAGATAAACGTCCGTTATCACAATTATGACCATTCATTGCGAAAAGAACCGAAGGATTCCTGAAAATTACTCTTTCTCACTAATAATACGAGGTAAAATATCATGTTTTTCATATGATAAATGTGTTAGATTTTATATTATTAAAAGTGAATGTTTATATCCATTAAAGTTTTTCTATATAGTATATTTTATTTGAAATTTGAAATTTAAAAGATATTTTTGGAATTATAAATTTGAATGGTATAATTATTAAATTTGAATTTAGCAAAAAATTTCTTGAAACTAATTCTATTTATTTAAAAATCTAAGCATCTTATATTAAAATTGTAACTTTCATGAAGTCGATACTAATTTTATTTATCCAAAAGTCAAAACATCCAAAAGTAAAATTGTAATTTTGACTTTTTAAAAATACAATTTTTTTTTAAAGGCCAGTCTATTTTTTTAATTTCAAATTTTAATTTTGACTCTTTAAAAACTAATTTTTTTTAATTAAAATTTTGAGATATAGCCTAAACATCTAATGGTAAAACTGCAACTTTCACTCTCTAAAAACTATAATTGTTTTTTAAAGATTATCTTATTTGTTTAATTTTAAATAATGGAAATTTTAAGATATAATTATTTCATGGTTCGTTGGCATGCGGATATGAATTAAAATTTCTGAACTTCATGGACACAATAACTTTGAAAAGGATAAGATGGTTGATAATATCTTTGATAGAGAATTTGAAAAGGATAAGATGGTTGATAATATCTTTGATAGAGAATTTAAAGTCAAAATGACATCATGACACTAGTTTAGTTATTCAACTAAACTAAATTGTAATTTAAAAAAAAATATTTAATTTGAAAAATTAGGTAATTTTTTCAAAAAGAAATATTTAATTTTAAAATTCATTTATATGAAAAAATGTTGTTTTTAATTTTATTTATTTATTTTTCAAATTATTTTTATTAAATTTTGATAGTACTAATTTTAAATCGATATTTTGTCTTTTGAATATGAAAATTCTCATAGTTGTATATGATGTTGAATAAAGTATTTATGTAGAATATAAGAAACTTATTTGATTCTTATTTTCACAGCTTATGATGTTGAATGAAACAAATATGTAGAATGTAGTAAATCTATGAGATTTAGAGTAGATATCGGCCACATTGACGTACACATTTGTTAATTAATTTTTAACTTTTTGAGTATAAAGTAAAAATCAATAAAATAATAATTCTATATAAAAATATGCAAGAATATTCTTACTCTATACACGAAGATTAAAATTTATTTTTAAATTAGCTATGTCATTTCTTTCTTTTAATTAAATTCATTAATTAATAATATCTCTCCATAATATTGTTACATGTTTTGTTAAAGTGTACATATGTTTAACCCATATATTAATTCTTTTTACCATTAATAATACTTATGCCAATAGGTATGTCTTTATTTTGGAATAAAACTTCAACAATTTTATTTTAATTATGAATAATTTTTAGGTGGATGGTAGAGATTTATCCTTCATGAAATATTTTACAATATTCTTAGTGATATACACAAATGAAAAGTTGAGATTTATCTACAAAATAGTTATGTCTTTTTTACTCCTTTAATTAAATTGATTAACTAAAAAAAACATGTGAACAAGTGTCATATGAAATGTGTTATATTTTTAGGGACTTGTGGTATTCATGTCATAGTATTCGTCCATGATTTTGTAAAAAAAATTATTTAAAAATTAAGAATCTACATGATAAAGTATAACACTTACCTCCTCATAAACTGACATTTAGTGCTTAATATAAAATAAAATAAAAATTATAATCATATACATGCTAACATACATAATTTAATTATATAGGTTTACTTATGCAGTTCAATTATTCAAAACGTAAATGAATTAACAAAGTTTATATTTCATATACACATCCATTTACTGACCTATCCCTAGGATTTCGACATTATGAAACTATACCATTGAGACTGACATATTTTGTACAATCATTATCTCCTTGGGATATTATATGTTCCTTATGCGTACGTCAAATAGATTAAAAAAGTTACACCATTCCCAAAGTGATCACCCGTATTTGCACTTAATGGATGAATATAAATTATATATTATGTTTATTTGTTTTTTCCATTCAAACTTATTAAGTCGACGATTAATGCCAAGTCTGAGTGGTGCTACGATGTCCACCTGGCAAGGTTGGGTTGTCACCTCCTACGCCGTCCCGATCCCCACACAATTGTCCCATTATAGTTTCACGTCGGAGCAGTGGCTCGGCTCTGCCTTTGCAAGTTATGGAGGCTTTCTATGGCTTGGCCTCCACCACGAGAGCTCCATTTCACATGTGCTAAGAGTTACTGTCATTAATTTACACATTTCTTGTTAATAGATAGAGCTGGGATTTACACGGCGTAACCAATAGGTGCCTTTGGATGGCTCCGCGGGTGAGTTTGCAATAGTGTAAGTCTTTGCCTGTCTTTTGTCTTGACCGATGGCTTTCAATTGTTTTTCTCACGGCTACAAGACTCGAACAAGCCCAGATTCTCGTAAGAATTTACTTGCCTACATCGTTCAGTAATTTTATACAGAATTTTTAAGAACTGAGACTTCCCTTTTTGTGTTTTACGTTCTGGGTTTTCAGATATTTCAACTCAACAATACTTACTTCTTTTGATGGGTTACGGCTAGGCTCTATTTGGCGCTCGAGAGAAGTTCCAGCTTGAAGACATGATGTCGATGCAACTCTCCTTGTTGTTGGTAAGTGTCTCTTACGCTTCTTCAAGATACTCCTCCTATGATATTCACTTTGTAATGCTCTTCCTTCTCATGCTTAATTTGTAGGCGAAGCTTCTCTGCTATTTCAGGTGCATGAGGCCCAGTTAAGAATTTAGCTAATATTAAGGGTTTCTAGTTAAGTAATATTTGTTTTTGGCCTCGGCCCTGCATCCATTTAAGTCCATCGGATTATTATTCCTAGTGACCTTTGAACTATTTCATGAGGGATATGCTTTTCGAGTTGCATCTCTATTTCTCTTACAAATTTGCAATGTGTAGCTATGGATATTTGAGTTATACAAACTCTGCCTACATAGTCAAATTTTATTAAGTTATAATTCCTCCGCGTTTCTTCTAGTTCAGTTGTATATTACATTAAAACTCCATTGTTACTTTGTATGATAAGCTACAACATTTTCGCTGGAAGTTTTATGATTTCTTTGGGCTCTATTAATTCATTAATTACAAATTTTGGTAATAATCTTCGTTCTCATACTTGAAACATTCTTGTCAAGTTATGGTGTCCAAATCTTCTCATTTATACTCACTGCGGCCTCTCATGGCTCCAACAAAGGTATATTATTGGGACCGGAGCCGAGACCCTATTATTGGGTTCTGGTTCTAAACCCCCCACTGGCTAGTTCTCCCTTACCCAATATGCTTTCTCTTGTGATAGAAAAATAACTAGATACTACAGTTTTACAGAATTTTACATTACACTCATTTAGAGGGGTTTGGTATTTTTCTCATTTTCTCTATGGTACCATATGGTCCATACTGAACACTGTTATAACATGTATTAATTGTTCACACAGTTTCTTAGAGTACTATATATTTACATATGCATCACAGTATCGCTACCTTCGCATGTATTCTATAGTTTTTTCTTTCTAGTAATATATAATTTTATTCATAGTTTAACACAGACATTTGGTTCTACTTTGTTTCTATCGAATCATGTGTTCATTGGTTATAACACACCGATAGTAGAAATGCTAAGGAAAGGAAATATGTTATTTCACCCTTTATTTCCACACAATGAGTAATAAAAATAATAGTATTTAGTTCCTTCTTGTGGTTTTTTTTCCACACAGTGAGTAATAAAAAGAACAATATTTAGTTCCTATATTTACATTTTTTCTTTACTCTGCTATTAAATTTGCATCTAAAATTCAAAACATTAAACAGTAACTTAAGTGCATTATGTACTTTCTTTAGAGTAAAGTTTTTTCCTTAGTAACTGTTGGTCCACCCAACCTTGCGTGACGCGATTATGTCCTCTGCTCCCCCTTTGCTCCACACCTAGTCGAAGGTAATTGTCTGAGACAAGAAGTCTGACCTCATGATTGGAAGATCTAGTCTTGCTTCTCTAGTGTGGGTTCCTTGAGCTCCACTAGTACTCTCACCAGCTCTAGACAACTCAGAACCAATATTCACTTCTTAACCGTCTAACTCTTCTGCACAAAACCCCATTACCTCCTAGGATTTTTCCTTAAATCCTTTTTGGGAAGGTAATTGTCAGAACTGTTTCAATCTCTTCCGGGGTTTCTTGGAATATTTTACCACACAGCTACTTTCACCTTTTACTCAAATAAAATTATCTTTTAATCAAATCTTTGAAATACAATACATGTGTTAATGTCATTCACGAATCATTTGTTTCTAATTCTGAATGTGTCGTAACAACTCATGTAATAACAAGTAAAAAATAAAAGAATAAAATTAGGAAGTTAGATCTTCCCCCGCTGAAAGAAACACCGTCCTTGTTGTTACTCATTTGATGAGAACATCTCTGGATAAGCCTCATACATAACTTTTTCGTCTTCCCAAGTTGCCTCCTCCAGGTGAAACTACTTCCACTGCACTCTATCTTGGGGGATGACTCGCTTCTGGACCGTTATTTATCTTTGATATACGATATGCTGTGGTTCTACCAGGAACTCACCATCTGGTTCTACCTACAAGCAGCAAGATTTTGAATTAGATCAAATCAGAAAATTATTGCATGCAAATCGTAGGACTTTGTCGACTTACATGTATACCTTGTCAATGTATGATGTGCCTGGAATCATGCACATAAGGCTTCAATAAAGACACATGAAATACATTGTGCACTAATATATGGCTTGGTAAAGCCAATCAATAGGCCACCGGACCTATTATCTCTAAGATTTTGAAAGGTCCATAGTAGCGGGGAGCCAACTTGGCACAAGAATTCCATTTCAGAGTGCTTTTCTTTGGCTTCATTCTCACATACACATGGCCCCCTACTGCAAATTACTGAAAGGTTATTTTCCTGTCTGGATAAACCTTTTACCGGTCCTGTCCCACTTTCATGTTCTTCCTAATTTTCTTGATCTCCCTCTCCATTTCTTCCAACATATATGGTCCAAGCATCATTTTATTTTCTGGACTACTCTAGTTTATAGGATTTCAACACTATCTCCCATACAATGCTTCGAAAGGGCCCATCTTAAGGGACTCTTGATATTTGTTATCGTATGAAAACCCAACCAAATGTCGGTACTCCTCCCATTTTGTTGTTTGTTGCATTACATATGTGCATAGCATGTCTTCTAAAACTTTATTTACCCTTTATGTTTTCCCATCCATTTGTGTGTGGCACGAATTACTAAATTGTATTTGCGTTCCCAGTCCTCTAAATAACGTCTTCCAGAATGCAAATGTAAACTTCACATCACGATCTAAAATTACTGCTCGGGGAATACCATGCAACCTGAAAATTTCCTTCATAAAAATGTTAGCAATTTGCACAATCTTATAGGTAGATTGAATAGGGATAAAGTGTGCCACTTTTCTAAGGCTATCGACGACCACCATAATATAATCATTATGCTTTTTGTTTCTAGGTAGTTCCATGATAAAGTCAAGGGAAATGACTTCCCACTTCCATTCAAGCACTAGGATTGGTTGAAGCAATCCCGGAGGGTGTTGATGTTCCATCTTAATCTACTGGAACTATAGGCACTTGGTCAAATATTCTGATATGTCCCTTCTCATTCCCAGCCATGTATAGTCTTTTCTGATTTTTGTTAAAAAAAAATTGTATCGTGGATGCTCAACATAGGTTCTCCGATGATACTCATCCAGAACAATTCTCTCTAAACCATTCTGATTGGGAATATATATCCTCTTTCGAAAAACAAGATATTTTTTTTCATTGAGTTCATATTCAGACTGTTTCCCTCGTCTTTCATCATATTTTACTTTCTACCACAAGTTCTAATATTTTGGGTCCTCCCTTACTGCCTCCAAAATATGGTGTTGAAAATTAAATTCATTAAGTTTGAAATAAAGTTCACATATGCCATGAAATATTTTGCTTAAGGCATCCGCCACCTTGTTATATTTTCCTTTCACATGCTGAATATCGAAATAAAATACACTAACGAACGCATTCCATCTATCTTGTCAAGCATTCTAATTAGCTTGTTTAAAGTAGTTGGTTAGGCTACTATGATCAGTTCTCAGCACGACTATTTCCCTAGCAGATAATGCCTCCATATCCGCAAGGCATGCACAACTATAGTTAATTCCAAATCAAAAGTGGAATACCTCTACTCATGATCCTTCAACTTTCTAGACTCATAAGCAATGACTCTTCTCTCCTGGGTCAATATTGCTCCTACTCCCTCGCATGCATCAGTACATACTTCAAATTATTTACTTGGGTCTACTACCTTCAAAATAGGGGCATTAGTTAACGACTCTTTCAATATCTCAAAGATGTTACATGAAATTCTTGTGTCCATTTAAAAACGCGTCCTTTCCTTTGAAAAGAGGTGATAGGATAAGCTAATTTAGAGAAACCATTTATAAATCGTTAGTAGTATCCAACCAAACCCATAAATGAATGTATATCTGCTACATTCGTTGGGACCCTCCATTCCATAATTGTCTTAATCTTTTCTGGGTCCACAACTATCCATTCATCTGAAATCAAATGCCCCAAATATTGGATCCACTCCTTAAAGAAATCACATTTACTAAACTTGGCATAGAGCTGATGCGCTCTTAGCATTTTCAGCACAATGCACAGATGTTCTTTTTTCTCCTCCATATTCTTGGAGTAAATTAGTATATCATCAATGAAAATTAACACAAATTTATCCAAGTACGGGTGAAATATTCCATGAATTAAGCTCATAAGTGTTGCTGGAGCATTGGTTAACCAAAATGGTAACACTCCAAACTCATAATGTCTGATGGTAGCCTGACCTTAATCTTGGAGAATACTATAACTTGTTTGACTTGGTCAAACAAATCATCAATGCACAGTAGAGGGTACTTTTTTTTAACAGTCAGGTTATTGAGCTGACAATAATCCATGCACATACGAATAATACCATCCTTCTTCCTTACGAACAACATTGGTGCTCCCCATGGGGACACACTTGGTCGAATGTAACCCTTATCCATCAATTCCTATAATTGCATCGTTAACTCCGTTAATTCTGGTAAAATAATTCTATATGGAGTTCGAGACACAGGTGCTACTCTGGGTATCAATTCAATAGTGAAATATATATCTCTTTTTGGTGGGAACCCTAGAATCTCCTTAGGGAAAACATCTTCGAATTCCTGTACAATAGGAATATTTTCCAACATGGTAGTCTTATCTTTTGTGTTTCTCAATCCAACCTGAATTGCATAAAGATGGCAACCCTTTATTATACATTTACTTAACTGTGATGTTTTAATTGGTCGCAACTTGAAAGGATTTTTGATGCCCTATAGTTCTTGTCTGGTTCCATCATTATAAATAAAATGTATGACTTTATTCTTACAGTCCACTAAGGACCAGTATTTCTCCAACCAATCCATCCCCAACAATATATCATAAGACCCCAATGGTAGAACATTGAGTTCCACAGTTATATGTTGGTCCCCAATACTCAATTCACAATTGGGTACCTTAGTATAAACCCACCTTCTATTCTTTGTAGCCAGCTAAACCAGCCATGGCTTTTTAAATTTCTAGTCTTGCAATTTACTTCTTTTTACTACAAGAGGGTGTATGTAACTCAAGATGGCACCAAGATCAACTTAAATAGAGACAAATCAAGTTCGAATCTTACCTTCTAATTCTATCATGGTCGGCTGGTAATATGCTTGTTGATCCTCCAATGCTGTGTTGATTCCAGGTATGTTTCGAGCTACATCCCCCACAGTGGATACTTCTTGCATATTTGCTGCCACCTCATTCCTTCATTGATGTGGGAATTTCTTGAAATAATGTGCTTCTCCACATCCCCAACATTGTAAGGAGGTTTTTGGGATTTCCTAATATCAGGTCTACTAGAAGCTTCATTAGGACCCCTTTCCTCCCTTGTCCACCTGGTTCTGGTTTGGATTTTTCCATTTTGTTTGTTGAATGAATGTCTTGCAGCATTCTTGAAATTTTTTGATCTTCTATTTCTATTATTAGTAAAAAATTTCTGCCCCTTTCGAGGTGGCCAACTTTTTCCAGCTTCTCTCTTCGCCTTGGACTATTGATAGCACATTCGTGCTTTCCTAATCTCTTCATCCATGGTTTTCAGATTCACAAACTCAATTATTTCCTTCAAATGAATTGGCAAACTGCTCAAAAAAATTGCACCTTAGCCTTTTCATCACGCAGTTAAGGTACATATCTTAATAAAGACATGAATTTTGTAATAAATTCGTCTAGAGTCATTTGGCCCAGTTTCAGATCATGAAATTCTCGGGGTTTCCCATCATAAAATCTTTCAGTCAGGTACTAGTCTTTAAAGTATTTCTGAACCTCATCCCAAGTTACATTTTGATCTTCCACTCCTCGTACATTCTTCACTTCCTCCCACCACAGCGTTGCATTCTCCCATAGTTGGTAGATGGCTAGGCGAGCTTTAAGTTTGCTATTATAATCATACACATGAAAGTGTTTATTCATATTTATTATCCAAGCTTCCTCCATTTCCTCCGCCTCTCCATCAAAGGTAGGAGGCTTAATCATCCATAATTCCCCCTATAATTCTACTTTCTTCTTTTCAACTCTTGCTCTTCCATGACATTTCCAGATTCTACCTCATTATATGTTCGACTTTTATGGATTCTTGGCATTCGAATTTCTTCGACATGATCATGTACTTCTTGGTGTTGTTCTCTTTTTTCCTGAGTATTTCTCTCAGGGATAGGTTTTCCACTAGGAGGATTCTGTCTATCCGACAGACTCTTCAATATCCTCTCTTTTTCTCTCATCAGTCTTTCATTATCACTATGAACTTTAAACATTTTTGTTTGTAACTTTTGTACAGTATCAAACAATTTATCGGTTTGTCATTGTTGTTCTTCCAGCATTCTATTTGTCTATTGATGCTACTCCACACATAACTGCACCCACATTTTGGGACTGACCTCAGGATTAGTCGCAGGGTGGCTCTCTCCCATGTTTCTGGGTGGGTTTTGACTTGATCCTTTTCTCATGGAAATTTACAGGAACCTGTTCCTATACTTAAACACAATATCAAAACATTACATTTAATAGAATTCATAACATAATATGGTTCTGGCCCATTTGGCCCCATTTTTTAACTTATGATCTGATGCCACTTGTAACACTTAGCTCCTCATAAAATTACATTTACTGCTTAATATAAAATAAAAAAATTATAATCATATACATGCTAACATACATAATTTAATTATATATGTTTACTTATGCAGTTTAATTTATCTTGTTGCAACTATTAAAAACATAAATGAATTAAAAAAGTTTATATTTCATATACACATCAATTTACTGACCTATCCTTAGGATTTTGGCATTATGAAACTATATCATCGAGACTGACATATTTTGTACAATCGTTGCCTCCTTGGGATATTATCTGGTCCTTATGCATATGCCAAATAGATTAAACAAGTCACACCATTCCCAAAGTGATCACCCGTATTTGCACTTAATGGCTGGATAGAAATTATATATATTGTTTATTTTTTCTTTCCATTCAAACTCATTAAGCTGATGATTAATGCCAAGTCTGAGTGGTGCTATGGTCTCCACCTTGCAAGGTTGAGCTATTAGCTCCTACACCATCGGATTGTCTTCCCTCGCGATCGACGGTGATCTGGCATAAGGAATGGGTTAGGGTAACTACCCCTTCTCGATCCCCGTGCCATTGTTCCTTTGTAGTTTCACGCTAGAGCAGTGGCTCAACTCTGCCTATGCAAGTTTTGGGGGTTCTATATGGCTCGGCCTCCACCACAAGAGCTCCATTTCACAGGTGCTAAGGGTTATTGTCATTACTTTACACATTTCTTGTTAATAGACAGAGTTGGGATTTATGCAGCGTAACCCATAGATGCCTTTGGATGGCTCCGCAGGTGAGTTTGCAATAGAGTAAGTCTTTGCACATCTTTCATCTTCACCGATGGCTTTCACTTGTTTTTCTCGTAGTTACAAGACTCTAACAAGCTTGGATTATGGTAAGAATTTACTTTCCTGCATCTTTCAGTAATTTTATATAGAATTTTTAAGAACTGGGACTTCTTTTTCTATGTTTTACGTTCTGGGTTTTCAGATATTTCAACTCAATGATACTTACTTCTTTTGCTCGGTTATGGCTAGGCTCTATTTGGTGCTCAAAAGACACTCTGCCTTGAAGACTCGATGTCGGCGCGACTCTCCTTGTTGCCGGTAAGTGTCCCTTATGCTTCTTCAAGATACTTTGCCTATGATATTCACTTTGTAATGCCTTTCCTTCTCATGCTTAATTTACAGGCGAAGCTTCTGTGCTATTTCGGGTGCATGAAGCCCACTTAAGATTTTAGCTATTATTAAGGGTTTTCAGTTAAGTCCTCTTTGTTTTTGGCCTCATCCCTGCATCCATTTAAGTCCACTGGCTTGTTATTCCTAGTGACCTTTGAACTGTTCCATGAGGGATATGTTTCCCAAGTTGCATCTCTATTTCTCTTACAAATTTGCAATGTGTAGCTATGGATATTTCAGTTATACAAACTGTGCCTATATAGTCAAATTTTATTAAGTTATAATTCCTTCACGTTTACTTTGGTTCAGTTGTATATTTCATTAAAACTCCATTGTTACTTTGTATGATAAGCTACAACATTTTCGCTATAATTTTTCTTTTTTCTTTGGGCTCTGTTAATTCATTAATTGCACAGTTTTGGTAATAATCTTCATTCTCATACTTGAAGCATTCTTGTCAAGTTATGGTGTGCAAATCTTCTCATTTATACTCACTGTGGCCTCTCATAGATCCGACAAAGGTATATTATTGAGACTGGAGCCGGGACCCTGTTATTGGGTTCTGTTTCTAAACCCTCCACCGGTCAGTTATCCCTTACCCTATATGCTTTCTCTTGTGCTAGAAAAATAACTAGATACTACATTTTTCTAGAATTTTACATTACACTCATTTACAGATGTTTGGTATTTTTCTCATTTTCCTTATGGTAGGTCCATATTGAACACTGTTATAACGTGTATTAATTCTTCACACAGTTTTGTGCGGTAGTATATATTTACATATGAATCACAATACCACTACCTTCACATGTATTCTACAATTTTTCTTTCCAGTAATATATAATTTTACGCATAGTTTACCACAGAAATCTCGTTCTAATTTCTTTCTATCGAAGTATGTGTTCATTGGTTATAACGCACCAATAGTAGAAATGTTAAGGATAGGAAATATGTTATGTCATTTTTTATTTCCACAAAATGAGTAATAAAAAGAACAATATTTAGTTCCTTCCTGTAGCTTTTTTTTTCCACACAGTAAGTAATAAAAAGAACAATATTTAGTTCCTATATTTACATTTTTCCTTTACTCTGCAATTAAATTTGCATCTGAAATTCAAAACATTAAAAAATAACTTAAGTGCATTACGTACCTACCTCAGATTAAATGAATTAATAAAGTTTATATTTCATATACACATCCGTTTGCTGACCTATCCCTAGGATTTCAGCATTATGAAACTATATCATTGAGACTGACATATTTGGTACAAACGTTGCCTCGGGATATTATCTAGTCCTTATGCGTACGAAAAATAGATTAAACAAGTCACACCACTCCCAAAGTGATCACTCATATTTTCACTTCATGGCTGAATAGAAATTATATATACTGTTTATTTGTTCTATCCTTTCAAACTCACTAGGTCGATGATTAATTCCAAGTCCGAGTGGTGCTACGGTCTCCACCTGGAAAGGTTGGGCTGTCACCTCTTATGCCCTCGAATTATCTTCCCTTATGATCGAAGGTGATCTGGCATAAGGAATGGGTTAGGTTAACTACCCCTTCCTGATCCTCGCACCGTTGTTCCATTGTAGTTTCACACCGGAGCGGTGGCTAGGCTCTACCTTTGCAAGTTCAGGTAGTTTTCTATGGCTCGACCTCTACCACGAGAGCTCCATTTCACAGGTGCTAAGAGTTACTGTCATTACATCACACATTTCTTGTTAATAGAAAGAGACAGGATTTGCGCGGCATAACCCATAGGTGCCTCTAGATGGCTCTGCACGTGAGTTTGGAATAGAGTAAGTCTTTGCATGTCTTTTGTCTTGACCAATGGCTTTCACTTATTTTTATCGCGGCTATAAGACTCGAACAAGCCCATAATATGGTAAGAATTTACTTGCCTGCATATTTCAGTAATTTTATACAGAATTTTTAAGAACTGGGACTTCTTTTTTTGTGTTTTATGTTCTGGGATTTCAGAGATTTCAACTCAACGATACTTACTTCTTTTGATGGGTTATGGCTAGGTTGTGTTTGGTGCTTGAGAGACGTTCTGGCTGGACGATTCGATGTGGGTGCGACTCTCCTTGTTGTTGGTAAGTGTCTCTTATGCTTCTTCAAGATACTTCACCTATGATATTCACATTGTAATGCTATATCTTCTCATGCTTAATTTGCAAGCGAAGCTTCTCTGGTATTTCGGGTTCATGAGGCCCAGTTAAGTGTTTCACTGTTATTAAAGGTTTTTAGTTAAGTCGTCTTTGTTTTTGGCCTCGTCCCTACATCCATTTAAGTCCACCTGATTGTTATTCCCGGTGACCTTTGAACTCTTTCATGAGGGGTATGCTTTTCAAGTTGCATCTCTATTTCTCTTACAAATTTGCAATGTGTAGCCATGGATATTTCAGTTATACAAATTGTGCCTACATAGTCAAATTTTATTAGGTTATAATTCCACCATGTTTACTCTGGTTCATTTGTATATTACATTAAAACTCCACTGTTACTTTTTACGATAAGCTACAACGTTTTCACTAGAATTTTTCTATTTTCTTTGGGCTCTATTAATTTATTAATTGCACGGTTTTGGTGATAATATTTTTTCTCATACTTGAAGCATTCTTTTCAAGTTATGTTGTGTAAATCTTCTCATTTATACTTACTGTGGCCTCTCATAGATGTGTCAAAGATATATTATTGGGACTGGAGCTGGAACCCTGTTACTAGGTTCTGGTTCAAAACCCTTCACTGGCTGGTTCTCCCTTCCCTTGTGGGCTTTCTCTCGTGCTAGAAAAATAAATATATACTATAGTTTTCTGTAATTTTACGTTACTCTCATTTACAGAGGTTTGGTATTTTTCTCATTTTCCCTATGGTAGAATATGGTCCATATTGAACAGTATTATAACATGTATTAACTGTTCACACAGTTTCCTGCAGTAGTATATATTTACATATGCATCACAGTACAACTACCTTCACATGTATTCTACAATTTTTCTTTCTAGTAATATACAATTTTACGCATAGTTTATCACAGACATCTGGTTCTACTTTGTTTCTACCAAAGCATGTGTTCATTAGTTATAACGCACCAATAGTAGAAATGTTAAGGATAAGAAATATGTTATTTCATCTTTTGTTTCCTATATTTACATTTTTCCTTTACTCTGCTATTAAATTTTCATCTAAAATTTAAAACATTAAACATTAACTTAAGTGCATTATGTACCTACTTCAGAGTAAATGAATTAAAAAAGTTTATATTTCATATACACATCCATTTACTGACCTATCCCTAGGATTTTGGAATTGTGAAACTATATCATTGAGACTGACATATTTTGTACAATTGTTGCCTCCTTGGGATATTATCTCGTCCTTATGCGTACACCAAATAGATTAAACAAGTCACACCATTCCCAAAATGATCACTCATATGTTAACTTAATGGCTGAATAGAAATTATATATATTGTTTATTTGTTCTGTCCATTCAAACTCATTAAGCCGATGATTAATGCCAAGTCTGAGTGGTACTACGGTCTCCACCTGGCAAGGTTGGGCTGTCACCTCCTATGCCGTCGGATTTTCTTCCCTTGCGATCGATGGTGATCTGGCATAAGGAATGGGTTAGGGTAACTACCCCTTCCTGATCCCTACGCCATTGTTCCATTCTAGTTTCATGCCGAAGCGGTGGCTCGGCTCTGCCTCTGCATGTTCTGGTGGTTTTCTATGGCTCGACCTCTGCCACGAGAGCTCCATTTCATAGGTGCTAAAAGTTACTATCATTACTTTACACATTTATTGTTAATATATAGAGCTGGGATTTACACGACATAACCCATAGGTACCTCTCGATGGCTCTGCAAGTGAGTTTGCAACAGAGTAAGTCTTTGCACGTTTTTAGTCTTGACCGATGGCTTTCACTTTTTTTTCTCATTGCTACAAGACTCGAACAAGCCCAGATTCTGGTAAGAATTTACTTGCCAACATCTTTGAGTAATTGTATACAGAATTTTTAAGAACTAGGACTTCTTTTTCTGTGTTTTACGTTCTGGGTTTTTTGAGATTTCAACTCAATGATACTAACTTCTTTTGATGGGTTATGGCTAGGCTTTTTTTGGTGCTCGAGAGACGTTTCAACTTGAAGACTCAATGTCGGTGTGATTCTCCTTATTTCCAGTAACTGTCTTTTACACTTCTTCAAGATACTTCACCTATGATATTCCCTTTGTAATGCTCTACCTCCTCATGCTTAATTTGTAGGTGAAGCTTGTACTTTATTTCAGGTCCATGAGGCCTAGTTAAGCGTTTAGCTATTATTGCTATTATTAAGGGATTTTAGTTAAGACGTATTTTTTTTTGGCCTCGGACTTGCGTCCATTTAAGTCCACCGGATTGTTATTCCTATTGACCTTTGAACAGTTTCATGAGGGATATGTTTTCCGAGTTGCATCTCTATTTCTCTTACAAATTTGCAATGTGTAGGTATGGATATTTCAGTTATACAAACTGTGCCTACACAGTCAAATTTTATTAAGTTATATTTCTTCCGCATTTACTCTGGTTCAGCTGTATATTACATTAAAACTCCACTGTTACTTTGTATGATAAGCTACAACGTTTTCGCTAGAATTTTTCTGTTTTATTTGGGCTCTATTAATTCATTAAATTGCATGGTTTTAGTAATAACCTTTGTTCTCATACTTGAATCGTTCTTGTCAACTTATGGTGTGCAAAAATTCTCATTTATACTCACTGCGGCCTCTCATAGATCTGACAAAGGTATATTATTCGGACTGGAGCCGGGAACTTGTCACAGGGTTCTAGTTCTAAACCCTCCACCGAATGATTCTCCCTTACCTTGTAAGCTTTCTCTTGTGCTAGAAAAATAACAAGATACTACAGTTTTCTGGAATTTTACATTACACTCATTTACAATGGTTTGGTATTTTTCTCATTTTCCCTATGGTAGCATATGGTCCATATTGAACACTGTTATAACATGTATTAATTATTCACACATTTTCTTGCAGTAGTATATATTTACATACCCATCACAGTACCACTACCTTCACATATATTGTACAACTTTTCTTTCCAGTAATATATAATTTTACACATAGTTTAGCACCGACATCTGGTTCTACTTTGTTTCTAAGCATGTGTTCATTGGTTATAACACACGGATAATAGAAATGTTAAGGATAGGAAATATGCTATTTCATCTTTTGTTTCCATACATTGAGTAATAAAAAGAACAATATTTAGTTCAATAAAAAGAACAGTATTTAGTTCCTATATTTACATTTTTCCTTTAATCTGTTGTTAAATTTGCATCTAAAATTCAAGACATTAAACAGGAACTTAAGTGCATTATGTACGTACTTTAGAGTACAGTTTTTGCCTTAGTAACTATCGGTCCACCCAATCTTAAGTGAGGTGATTATGTCCTCTACTCTCTCTTGCTCCACACTAGGTCGGAGGTAATTGTCTAAGATAAGAAGTCTAACCTTAGGATTGGAAAATCCAGTCTTGCTTCTCTAGGGTGTGTTCCTTGAGTTCCACTAGTACTCCCACCAGCTTTGGACAGCTCAGAACCATCATTCACTGCTTAACCCTCAAACTCTTCTGAACAAAATCTCAATTCCCTCTTAGGATTTTTCCTTAAATCCTTTTTGGGAAGTTAACTATCAAAACTGTCTCAAACTCTTCCTAGGTTTCTTGGAATATTTTAGCACACAATTATTTTCACCTTTTACTCAAATAAAAATATCTTTTAATTAAATAATCGAAATAAAAGTCATGTGCTAATGTCATTAACGAATGCCTCATTCATTTCTAATTCTGAATGTGTCGTAACAACTCATGTAATAACAAGTAAAAAGTAAAAGAATAAAATTAGGAAGTTACATAAAGTGGGGTTTAATCACAATGGACAATCTTCTTCCATACTTTTTCAAATGTATAATAATAATAATAATAATAATAATAATGATAATAATAATAATAATAAATTTAAAGCCCCAATGGCAATCCTTCCTATTCACATTGCTAAGTACCTTGCCAATTGGGAGGTCCACTTCACATTGCTAAATACCTTGCCAATTGAGAGGTCAAGGGGTGTCTCCTTTATGCCCTTGAGGTTATGTGCCACCACATAAGCCCAAGCGTAGATCCCTACCGTGGATGTAGGGGCCACTCAGTGACCATAAATGACAGTTTAAATAAATAAGTAAATTTATAATTTAGTAAGTTTTATGATTTTGTTTAATTTTAACAACTAGAGATGGGTGGATTTCTCGAGATTATTATCTGTGGATGCAGGGATCACTCAGTGACCATGAACAACATTTGAAATAAATAAATAAGTTTATAATTAAGTTAGTCTTATGAATTTTTTAATTTTAACAACTTCAAATGTATGGTAAGGTAAGCCCATCTTGTTTCATATTTTTTCAAATATATACGGTTTAATTTACATATTAATTTTTTTAATTATATAATAATAAAATAATGAAATAATAATAAAATAATCTATTTAGTTTTATGATTTTATTTATATTATAACAATTTGACATTTACAATGAAATAAGTTAAGTATATGCTTTGATATTTATTATGAATTCTTGTCTCTCCTTACTAATAAAGCTTTTTTTGGAGGTAAACAAACATATTAAGAGTGAAAAGGTCTTCTCACTAAATACCAATGAGTAACTACCAATGAGTAATTATAAGTGTTTTAGTTTTTCTTAAATAACAATAATGAATTATTTAGATAAATATTTAATTTGGGTGGATACACTTCAAGGTTTTTTAGACAGGGAACAACAACCTCTCCGAGTATATGTAGC
The DNA here is from genome assembly GCA_034641835.2 of Pinus albicaulis. Classification (NCBI taxonomy): domain Eukaryota; kingdom Viridiplantae; phylum Streptophyta; class Pinopsida; order Pinales; family Pinaceae; genus Pinus; species Pinus albicaulis. The sequence goes on from CM076570.1 coordinate 1,068,924,375, forward strand.
CGCAGGTAAGTCACATATACCAGAAACTAATAACTTTCCTAAAAACTAAAGCATCCATCATTGAGGGCTCTAGCTTGATCATGACGAGCAATAAACAGCCCTGAATATACTTATAGGAGAATCTCACTATATTCACTAAAAGTTCAAGACAATGAACAATGCTAAGTACCCCACGTACGTTTTGATTAGACAGAAAAGTGGTACTGCCATGGCGTGGCGCCTGGAAAGTAGGGGCTCTTGACCCGGACGCCTCGATAGTACACTGGCCCGCCACTCAGTGTAGTAATCCTTGTCCACTTTAGTATTCATTTGTTTTGCTGGAGCTCTGCAGGACGTCACATGGCATGGCATCCATGGGATCACAGAAGAATGTTCGGTGGACATGCAGGAAGATCCATCGTGCGATGCGAGGAATGTTCGGTGGACATGCAGGAAGATCCATCATGCGATGCGATGCGATGCGAGGAACCTTGCGATAAGATGGATAATCTTTCATTCTCATGAAGTAAAGTGATTATATATATATATATATATATGGGCTGCTGAGGAGCATTTAGGAGAAAGTAAAGTGACTATATATGTTTTTTTCATTTCTAAGTGGTTAACTTTTCATAAGCTCCGCTAATGGCGCACTGCGCTTTAGGAGAAAGCTGCATCTGGTTGGTGGAGAGGTATCTCAAGGATTCTGCGGGCGGAGCGAGAGTTTCTTTGGCTTTTGGGTTGATCAGCATCATCAGCAGGGCTGTTGCTGAGATTCCACAGTTTTTTACCAACTTCAAGGATGGATCTACAGAGGGAGTTTCCTTTGCACTTCTTATGACATGGGTGGTTGGGTAAGCAGGCTTAATCATGTATCACTTTTTATAATTGAATTTCCCTGGTTTTATCTTGATTTTAGTTCAGTCAGATTTTTTTGAAATACTAATAAGTAGTAAGTTAATTTTTAGATTACTGTTTTTCATTTTTCAATTTTTTCAATTACATAAGAATAAAACGATATTCAATAAACAAGATAAAAAAACATATACACTTATATAATATAATAAACAATATAATAAAACATATACACCTATATAATATTTTATAGAATAAGAAATCATGTTTTAAAAATATAATTAGCCTAAGTTGTTTTGTTAAAACCCAAGATGGATTTTGTAGAAGGCTCTTTTTACAGTCTGAACTTGTTATGAATTTAGTACATGTTGCCTTCATGATGTAAGAGTTGGTGTAAATGTTGCAGGGATTTGTTCAATCTGATTGGATGTTTGCTGGAGCCAGCAACTGTGAGTCGTTTCTGAAATATGAATTAAAATAAGAACTACGTATTATACATGTTGTTTAAAGTGTTAAAATTGAAGAAGTGAGATAAGCTTCTGAACACACCTGTCAGCTTGCCTTAGCGTAGTAGTAATTCAGGATATATGTCGCTGCGAAGTAACAAACATCCCATTTAAATATACATGCTTAACATCGTGAAGAACTTAACCTCGTTTGCTAAAAGCTGTGGGCAAAATTTCGTATTCCAGGTTGTAAAATCTCTCGTAATTTAGTGGGCAAAATATCGTATTCCAGGTTGTAAAATCTCTAGTAATTTAGTTGTCAAATTCTTGTGGGCTAGAATGCAGTAAAATTTTTATTGTAAATTAGGTATCTTTTCATAATTTAGTTGTCAAAATGGATATTTTAATTATTATTATTATTATAAATAAACAATTAATTGATAATAAAAAATATTGAAATATTTAATTTATTAGTTATTAATAAATTGTAATTTAAATAAATTATAAATAAATTATTAATAAATTATAATTTAACTAAATCAAACAAATTAACAAAGAATACTATTACATATTGCTTAACATTTTATCACAATATAAGCTTATAACATTTTCTTTTAGCTATTAATACTACTCTTTAAAGTTACTTTCATTTAAAAAATGAAATGTTAATCTCTTAATCTGGAGAAATCCAACATTCCCAGTTCAAAATACAATATTGAACTAAATACTAAATTTTATTATAATAAAGTGCATCCCAACTTTTCAATTATTTTATGATATTAATAAAAAAATTGTATTCCAGTGCAATACCTCAATGGCTGGCCATGAAAATGTAAGTACAAAATATTTTAAAACATCAAAATAATATATATAGTCATTGGTTATTTTTAGTTAAAACATATTTTATATAAATTATTTATTATTATTATTTTATAATTTATAATTATTATTTTAATATCAAAATAGTTTATAAAATTGATAACCATGTTACTTCATCATCTAAATTAAATATTTAAAGTTTAAATCTTTTATGAACCAACTTAACACTCTCTATATATATATTTTTAATTTTAATATTTTAATATTCTTTTAATTTTCATTGATACAATTCTACAAAAATTAAATTTAAATTTATTATATTAATAAATTAGATATTATTTTAAATAAATTAACTTCAAACTAATTAAAAAAAATTCAATCAAAGTATAAAACATTTAGAATAAAATTAATTTGTTTCAAAATTTTCAAATAAAAAGCTTTGCAGTGTACTTCCATTCGTCTAACCCTTATAAAGCTTATTGCCCTTCATGTGTGATTGACTCAACGTCTAACCCTTATAAAGCTTATTGCCCTTCATGTGCGATTGACTCAACGTCTAAGGACAGCCATATTTTTGTGTGATTGACCCAGCATCTATATGTATAAGGACAGCTATAATTATAGTTTCTATTAAATACTTAAATATTAATATTTGGTGGAAAGGAAATAGTAAAATAATTAACTTAGTTTATAAACATTTTATAATATTTTTAAAATTTACAGTTTAATTAAATAATTAATAAAAACAAGTTCAGGAAGCGAGCGCAATTACGTTAAGGGACTCCACCATGATAGGAGAAGAGTCGACCAGCGTAGTGGGAACATGGTTGGGATGGGTTATGGCTGCTATCTATATGGGAGGACGACTTCCACAAATATGGAAAAATGTAATATCTCAAAATCCATTTTTAAATGCTTGAGGTCTTGTGGTTAGCAAAAATGTAATATCTCAAAACTCATTTTTAAATGCAATGCTGGAGGGTCTTGGTGTTACAAAAATGTAATATCTTAAAATCCAAATGTTTGAGGGTTTAAGTGTTCTCGGATATGTTTATTTATTTTGGCATAAGTTTTTACGATTTTAATTTAATTTAATTAATTTTAATTATGATATAGATTATATCATTTATTTTTTATAGAATATTTTAAAATATTATTATGAGATAAATCATAGGTTTTAATTTTTTTTAGAATATTTACAACATTTTATAATATTATTAATAGTATAATAAGATTTATTTTCAAAATAATTATATTTTTCTTTATTTTTTAATTAAATATATTAATAAAAAATATTATATGAATAAATGTAATATAAAATGAATTATAATTTTTAGAAAATGTTGTATTAATAGCTATAATAGTGTAACAAAATGTATTTATAAATTAAAAATCTCTATAATAAAATTAGTGCTAATCTTCATAATTAACAATTTTATAATATATGTATATATATATATATTATTTTAAACAAAATTATAAAAATTATAATTTAAGCAATAATTATGGTTTTTTTAATTTTAGTAATTTGAGATATAACATGTATCATGAACATTTGTGTTAATGCTTATTATAAAACCGTTAATATGTAGATATATTAACATTTATTATGATTGAAATTTCAATTATATAACTGTAATAAATCGCATTCGTATTGTGTATATAGGTAGGTTTCAGAAAATATAGGTCGCATTAGTATTTGAGTGAAGACAGAGGACACGAATCAAATCACCTTACTTTTGTACAGATTTTAATGTAGTATCGTTAAAATATCGTTCTGAATTAATCTTTTCACGGTGGAATGTGGTTTTATCCTTTGGTTTTAACTTTAAAATATAAAAAACAATTGAATTTATCTAAATAAAAAATCAAAATAGTTTTAAGATATATTTTTTTAAATGTATTTAAGATTTTTTTATTATGATTTTGTATCAAATTATTACGTTATAAAAAATAAAACATTAATGTTATAGGGTAAATTAGTAATAAATGTTATTGGTTAAGATATGAATTGTGAACAATAAGGGATGGGTCTAGTTTTAGGGTTTGAAAATTCTCAAATTTCTAAGTGATTCTTGCTGTGTGAAATTTTTATTGATGACTTATTGGGGTGATTTGTTTTAGTGCTAAGAGGCAGAAATGAGTTCCCGTGATTGTGGAGGGGTGAAAACACCTTCTATAGAAATGTGGTAATGGGAAACCATGAGAGGAGTACTAGAGGTTTTGGTAACTCAAAGGGCAATGGGAGTATATGGTAGTCTCTAATTTTAGGAGCTTAATGGAAAAGGAGGCTAAGAGGGAGATGAATTCTCAAGGCGACTAATTTGAAATTTGTTATTCGCCAAAATAGTCTCGAAGAACACTGCCAACATATCAGGGACCATGATTTCATATGCAAGTTTATGGGTGGTTGGTCGACATTAAAGGAAATAGAAAAATGGATACACCAAAAGTGGCAACAGAAAGGGGAAGTAGACCTAATGCTACGTATAAATGGTTCCTTCATGGTTATTTTATCTAATTTGGAAGACAAAAATAAGGTGTTTGAGGGGGAACTCTATTTCTTGAATAACATTGGCCTATATATGAGGCACTAGGAAGAGTGTTATAACCCAGATAAAGAAGAATTTTTTGCTACTGCTGTTTTGTTTGGATCACTCTCTTCTAGTTGATATCTTGATTCCAAAAATATGGGAGGGTATTAGTTATAATTTCATAGGGAACCTCGTGAAAGTCTTGGAGGTAACCAAAAGAGGGCACAGTATGTCATATGCCGGTGTATGTGTGTATATGAACATCTCTAAGCCCCTCTTGGAATCTATTGATTTGGTTTACCGCATACACAACCTTTGGACTATGAACATGTCCATATTATACGTCGAAGATGCTATGAGCATGGGCATTTATTCAAGGAATACCACTGCAAACGAAGGAACAACATGATGTGGGGAAAGAAGAAGCGAGAAGAAACTTTATGAGAGGTGTGAATACGTGTAGAAAACTAAGAGCACAAAAGCCTTTGCATGAGAGAAAAAGAACAGAGGAGGGAAATTTGTTCACAGTCTTGGATGTCATGGAAGAAGAGGCATCACTTACATAAGATATCAGTATGGAATAAAAAGCCTTCAAAAACCCTAGAGACAAACAAGCTCCAAAGAGGAATACTTCGAAAGCGACAATATAGATGGAGGGCTCTCTTGGATTGTGAGTGATTAGTGAGTTCCTGCCCTTAACGGATGAAAACACTAAAAATGTGGGAGAGGATGTAAAAGTGTTGGTAAGTCTCATTAATAACTTCGCATAGCAGGAACTGTTGGAACTTCGATGAAAACACTAAAAATCTAGGAGAGGAGGAGAAATTTTTGGTAAGTCTCATTAATAACTTGGCATAGTAGGAACTGTTGGAACTTCCTCCTAAGAATAAGGAGCTTTACACACAAGTTTATTTGTTTTGGAAAATTCAAGGAGGATCACGTGAGGTAGGTGGCAGTGGTACAAGTGATTTGCAAAGTTTGAAAGATAAGGGAAAAGAGTCGATGGTGAAGGAAGGAAAAAGGAAATTGAGGAGAATAATGAGAGAAACAATACAAACCATGGGAGAAAAACTAATTAACTTAGGTCAAGCTATGGGCCTTTCGGTGATCTACGACACCTTTGAATAGCCATCTCAATGAAGGTCATCACATGGAACATTAGAGGGATTAATAACAAGGGTAACCAAAGATACTTGAGAGCAATAATAAACAAGGAGAAACCAACCTTGGTAATGTTGTAAGAAACAAAGGTATCGATGGAAAAAGTGCAGGAGATAAGAGGTAAGTGTTGGAAAGTGGTGTGAAGTAATGGGTATGGATGTTAGGTGAAGCACAGGGGGAATAACAGTCTTGTGGAAGGATGTACTAGTATATATATATATATATATATATATATATATATATATATATATATATATATCTATATATATATATATATATATATATATATATATATATATATATATATCATAATCCTTTTGAAAGGTTGAGTTTCAACTATTGCATTCAAACTTGTTGGGAAAAACTAATCACACTCTCTTTAGCTTGTCAATATCGCTATCAATATTATATTAAAAAAAATTAACAATTGCTTAAATATCCTTTTTGAGGTTTGTTATTAATACAAAGTATTGTTTTATATTTTATTTTTTTAAGAATTTATAATATATTTGGAAATTTTAAATTTCGGTGTTTTAGAAGTTTAAATATTTGTACTTTTATTGCAAATTTTCAATTTTATCAATTACATTTGATTATTTTAATAATTTTAATATTTTTAAAATTAAGATTTAAATTTTAACGTTGAAATAATAATAGATTTCCTCAATCATATGCATAGGAAATATGTCATAAAGTTAAATATTGATAGATCTAGGCAGGTAGCCAGAGAAAATAAAATTAAAAGTATGCAAAAACTAGTGACAATGGTGAATACGAAGGAAGGGGCATTGGAAAATGAGAAACACGACTTCAAAAATAAATTTGGGGTTTTATATAAGAGGAAATTCCCATCATTCTTTGATGGAAATGGATACTTGTACTCCAATGTTTCTCTCATGAATATCCTATTTGATATCAAGAATAATCAGAAAGGCCTTGGAGAAGGAGAACTTGCTCTACATGGAAAGGACATTATCAACCTATATGCGGGCCATTTTGAAATTTTGTTCATTCTAAGTAACATTTTCAAGGAAAAAGGCCAAGTGGACTATGATGTGGTCACTAATATGGAAGGGTCCATTTTGGATGTGTTGATAGTGTTGAATACCACCAACATACAAGGGGTATCCCCAATGTGAAGTCCAAATTAGACCTCACACTGTTTGGTGTAGAAGCCCCATCCAAAGTATCAACCCGACCACCATAACTCTAGGATTTTCCTTGGTTTCAATCAATAACATAAGAGATTATACACACAATATTTGAACAAAAAGGTGATTTCACATTGTGAAACATCAATTGCAATGTGTAAAATGAGGCCTTCATGAGAGGGGAGACAAAAGTGACTCTCTAGAAGTAGATTAATAGTACTATCCTAAGAGAGGCACAAAAGAGTGAGTAAATATTTGTTAGTTATCTAGAAAAGTAGTTCAAATAAACACAATGATCATTTAAGAAAATACAATAGACATTGAACCAAAGAAGCACCAAATCCAATGAAATAGTTCAATTTATTTAGTACATATGAAAATAACATACAACACAAAAATACATAAAATAGTATCACAATATTCATGATGCATGCATGAAAATGTGTTGCCTCAATTAGCTTCAATTATTAGGTGAAATATCCAAGTACACAGTTACAATGCTCAACTACTAGCTCTAGTAGTGGAACATTAAGTCATTTCTTGCTTCTCTAAAGAATATTCTTCTCTCCTATTCCAAGTTAGAGAAGCCAAGACTAGTCAAAATTCTCAATTATAATAGACTGTAGATGTGTCTTCGAAATGCTTTAAAACTATTCACTATATGTTTTGTGTTATTAGATGAGTTATGTAGTGTTTAGTGATGTCATCCTATGTGTTCAAGAAAAACTAACAACACACAGTATAAAAAAAATAACAGATTCTCATGTCACTATGTCATAATTCTCCATTATAATAGACTCTAGATGTTCCTTCTAAGATCGATTTTGGTTACAATGTCGCATACAGTATGAAATAAATCAACATAGGTTGTAAGCCAAAATATTCATGTGACAAGAAAAAGAGACAATCCATCCAAAATCCACATCATAATGTGGTTACAACCAAAAACATATGACACCCCTATTCTTTATGGCCTTGAGAATCTTCAATGCCAAACACTGAGTTTCCTTCTTGAGCCAAGTAGGCTGGCCCACCTAAAAAGGGTTAATTAGGACGTGGTTGATTGATGCCATATGATTGAGTCCAAGTTTCCCATTCCAACCATGAAGGAATTAAGAAGCCTTCCAACTGCAGCTGTTTAATGAGTCTGAGGGATGGTGGGAAATTGGATCCTCAGATCTCGAGAACCTATAACAGTGCTACATTGGGTCACCAGTCACACTTACTCTACATTAGGTAGCATGGAGCACCACATGTTTCACTCTAATCGCTGAGATCAATGCTATTATATATCATATGAAGCATTGTGTGTTGAATGTATAGGAATTTCCAATTTTTTTGAGAAGGTAAGTTTCAAAATCATACCAAAACTACAAATATTGAAAATACTACATATTCTTAAAATGTCAACTGAAAATTTTGATGATTTTATTTATAAAATTTATAAAATATTCATTTCAAATTGGTAAATTAGTTTTGGATTTAAAAAACTTGAAAATCCCCAATACTCTTGGTTATGCACACAGACCTTTTATAATCTCCAGCCGAATTCGATCATGATCCAACTAAGCTCTTGATACAAAAAATATCTACACACAACATTAATAGTGAGTAGAGTTCACCAGTTTATAAGACCAACACTCACAGTAGGAAATATCTGAATGCAATTAGCCAATCTCCCACACTCCAATGCACAAATATTGATACGATTAAACCCCAAGGATCTCCAAGTTGCATGCCGAATGGTAAAAATAATATATTTTGATTCCTTCTATAGAAATCTATATAGGAATTACTGTATAGTTTATGTCGATCCATATCTAGACAAGTTTTACCTTGGTATCTCATTGGTTGTCTCTACAGAGCACAATGATTCTCCTATGTATTCTTTTTATGAGGCCTTGAAAGGTATTATATTATATTTTTGGGTTGTTACCACATTGACACTAGGCTCTGCATACTTTTTATACTATTTTATATGATTTTATCTACTTGGTTTATTAACATTACTACATAATTCCATAACAAGAAATTGTAGACAAGGTTTGACGAAAATAAAGGAGGAAGAGGCACATTTTTAGAGTACAAATTTTTAATGAAGAATTTCATTGTGATTTAAACACCTCACAGATTCAAGGAAAGGAAACACACAACTTCGATGGACTTGATTGAAGATATTAATGCTAGTTATAGTTCTAAAAATGGCTATAACTATTCTCCTAAAATTGGGAGCGTTAGAGAATCCCCAAGTGTTGATGCAAAAAATCCAGTGAGTCCAAGCCTTAGTGAATCACACTATAATTATGGTAAAGAGGTTTTTATTGTCTATTTGTCATTCCATTTAATGTTCTTTGAAACCTATGTTAAACATCTAAGGTAGACTGCAGCTAAAGGTTGGCTCATTTTTTTGTATTTTTTTCACATACTTTTTACTCAAGTGATTCAAGAAAGATACACCGATGGGTTTGAGTGGACTTCCTTCTACCTAGGCGCTAGGTTTAATAGGTAATGATTTATCTTAAAAAATCTAGATTTTCACTGAATACATTCCTTTGAAACTCATAGTAGATAGTATTTAAAAATAAAAGCAGTTAAACAATCCCCTATCAAGGTGGATAAGAAGGTTCAACTGGTCATGAAAGTCACTTTAAAATACAATCTCCTCTCCGTTATTATTATTATAGCCTCTCTGTTGTTGTTGTTATTATTAGAGGAAATTAATGGAAACTATTTAATCACACAACAATTGAAGAGGATTACTCTTCCTCCTCTAGTGGATTTGTTGGAAAGAGGGATCAATTCGTTTCCATGGACACTTTGTTAGGAGAACCTATCTATTATTACTATGACCTCTCTATTGTTGTTATTATTAGGAGAGGAAATCAATGGAAAGTATATTATCACACAACAACGAACGAGTATTACGGTTCAAGTTGGATTCAGCACTGGAGAGCATTAGTAGAGAATTCACAGTGAGGGCTACTTGGTATCCTTCTATTTTAGACTAATAAAATCAAGTTGCTTCATGCTCATCTGATTTGGTATTTAACAGAGAATAAATCCTTGCATTTATACCACGATTAGATCTTTTTCCCTTGCTCCTTGAGCTCATATTAGTTTGCAACATTTCAGGCTCCATCTCTTGAGATCCAAACTAACTTATAGAGAATATCAGTTGTAGATGTTTCTGTATAGATAACAGTTTTTTCTACTATATTATATAGTATAAACACCCGTTTGATAATTAAAAACATATATGAAAATCAATACAGAGACCCTCATATTTTTGGAGACGCAATGGAATGGAGAACTCTGAAGTCCTACTTGCCACTGGAAAAAGTCATTCGCTGATTTGGGGTTGTCCATGAATTTCTACCATGGAAGAACAGGTTTGTTGGCAGCTAATATGGAAGCTAAAGTGGTGGATACACTCACTGGAAAAGCACCGCCACCCAATCACAAAGGCGAGCTTTGGTTGCAGGGACCCACAATCATGAAAGGTATACTCCTGCCCATCATTCTACATATTTTGTTTAGAATTTGAAAAAAAATGCCACATACCATATAGGTTTTCTTCAAAATTATAAAAAAAAAAAATCAAAATCACCAACGACATTGATTTTAGAGAATTTGTGTTTTTAATTGAGCGTGTGATCTAGAGACTAGAACATGATGATATAGAATCCACAAATTGTGGGTGCAGATCTCACGAAGAGCCAAAGATGTTATATAGTATATATTTATTGTATTATTATTATGGCTAATGTTTATGTTTAGCATAGATTTTAGATCTTTTAAAAATTTATAATTGAAGTTAATTGTTTCACTTTGTTAAATTCATGGTATTTTTAGAACTATTTTGGAATAGGTAAGGGAATATTTTAGAATTTACAATGAGATTAAGTTAATTTATTTTTATAAGATTTTAATTAGAGAAACTATATTTCATATAGTAATTGTATTTAAACACAAATAAACCTATGTTAAAAAAAAAGTGACTGGTGTTAGCAGTTTGATATTTCTCCCAAGACATAGGTCCAGTATTTTTGCATGGCCTAATCTATCCCAGGTATTGAGCAGAGAAATACCATTAAGGCTTTTAATAATCCATGCAGGTTATTTTGGGAATGATGAAGCAACTTCATCAACTTTGGACTCTGAAGGGTAGTTGAAAACTAGGGATCTATGTTACATTGATGAGGATGGCTTCCTTTTTTTGTGGACAGATTAAAGGAGTTAATCAAGTACAAAGGATTTCAGGTACAAAGCATTTCAGGACCTCTAGTTTTATGAAAATTCAATATATTTATCGTGTCAGATATTTTTAATATTTTGGCAAGTTTCCCAGGAAGAAATAACATTTTAGGGTCCTTTAGTTTGATGCAAATCCAAATATTTTTCTCATAATTTTATTTTTTTGGCAGGTTTCTTTAGCAGAATTAGAGGAATTTCTCCTCTCAAACCTAGAGATTACTGATGAAACTATTATTGCATGAGTAGAATTTACCACACTTCTAGAGCAAAAATTCAATATTTGGGTTGATAGCATAGACGCTCTGCACCATTTAGTGCATCTCCTCTTTCGTTTGCACACTGGATTTTTCATACCTTCTAATTAATTTAAGCATGCAATTATGTGTCCTAGATTTTTTCATACATTCGAATTAATTTAAGCATGCATTCTAAGTTTTAGATATCCTGATGAGGAAGAAGATCAAGTACCAATGTCATTTTTTGTGAGGAAGCCTGGTAGCAATCTGTGTGAGGAGGATGTAAAATGTTTTGTTGCAAAACAGGTTAATGTGGCACTTCCCTATTCTCTCTTCTAATTGTACAATTAGTTTTGGTTTCTGTTCTCTTGATGATTAATTTTGCAGGGAAGGTTTTATGTAAGAAAATTTTATATCGGAACTTGTACGTATTTTGTAAAGTTATGTGAGTGATGAAAGTTTTCTATTCAAATTTTTATGCCAACTAAATGATCCATGTTGAGCCCAATTATAGAGTCCTAGGGTATTTTAAAATAAATCTAAAGCTTTGGTTTATCTTGTTCATTCAGGAGAGAAATTTGTTGGTTTACTTGAGTGCAGGTTTCACCATATAAGAAAATACATCGAGTTTCATTTGTCACTTCAATTCCGAAGTCCCCATTTGGAAAAATCTTAAGAAAATATTTGATTTATTAGATTTTGTCCACCTCTAGATTGTGAGTCGTGACAATGAATATTGTGAATCAATTAGCTACCATTTTTAGAGTATAAATTTATTTAAATATGAAAGGATGAATTGGTTTGGTTGATGTTGTACAATATAATTCTGTAATCCAATGGTTGTTCATTTTAACACAACTCTATTATATATCAAAACTAGATAATAATTATTAGTGCTGCTTTAAGGATATTTGTGCTTTTTTTTCTCTTATTTTCAAAACAAATAAAAAATCTTGTTTGCATATGTTTGCATCACATACATGAAAAATGAGAGCACTGGCACACATATTCTTGACCTGCTTTATTAGGGTACACACCATGTGTTGGATTTGCATGGAAATTAACAAAATTGACACACACAATTTATACTTTATCGGCGTAGTATTCTAACGAGGAGAATTTTAAAAAGCATTTTTGGAAATAATGTGGGAAACTCGATAAGGAATTGGGAAATTTTAAATGGTTATGTTTGTATAGTTTGGATATTTAATTTTTTTAGGATATTTTTTCTTTAAGGAAAAAGCCATTCACTGATTTGGGTTCATCCCTGCCTGTGATAAATCTCTCTTCACACACTAATATGATTGTGGGCATTGAACCTCCATATTTGATGGTGCATGAACGAATGGTGTATAGCACCCGGTGATTAACGTTTTCTACAGGAAATTATGTCTATGAAGAAGGGATGGAACATATATGGAGTAGTGGTGTTTTTGGTGCTTCTAACCATGCTCATTCCATTGGTTTCTTCCTCATACTCTATGGTGGATTTTAGAGTAGTAATTTTATTTGAACTAATTTCATTTTTTCTTTATTTGACATCTTTAGTAGCCACTAGAAACCCTTTGCTACGAGGAACTTGCATGTGATAAAGTACCTTTGAGTAGCTTGATCTTATTTTGAAATTTTGAATACTCTTTATCTCTTTAACATCAAAGAAGTCATTTGGTTGTTGTGTAACCCGATGCATGTTTCTCTTGCAGGCTATATAAATGATGAAGTCCCTGCAACACTTGTGAGAAGACACTGATTTGTTTTTGGTTTCACAATTGAGGGTAGTTTATAACACACCTAATTTTTGTATCGTCATAATAATCTTCATTGTTTAGTAATGACAGGGTATAGGAGTTGGATTAGGTATACATGTTTTCAAGTTGTGTAACATCAATATATTGCTAACTCAACATTAATAATTTTAGGAATGACGTCCAAAGTCAATAACGTACTCAATTTTCCTTATATTTCTTATGTGAAAATTGTTTATGTAGTGTTGTATGAAAGTTTTCTTATGTTTTACTAGCTACATTTCATTTGTTCAGAACTAGAAAATTTTTTCCAGGGCTGTTAGTCCATGAAAGAGAATTTTTTTAGTCAAGTAAGTAGGACTTCAGAGTTCTCCATTCCATTGCATCTCCAAAAATATGAGGGTTTTTCCATGCCCGTGATAAATATTTGTTCAACCACTAATATTTTTGTGGGTATTGAACATCCAGATTTGATTGTGCAAGCATGAAGGGCGCATAACACCCAGTGATTAACGTCTTCTACAAGAAATTATGTCTATGAAGAAGGGATGGAAGATATATGGGGTAGTGGTATTTTTGGTTCTTCTATCCATGCTCATTCCAGTGGTATTCTTGCTCATACTCTATGGTGGATTTAATAACAGTAAGTTTATCTAAACTCATTTCATTTTTTATTTGATTTGAAGCCTGCTTCACATAGAATTTTGTGTATGGAGAAGTTGTCTTTGGAGTACTTGGGCAAGGGGACTTATAGCTTCTTATGAAACCCATTTCTTGAATTTGTGGTGGGTTATTTGCATTTTATTGTACCATTTTCCCCCTTTTTTGTATACTAACACAATGGGAATCTTATGATGGCCTATATCCTCATCATCGTCAAAGATTTTTGGGTAATGCTTGCATTAGATCTGATTGAAAAGTAGGCAGTGTGAGGCTTATTTCTGAACTGTATGAGTTTGTATGCTCATGGTTTTGATCTCTCCTTCTGAATTTTGATGTTCAACTACTTTGGGTGAGTGTGGGGTTTGAGGGAAGATACAATTTAAGGCTATTGGATGTGGGCACATTACATGCTCAATATTAGAGAGTAGAGGAGTAGTCGTTCATAATAGTGAGGCCTTAAACCCTGATATTTGGATTGTGAAATGGAATTAATTTTCCTTAGAAAACCCATGCAGAATCTTAAGACTATTTTTTATTTTCTTAGAGATTAGATAAATATGCCAATGGGGTTTAATTCCTATCAGGTGTATTTAAGGATTTCATCAATAGGTTTGCGGGTTTTTTCATTGTATTTCCAACAATGCCAAATGGAACTTCGTGAGGAGCATATTGACTGAACAATTTCCTAGTTTTACAGTTATTATTTTGAACTCCTAAAAGTTTCCCTTCTTCAAAGCTCCTAACATTATTAAGTAGAATTGAAATAGAGAGAAAGTAGCAGTCTCCAATCTAATTCTCATTATGTCATTCCCATCTTGGTGCAACCTTGTGTCATTTGCTAATGATAGATCTGCCTTGTGAGTTTGAAGGAGGATTCACATTTTTATGAAGTATAGAGAAAGTTTGGTTTAGTGGTGACTAGGTGGTGACAACTGCTAACCAGTAGTAAGATTTATTTATTTTACATCTTCAATAGCCACTACAAACCCTTTTCTATAAGGAACTTGCATGTGATAAAGTACCTTGAGCAGCTTGATCTTATTTTGAAATTTTGAATCCTCTTTATGTCTTTAACATAAAAGAATTCATTTGGTTGTTCTGTAACCTGTTGTATGTTTATCTTACACATTATATAAATGACGAAGTCCCTCCAACGCTGGTGAGAATACACTGATTTGGTTTCAGTTTCACAATTGAGAGTAGTTTATAGCACACCTAATTTTTGGATAGTCATACTAATCTTCGTCTTTTAGTTATGATATGTAATATGAGTTGGATTAGGTATACATGTTGTTAACTTGTGTAACATCAATATATTGTTAACTCCACATTAAGAATTGAAGGAATGACATCCAAAGTCAATAACGTACTCAGTTTTCCTTCTAGGGTTTTATGTGCAAATCGTGTATGTAGTGATGTATGAAATTTTTCTCATGTTTTACTTGTTATATTTGGTGTGTTCAGAGCCAAAGAAATTTTTCCAAGATTGTCAGTCTATGAAAGAGAATTTTGTTTGAAATTCAACAAATATTTGTTAAAAATATAAATTTGAGTTGTGTAATTATAATCCATTTTTTTTTCAATTAAATACAAATATTTTTATTATTATTTAAAAAACATCTCAAAAAATACCATATATAAATAAAATTTTACACATTTAAAATTATTTACAATCAAATAACGTATTTAACCTATTATAATTCAATAGCAATAACCTTAATCCATGTCATATGAACACATATTTTCTTTTTTCACACCTCTGGAATTTATAAATCCGCCATTAAAAGGCATAGTTATCTACTTTTCAATTAAAATACGTAAAAACATGATGTAACTAAAATATGTATAAACTTGATGGATAGTATTTAACTATGCCTGGAAAATGCTGATCAAAGAAATCCCAAAATACTTTGACTAATAAACTAATGCGTGAACTGTCTTATTTGATTATTTCTTAGTGGCACACCAAAATAAACGCAACAAGTCTTCGAAATTTAAGTCTTGAATGCCATTACAACCTAAAGCAAAGACAAAACAGAGGAAAAAAATTTAAGTCTTGAATGCCATTACAACATAAAGCAAAGACAAACAGAGGAAAAAAATGATGTTGCAGCCAATTAGTAAAATTTTCAACTTTCAACTATGCCAATGATGAACTTTCCTTTGTGAACAGAGAAATAATGCTCGGTCTTCATGCCCAAAACATGTATTTTCCTTCGCAGTGTGCATGTTACAGATCTCTTGGCATTTTACACTGTGCCGAAAGTACTGTTCCTGAAGACATGTTTAGTCTTCCAAGCCTTTGTCGACCCCCGACCCCTGGTCCTGAAGCTGAGAGTCTGTCTTCCTCAAAGGCCATTTCTTCCTCTTCTTCATCAGGAAGCATACTTCCTCAACAAGTCACTCAACTGCATCACTCTTATACCTCAACAAACTATTTATTTTATTGTTCCCATAGTAGCAGGGGCTCTTCTGCTATATCCAATAGTCTGGGGTTCTTCTTCTATATCCAATAGTTTGACATCAAATGAAATTATGATGAGACTTGAACAAATATGGGACCAACCTTTCAACTTGCAGATTGAAGGACTTTAAAGTGTTGCCTATTCTATATATAATATATAAATAAAAAGCACTCTTATTGTATAAGTCTTTCAAAATTTGTGCTTCCCACTCTTATTCTCTGTTCTCAACAATCTTGAACTTAGTATGCACATTTACTGTTTATTTTTGCATTGCACACACTTTAGATCTACTGCCCAAATTTCATACCTGCTAGTTCATACCTGCTAGTCACCATTGTAGATATGCATTTTTATACATCTAATGTTCTTTTTCAATTCAAATCTAAACATCCAGATATCACATATTGTAAAATCTTTGCTCTTTTATTCCTCAGTTGTTTTCTGCATAAATTTATCTTTCTCACACATATATAATACATTTAGAAACTCAAGATGAACATGTTATACAATCTAAACGTCAATCAAAAATGTTGGATTAAGCTAAATATTACCAAGGAAATTGAAAGACTTACCTATATGAATGATATTGATAAATCCATAGGTTTGATTGGACTACATTTCTCAAATATTCTAATGTTTCATATAGATGAATGTAAAATGCCAAGATAGAGTTAGGAAAAGTTGAATTTACTATTTCAAAACCAAATTGTCACCCTTGTAACTAATGAGCCTTATTCATTAAATATTTTATTGAGTAACACATTTTTTACTAATTTTTATCTTGAATGATTTTTTATATGTCACTATTCTTCTTAATTTTATGCCTTAGATCGTGTCTTTTGCAACATATGGTGCAATTGCTAGTATAAATATATTGAAAAGAATGTTTCCCTTTATAATTTAATTTGAGTACAAAATAAATATAACATTACATTAAAAAAATTACTGAACATCACTAGAGATCAAATCTTTCAAAATAAAAACCTTTTAAAAATATTTTTACACTTGGTAAGTCAAGAATTTAGATTTATCCTAATATTCATATTTATGTGAAACAAACATAACAACCATATAAATATATGTCTATCCTGATATATATATGAGTTTGTTGTAAATATTAATTTTTTATATATTTATTAATTAAATTTAAATATGAAATTTCCAAATAAAATAGTGATAAACATAATCATTTTTTCTAATTAAATATATTATTAAGTAAATTTACTAATTTTTTGATTGTTTATTAATTATATGTTTTAAGTATCATTATTATTTAATATATATATATATATATATATATATATATATATATATATATATATATATATATATATATATATATAACTTTTTTTTAGAAAATTTGTTTATAATTTTAATAACTAGCATAGATTCATCTTAACTTTGGATCTACTAAGCCTGGAGATGGATCAAATCTCTTAAGATTAAAACTCATTTTTGAGTGAAAATTTGGAGGAACTATTTGCAAATAGAGAGATTTCATAACACTTCCCCTTAATTGAGAAATGAATTATTTAGCATACCTATGTTTTATGTACATGATGTAAACTTATTTTTTCTAAAGACTTGGTAAGGATGTCTCTCATATTATCATTTGTATTACAATATATCAAGTCAAAGTTCTTTGGGTTGTAGTTTTCTTCATGCAAAATGATGTTCAGTTTGAATATGCGTTGATCTAGCATGATAGACTAGGTTGGTCGCTAGCTTGATACAGCCTTGATTGACACATTTGATGATTTTAGGTCCGTTTTTATTTCTCTTGTATCTTTAAAAATTCGTCCTAACTATATTACTTCACCTGTTTCACTGCATAAGACATGTACTAAGCTTCAGTGGAAGACAAAGAAATAGTTGGTTGCGTCTTGTTTCTCCATGAAACAATTCTAGATCCAAAACTAAATGTGTGACCAAAGGGAAACTTCTTGTCTATATCTCTATCTATCATAATATAAATAGATTGTCAACTCAACATTCAAATTATTAGTATATTCAATACCAAAATTTCTATTTTCCTTAAAATATCGAAGGAATATCTTGGTTTCTTTTCAGTGAATTTCATGTGGCTTAGCCATGACTTGACTAGGTACTCTAACTGAATAAGCAATATCTAGCCTGGCTGTAGTTAAATAATTTATACTTCCCACTAATTTTCTATACAATGTGTCATTCACTTCTTTTGTTTCATCATTAATTTCAAGTTGGAATAGTGTAGATACTACATTCATCCATTCAATTGATTATTTTGACTAATTATTATATATATTTACCTTGTGTGAACAAGGTTCTACCATTATCCCTCCAAACATAAAGACCCAAATAGTAATGCAACTCTCTAATATACTTCATTTCAAATTCCCATGAAAGACAACTTTGATCTTTCCAATTAACTTGGTAGAATTTCCTATTATGATAAGGTCATCAACATTTATATAAATAAAAACAATATTTTCTTTGTCAACCCTCTTTATATAGAAATTTGAACTTCCTTTACTTTTAGTAAAAACTCATTGAAAGAAGAATTTATCAATTTTCACATACAAAAATTGTGGTGCTTGCTGAAGTTCATATAATGCTTTATTTAACTTGAAAAAATGATGTTCTTGTCCCTACTTTACAAAATATTTGGGCTAGAAAAGATATACTTCCTCCTCCAATTCCCCATTAAAAAATGTTGACTTAACATTTAACTAATTTAGATTCCAATTGTGCTTGATAGTTGATGCAATCATGATTCTAATGGTTTTTATTTTAGCTATAGGTGAAAAAGTGCCTTCATAATCTATCTATTTTAACGTGAATATCCCTTTGCTATATATATATATATATATATATATATATATATATATATATATATATATATATATCCTAGGAAAAATAAATTATATTTCCAAAAAACTAAAAATACACATTGTGAAGATACCTATATTTGTTCCATTTCCATATCTAAAAAGAAAAAACAAGAAAGGATCTAGTAGGTAGTTCCTCTATGAAGACAATACTAGCTATATTTACAAATAATCAACAAATACAGAAGATCTTGCTTGTATATTTTGAGTTTAGAGTTGAAGGACACTTAGAGGTGAAGGTCAACTACCTTCACAAGTTGATCATTAACAAATTATTGATATTATGAAACCCTCTAAACAACTTGCATTCCTCCTTTGAATGTTTTTGTACTAATGAATTAAGCTCTCCATATATGTGCTTGGAGAAGAAGAAATCTAGTTTTCTCATGATTGATTTGATGCCTTGCAGATTGTGCACAAGAAGTAGTGCCCCAATGCCCACACATCCATTTACCCAATCAATAGCTAACTTGGAATCCCCCAAAATATGTAGCTTTTTAACTTCCTTTTGCGTGGTTACATACACTAGAGCCCATAGGGCTGAACATTCAAATTTCATATTTGATATGAAGAAAGTGTTTATAATCTAAATATAATATAAGACACGCACCACACATAAGGGGGTCTCCCTGACTCGCCTCATCGGAAGGGCACAAAAGGATATATTTTTCCAAAGGGCGAGTACAGATTTATATTTTATCAATAGTTCCATCCGCATTAAATTTAGATTTGAACTACCATTTTGAGCCTATGGGAACTTTATCCATGGGAAATTATATCGATTCATATATTTCATTTTTCATAATAGAATCATATTCTTATTTCATGGCATTCATCTTTTTTTATCGTCTTTGGCTTGCCCATAATTGGAAGGCTCAACTATATTCATAACTTGAGTCATTAATGCATAATATTTATACTTAATTGGTTTTTTATTTTTCCTTGTTGATATTTGTAATAGTTCATTTCTTTTTGGAGTTGCTCCACTTCCTCTTGTTATGCTAGTAGCTTCAATGCTACCTTGTTTTTCAACATCAACCTATTGATCTTCATATTCTTTTGCTTTTCTATATTTAGGTAATTTCCATACATTGTATTCTCTTTCTTTTGGAATCCTGTATATACATTCATGAAAAATGACATATCTTCCTACAAATACTTTGTGAGTCAATGGATCATAGATTTTATCAGATTTATGGTCGAAATAATAACCAATACAGATACATTTGATTGTCTTCCCATCAATCTTTCTTATTTTTACATGAGAGAAAGTTGTGCTTCCAAAGATTCTCAAATGAATCACCACTAGCTTATAGTCATGAAATGTTTCGTAAAGTGTTTTCTGCGTATAATTTTTTTAGTCCTTCTATTTTTAAACTATAAAGTAGTGATAATAGCTTCATACGAAAAACCATTAGATAATTTTTTTCCTTTTATCATGCTTCGATCGCATTCAACCAATGCTTTATTTTTCCTTCCTTGAACACCATTTTATTTAGGAGCATGTGGTACTACAAACTTTTATTGAATTCCGACAACTTTTTCATTAGGTGATGACTACCATGGGGGCTTCACAAGGGGAGCAATACTATACCATGTAGGTTCATATTGGGGGATATATATTAAGGGAAAAATGGCATAATATATTGGGGGATATGTAGGGCGCAGAGGATTTTATATTTGTTGGTATAGAAAATGGAGCTCAAAGTTAATGAAAAAATATAAAGGGGTTTAAAAAATGTCAATGAAAAAATGGATACCTACATTATCTAGTGAAAGTAGGGGTTTTTTAAATTAGGAAGGTGTATTGAGTTCGTATTGATAGGGGGTTAAATATTGTGATTTTTAGAGATATTTTCCAATATATAGTCAAATTAAGGGTATTTTTTAATATACCATGAACACACGTGATATGTCAGGGGTTCATTAAGTGAAGCCCCCTGTGATGACTACCCATGTTTTTTATTCTTCCACTTGATTCAACTTAAGTATCTTGATATAATGGTATATTTTATTTTCAACTATATTTCTAAATTCTTTAAAATATTCAAATACATCACACTTTCTTTCGATAAAGTAGATCCATATGTATCTAGTTTTACCAACAATAAAAATAAGGAAATATGAAGCTCCACCCAATGTCTTAGTTTGAAGGGGACCATACACATTAGTATGTATTAGCTCAAAAAATTCTCTTCCCTAAGTTGTTTCCCTAATTCACATCCTTCACATTCAACGTATTCATCCTTGAAATTTGGATGACCTTCCACCAATCATATCTTTAGAAGTAACAAAATATAGTTATGAGTGAGATGAACAAACCTTTGATGCCATAACTCCTTTGTTGTCATGTTTGTATATGTCATTGTTTGATGATATTCCCTGTTAACATCAAAGTGTCAAAGGTAAGCCAACTACATTCATTATATGAAAAGCATTTTATTATCCAAGATTCAATGGATATTTCCCTCCTACATCAACAATATTCCATTAGATTCAATTTAGTTTCATAAAGAAATGAGATATCTCTATATGATCTAAAGGTTTTATTATTGTTTGATTCTATAATCTTCCTAATTATTAGCAAATGTTTGAGGTACCTTGTTTTTGGGGAAACACATGCTTTTTCATAACCCCTTAGTTTCTTGAATTTCATCCTAACAAAATGTTAATTTCTTAAATGCTAATTTTGTTTCACCTCTCTAATTTGTATTTACAATAATGGTAGATATAAGCTTGTGGGGATGTTGAAAATTGTTTTAGCACTTACATAATTGAAAGACATAAAGAAAAACATCTTGAAAGAATTGCAATGCATTTATACACACATGAATTATGTTGAAATAGACCTTAGTAAATGTATTTTGAACAATATTATTTTCACATCGGAGTGATTTAAATACACATGGGTCTTAGATTACAAGAAAATAACATTTAGATGCAACATATGTCAAATTATAAGACATTTACAAGATAAATGCCCCCATGTTGTAGCTCATCCTCTTATGAAAAATATTCCAAAACAAAACCAAGGAGAGAGATTTTTCTTGAGGAACAATTTTTTCATACTAAACTATATAATAATGAGATAAATTATGATATGAATATGGGAAAACTAGTTTTTTTTTGCTAGCTCCCTCATCGGTATTAAAAAAATAGTTGAAATAACAATTTCTTAAGAAAAATAGCTATTAAAAACATATGTACATCAAATAAATTGCAGAGAAATAACACATAGCAAAAAAATTACACAATAGTTGATAACAGGGTTCGTCCCTCCTGGGCTACATCTCCATGGACCTGATTCAACTGGCTAGGCCCTCTTCAAATTAATGGTCAATTCTATGGCTACATGCAACTACAGTGCTCCAATGGCTTTGAAACCTCCTCCATTGGCTTCAAAAGACCAAAAAACCTCAAAATAGACCCTTCAATCTCTAAAAATGGCCTTCAAATGGTCTAGGCATGACCCCCTCTCCTGGTGGCCCTAGGCTTCTTTAATCTTCAAAGTGGAAAAATCACTTACAGAAGTGGTCCAACATCTCTGCAACATCCACCATCATGCTTAGAGCATCAAAATAATCTAGTAATGAGCCTTCTTTAGCCAAAATTGGTTGAAATATGAAAAATCTATGGCTTCCTCAAAATTTCGTAGGAAAACTCCACCAAAACTAGAACATCTCGAGTTAAGTCTGCCAAATCTGGAAGTGGCGCTGAAATTTGGGGAACCGCCAAAATATCCGTCGGATTAAACTCCAGTTTAATTAAAGTTAAGTGTGGGTTTATTGGATTCTTAGCACATTAAGCACAATTCACAAATCTGAATTTATGAAATTGGATTAGCTCTAATTACATGGTTTAATGATTAATAAAACCATTTTAAAACTTTGATCTACGCCATTAGGGTTAAGCACTCTGCCTCATCATAGTGTAAAGGTTCTATGGTGGGGGGGCTGGCCCCTTCCTACCCCCGTCGGTTCAATAGCATTGAAACAAATATATGTCAATGCCATAGTCTTGTAAGAAAAATTTATGTGGTCTGTTGCTAAGAGCTTGTGTTAGTGTCAGGGAGGTCATGGGGTCGAGCCCTGTCCTCCACCCTTCGTCGTTGTATAAATTTTTTCTCTGAAATAATATATCATATCCATTTATCATAATGTTTGAACCTTACGAATATATTTCGCCCAAATGTAATGTTAATCCACCATTGAATACATAAGGTTTAATGCCTTGGCTTAACATAACATTTGATAATTCAGACCCATGATGTATACAAATTTCGGCCAACCTTTGATATATAAAAATTTGAAAATCCAAACTTAACCCAAAGCTAGAAGTTGGACCTTGGAAGGGAGCACATGGCATCCTTTGAGCTAGCAATGTGTCTTCATGCCATTGGTTCCTTCCCAAAACCAATAAAAAAACCACAATTCACCCACTTAGAAAACTAACCACAAATTGACACTTAGCATAGCTTCATTGGGTGAAATTGGAGAAAACACAATTTTTTTGCCTTTGACCCTGTTTGACCAATTTTTTTTTTAAATTCATCTATTTGACACGATGATCAACGGGCTCTAACTTCCTCATACAAACTTCTTTTTCAGTGAAACGAAGTGTGCGAGATTCCTAATGATGGGCCCAATCCAGTAATTCTAGTTTGGTGTGATTATGAGCACTTTAAAGTTTTGGAAAATTTTTGCCCCCAATCCACATTCTAATCAAATTAGGACCCATGGCTACTAATTGGAGGATTAAATTATTTCTCATGGAATAAAGTAGAAGAAATGAATATAAAAAATTACTTATTGAGAGAGGTTGTGCTAGTTGACATCCCTATAAGTGGACAAGAAGTCATCAAGTTTGTCTAATTTAAATAAGGAACTAGTTCCTTCTAAAAATTCTAATCTCTCACCTCTAGACTTATAATTAGTTACTATGCTTCCTCCTTCCTCCTTTAGAACAATCACATGAAATTAAAAAATGTAAGAAAGAAAGAAAAATATCAAATATCAGTTTCTGAAGAGCAAAAGATACAACACACATTATTAATTTAATTCTACTCTTATAATAGCAATGTGTAGTTAAATATTTTTTTTAATTTATGTTATGTCTTGAGACCATAAATTTTCTCTAATATAATAAAAAATGTGATTTATTTTTTGAAAGAAAAAAAAATGGAATATAAAAAGAAATTATATTCATTCAAAACCTCTATATAATATATTTCAGAAATTTGTTCACCTTAAAGTATTTTTTTGGATGGGTGTGAATAGAAATTTCACACTGGAGATCATCAACATTAGTCCTTACTTTAAGAATATCCATTTTTTCTTTAAAATCAAAATGTTGTGAAAATTGTTTTAGTAAGTGAATTTCTAATTTCTAATATGTTTATAATATTTTAAATTCATCTTACTAAAAATTTTAAACTTTAAACACATTTAAAGAGATATTTTTACAATATTTTTAATTGTTTTTTCCCTTCATTTTCAAATCCAAACTTAAAAAATTTAGCTTATACTCTACTGAGGCTTATCTGGGTTATTATTCATATTAAAATAATAGAAAGGCATTTATCCTTATTAAAGATAAACAAAATTTTACTATAACAAAAATATCAATTCATACTTTAAATTACACAAAATTTCCCTCAATTCCTTAATTTCACTAAACTTCAATAAAGAAAATAAAATGTCACTTGTTTCATTTAATTTTAAAATGATAAGATACCAAATATTCGTAAATTTGATTATTTTATTTAAAGTTTCTTATTAAATATTAAAAATGGGGAATTTCATAATTATAAAGAAAAGATGATTAAATTGATATTCATAACTCTAATGAATTTCGTAGAACCATTATTATTATGGTCTCCTAACGACTTTGTATAGCTTTGTTGTACGATGTTGCTTTCTAAAAATCACGGAAATTAAGGTTGTAGATTTATCATCATCCATTTTTGTTAACAAAAGTGTTCAATCTATCTATTTTTAACATTTTCTCACATATTTCATAACTTTTACTTGGTTATTGTGACAACTTCATTAAATTTAATTCGTGTTAACTAGTTAAAGACAATTTGTTTATTTTATTTTTTCTGAAAAGAAAAGCTCAAATCATTAATTAAGCAAGTTATTTAATTTGATGACTTATTAATTAGGAGAAATTAATTAATAAAAATAAAATCTTTTTTTTTTTTAAGCTGATGGTAAAAATGTTTCCAAGAATAGAAGGCGGTTGGGGACAGTTGGAAAAAAAAAAAGTTACCTACTTCTCTGAGGATAAAGCTGAATCCCAGAGGAGGAGTAGGGGTTTTGTGCTAGATGGTAAAGGGGAGTATTTTCTAGAGTTAGTTTTGATCAGTTGAGAATAACTCATGGCAATCCTTGTAATACCAAATTTTCTAAGTTTGACTAGATAGGCCATCCAGAGGTCATAGCAGAAAGAGAATCTAATCCATTGTTAACCCGGGACACTGTCCAGATTCTGGATCTAGGGAGGCAACTGGAGGACGTAATATTCTCCCTTGATGGTTAGGAGGGCCATAGCTTGAATCTGCCTAAACAGATAAGTATTACTGTGAAATTTAAACAAGTTAATACTAAAAATTTAAAAGATTGTCCACGGTGTTACAGATGAGCAGGTACTGTTCTGTTTAAAATATATAAGTGTATATACGTTTAAGACAGGAAATGAAGTCTGTAGGTAATATTACTCTTTCTTGTTATTATGATAAGACAGAACAATGTAATACTAATACTCAATCTTTCTCTGTTGTTAATAATTAGACAAAATAAGTTGAAGCATTACCTATTCCTTATATGTCGTGAAAAAGATAATAGAAAACTGATTATATATATATATATATATATATATATATATATATATATATACAGTTGAAAATAACAAGAAAGATTATGTAGCTCAAACAAAAATAGAACCTAAAGAATGCTGGAGAACGATGTATAAAGGGTTAAGCACAATCTCCCATGATTTTTTTTCTTGCTATTGTAATAATTGCAAGTATATATATTTTTTAACAAGAATAGAATGTGTTCTATAGAAAAACGCAATCGTATTTCTGCAAATATAGACTAGATCAACCAAAATAAGGGGTTAACGGAGTCGACAGACTGTTGACCTTAGTTATGGGAGTGAACCCCAAATCGAGATACATTGTCTGTAACC
The DNA here is from genome assembly GCA_034641835.2 of Pinus albicaulis. Taxonomy (NCBI): domain Eukaryota; kingdom Viridiplantae; phylum Streptophyta; class Pinopsida; order Pinales; family Pinaceae; genus Pinus; species Pinus albicaulis. The sequence goes on from CM076570.1 coordinate 1,068,950,741, forward strand.
ATTAAAATCAGACTAAACACGGACATTATCTTCCGGTGGTCAGGTCACCATAGCATGGAATCTAAAAAAATATTATAGAAAAGAAATTAATATATAAAACTCTGTGAAGAGAATAACTGAAAAGAATGGTGGTATGGTACCCATTATTAGTAAAAAACTTGGCATGAAACTTCTTTTTGTCAGAAGGAAAATGATAGGAAAACAAAATTTAAGTGTTATTCTGTAGATTCGTTCCTTATAACAATATTCAACAGTGAAAAGATGAAATTGCCCAAATCACTGTTTGTAGCATAGAAGAAAATTTACATGCAAATGAAAACATGCCGAGAATCGAACGAGAAATCTTTTAACCATGAAATGCGATGATATGATTTATTAAGCTCTAGCAATAGAAAGAGTTCTTTTCAAAATAGTATATAATCATTCCAAATATAACATTACATGCTAGGGCATAGTCTCAAAATGTATAAAACGACATGCAACAGAGCTAAGAAAAACCCTCTGTTCTCAAAATAAAAACTCGGTTAAAGACCCGAAGGATTCTTCTTCAATTGAAAAAACATTGCTACAAATTCTGAAACCCTAGGTTGGGTACAAAAACATCTTTAATGTTGGTGCATAGTCATAAATAGAAAGTCGAATAGACTAAACAAGAAGCGGAACAAAATACTGAAACCCTAAGTTTCAGTCTCCCTTTGAAGTAACTGGGTACCTGTGTAGCCAACAATGGAGTTTTTAGCGAAGGCCGTGACGACTGCAGCAAAGAACCATTAGAGAAATTGCTGCTTGATGGTTTGGCGGGTTAGAATTCACTAACTTGCAACAAGATAAAACAACCCAGAGATGAGGATCAAAATTTATATGCATAAAACCAATAATAAACTAGAATATCTGAACTCGGTATAATATGGTGCAGATAGTTACCTTAAGAAGAGAAACTTCAATTTGTCTACACTACAAAAGCATTGAACCACATATATTACACTTCTAAATACAAAAAAAATCACTGATTTTATTTAAACTCTATGGAAAGCAAGAGGAAAAGTAATCCTAGGAAAGTTAGCTATACCATTGTTGCTTTGCTACGTGAAATATCCTCTTTGCAACCACAGTCATTTGAACAGATTTGAAGCGCCACACCTCTCTATAGGGTTTTATCAAACAAGAAACAAAACTGAGCTGAATAAGTCGACATGACAGCTCTAAAAGCCAGAGGTCGAGTAAACAGAACTTTGATAGCAGAGCGGTGGAGAAATTCTGCAAGGGAAATGGCAAACCTAAATGGGGTTCGAGGCGGAGTATCCAAAGAAGAACCCGAGCTCTGAACCCTACCAAAAATCATTGAATTAATCCTTTAGCTCTCACTTAAACCGCAGTGAACTCCACGGTTTCCCTCGGAAACCATGAAGAATCTGACGCAATCTACAATTGTCCAAGGATAGTAAAAGCCCGGTACTGTTAAGTAATAAAAGGAGTTGACATATACTCCACGGAGGGTTAATATCATTGCCAAGTGGAGTACTATGTATTCTGAAGTTAATGTTGACGTAATTACCATAATTAGATTTGATTTGCATTATAATCAAAGTGAAGTTTATCACTGCTTGAATTATGAATAATTTATTATAATGTTTCGAACTCAGTAATGAATGGTATATTTTATGCGTAGAGATTATTCATACCATTGTTTTCTAACAAAAACCATAGCCGAAATAATTGAACTCAGCGGCAATTACAATGGATGTTTGTTAATATCATTGGTATGTGTATTGCGTAATATGGTGAAATGATTTTACGTTTATATTTTATAGAGGTAAGCAAATTTGTTTTTTTTTATAGAGTAGTAAATAAATTAAGGATGAAGGTGACAAGTGGTATCAGAGCAAGTTACTATGATGGGACCCTAAGGGTCGACTAATGATGAAGCTGTGTATGTGAATAGTGAACAGAGAGAGAGAGAGAGAGAGAGAGAGATAAGGAGAGGAGCTATAGCATCACAATCGAAACAAGAGGAAACTCAAGCACCAACAGTGATGAACCCAGAAATGTCGGTTCAGTTAAGTGTAGAACAGGATCAAAAGACTAGTCGGTTGCTTGAAGAACAACAACATCAAACTAGTTTCCTATTGAATACCATACAACAATTGCAAGAAGAAATGGTAAGGGTCTGGAAGGATAATGAACGATTATTGAAAGATCAGGAGAAGATCTTAAAGAGTTTATCAGATAAAAAAAACCCGGAGTTGGAGCACTCGAGCACTGATAGAGGCTTCCAAGAAGGTGAAGAACAGTAAAGAAGGAAAAATATCACAGATAGAGTAGAAAAGAGTCCCTTTCAAAGAAGCAAGAATAAGAATTACAATGAGGCAAAGTCGGGCAACCTGTCCAACCAGAAAGACATTAAGAGATAGAAAACAGAACTGCAGGGGGAATTCCGTAAAATTAAGCTGCCAACGTTTGATGGTGAGGCAGAAGAGGTGGCAGAAGCCTGGTTAATTAATATGAATAAGTACTTTCAGATATATGAATATAACAGCAATCTGAAGGCCAGATTAACTATATACCAGTTATGACAAAATGCCACCTTGTGGTGGGAAGAATTGAAAAATGTACGCAGCATTGATGAACAGAGCATTACTTGGGAATTGTTTTAGTAGTATTTTAAAGACAAGTACTTGACAGAAATATTTTATGATGACAAAGCTAAGGAATTTCATGATCTACGGTTGGGACAAATGACCATGGATAATTATGTCACTAAATTCACTTCCCAGTTACATTATATCCTTTATCTTCGAGAGGAAAAGGCCAAGGTGCAGAGGTTCCTGAGTAGCCTATCGACTCATATGAGGGAACGAATAGAATTTGTTAATCCTCAGACCATGGATGAAGCCATTCATAAAGCACGAATGTGCTATTAGCAGTCCAAGGCCAAGGGTGAAGAAGGAAAAAGCTCGCAGCCAAAGAAAATTCAAAAAAGTAATTCCAATTTCAAAAGAAGTAAAAGTGGCAACTTTAAAGGCGCAGCGCAAAATTCTATTAGTAAGCAATTTGGTAGAAATCACCAAAGAACCAAATGGCCAGTGGAAGAAAAGCTCACAGAAGCATCTAGTAAGCCAGAGCAGGGACAGATTACTAAACCTCCTCTACAGTGTTGGGGCTGTGGGGAGGCTCATTATTATAAAAACTGTCCACAAAGAACCAGAAACGATACTGTGGTAAATCTGCAGGAAGCATCTACAGTGGGGGATGTGGCGCGTAACATACCTCACATCAATGCAGCTTTGGAAGACTGGCAGGCTGATTATGAGCCCACAATGATTGAATTAGAAGGTACATTACTAACTAAACCTGTTTCAATTTTGGTAGATCCTGGAGCAAGTTTGAGTTATGTAAGCCCCAAATTGGTGGAAATGTGTAATTTAAAAGAAAAAAAATTTAAGAATTCTTGGTTAGTACAGCTAGCTACCGAGGAAAAACGAAAGGGAATTGCAAAGATACCGAATTGTATGTTGGAATTTGCAGAACAAAAGTTACAAGTAGATTTAAATATTCTACCATTGAGATCCTATAATGTGTTATTAGGCATGGACTGGTTGGAAAAGCATTGGAATTTAGTAAACTGTAAAGAAAATATTATTTATTATAGAATCTAGGATGGCAGGCGAAAAGAGATTCAAGGAATTAAAAGGCCATTATAGTTACACCCAATGATAACATCCCAAATGGGTAAGTGTATCAAAAAAGGATGCCAGTTGTATGAAATTCAAATAGGGTATGCAGAATCTAAGGATAAGTCACCAATAATGGAAGATATACCTGTAGTACAGGAATTTCTCGATGTTTTTCCAGAAAAAATCCCTGGTTTACTACTAAGAAGGGATATTGACTTCACCATAGAGTTGTTTCCAGGAGCCTCGCTGGTGTCAAGGGCTCCTTATAGAATGAGCGTGCCAGAACTAACCAAACTAAAAATGAAACTACAGGAACTACGGACAAAGGGTACATTTGCACAAGCATGTCTCTGTGGGGAGCACCAGTCCTATTTGTTAAAAATAAGGACGGAACTGTGCGTATGTGCATGGATTACAGGCAGCTCAGTAAGCTAACCGTCAAGAATAAGTACCCCCTACCAAGAAAAGATGATTTATTTGATCAAGTAAAAGTGGCCAAGGTGTTTTCTAAGATAGAATTAAGATCCAGATATCATCAGATTCGAATTAAGGATGAAGAAATTTGTAAGATATCATTTCACACTCGTTATGGGCACTACGAATTCATGGTGTTACCCTTTGGACTGACGAATGCACCAGCAACCTTTATGAGGTTAATGCATGGAATCTTTCATCCATTTTAGGATAATTTTGTTCTTATTTTCATAGATGACATTCTAATATATTCTAAAAGTCTGGAGGAACATAAGGAGCATTTGAGAATAGTCTTGGAAATGCGATTTCTTTAAAACATAAATCCAATATCTAGGCCATGTTATATTAGCTGAAGGAATAGCTGTTGATCCTGAAAAGATAAAAAAAATTATGGAATGGCGAGTACCCCAGAATGTGGCTGACATTATATCGTTTATGTGATTAGCTGGTTATTATAGAAGATTTATAGAAAGATTTTCTAAAATTTCTTTTCCCATTACATCTTTGCAGAAAAAGGGAAAGCTCTTCAAATTGAAAAATGAGTGTAAGAACAGCTTTGAAAAGTTGAAACAACTTCTGACTACAGCACTAGTGTTGAGGGTAGTTGACCCTAGTAAAGAATATGAAGTTTGTATTGATGAAAGTAAGGAATTTGTTGGAGCAATCTTAAGCCAGAAAGGTAAAGTGGTAGCATACGAGTCTAGAAAACTAAAGGACCATGAACAAAGATATTCTGCTTATGATTTAGAGCTTACAACTGTAGTACATGATCTCTGAGTACAGAGGCATTACTTGTTGGGTAAGAGGTTTGTACTTAAAACAGATCATAGCAGCTTGACCACTTACTTCAAGCAAGAAAATTTAAACTCCAGGCAGGCAAGATGGAATGCCTTTTTAAGTGAGTTTGATATGGATATTCAGCATGTAAAGGGGAAGGAGAATCAAGTAGAAGATCTGTTGAGCAGAAAGTTACATGGTATTTTTAAGTGGTACTATAATCAGTTAGAAAGCCAATTGTTGGAACAATTAAAGGAGGAGGCAAAGAAAGATCTAGAATATAAATTTTTATGGCAACAAATGGAAGAAAATAGGAAGCAAGGTAAAACATCTGAGTATGGAAATAATGAAGAAGAGATGCTGACCTTCTAAGGGAAAATGTATGTGCCTAACCGTATAACTCTAAAGGAGTTAATATTGAATGAATTTCATCGCAGCAATTATGCAGGTCGTCCAGGATATCAGAAAATGATTACTGCAATAAGAAAGGTATATTTCTGGCCGAGTATACGTAAGAATACTGTGGAATATCTAAGTAAGTGTTTAGAATGTCAACAGGTAAAACTGGAGCACCAGCACCCCGCGGGACTATTGCAGTCCATACGCATACCTGAACGGAAGTGGGAGGTTATCTCCTTAGACTTCATCATAGGTCTGCCATGAACACAAATACAGAATGATTCAATCATGGTAGTGGTAGACAGTTTAAGAAAATCTGCACATTTTATACCTCTACAGTCTACTTACAAGATCGTACAGATTACTGATATATTTATGAAGGCAATTTTCAGGTTGCATGGGATTCCAAAAACCGTGATTTTGGACTGGGATGTTAAGTTCACATCTGCATTTTGGAAAACTTTGTTTTTTGGTCTGGGAACACAGATAAGCGTTAGCACCACCTATCATCCCCAGACTGACGGAAAAACGGAGCGGGTGAACGAAATATTGGAAGACATGTTACGCATGTATGTGATGCAGCAACCAACCAAGTGGGAGGATTATTTGCATTTGGTGGAGTTTTCTTATAATAACGGTTATCAGGAATCTCTGAAAATGAGTCCCTTCGAGGCATTATATGGTAGGCAATGTCGTACACCTATAAATTGGAGCAGTCCAGAGACAAAATTAATGTTAGGACCTAAAATTTTGGCGGAAATGGAAGCTGAGGTAAAAAAAATAAGGCAGAATCTAAAGGCTGCGCAAGACCAACAAAAGATTTATGCGGATAAGAAAAAGTCTTATCATGAATTCGTAGTGGGAGATCATGTTTACGTGAGAATTAAGCCCAAGAGGAGTACCTTGATATGGACCTCTTGTGCCAACTTATCTCCCAGATACTGTGGACCTTTCCAAGTACTGGAAAGGGTAGGACCAATGGCTTATCGGTTGGCTTCACCCAACCACATTCAAGTTCACAATATGTTTCATGTGTCCTTGTTGAAGCGATATGTATGTGATGAAAAATATGTGATTCATTGGAAAAATATTCAAGTAGGATAGGAATAAAAATCCTAACTTGAAGTTCTGAACAAGATTGATGTATATTGACTTAGAAACATTTTTTTTTTTCCAGGTAGAACCAGACGGAGAGTTTCTGGTCAAGCCACAATGTATACTTGACCGAAGAGAAATCGAACTCCGCAAACGAGTAGTTATCCAAGTAAAAGTGCAATGGAAGCACTTTGGACCGGATGAAGCTGCTTGGGAGGATGAGAAGTTCATGCAGGAAGCTTAGCTATAGCTCTTTGCATAGCTGGACTAGAACACCGAGGACGGTGTTACTTCCAGGGGGGAAGTTGTGACAGCTTTGTTAAAGTTAACTACTGTTAAGCAGTTAAAGAAAATTTGTTTATTTTATTTTTTTGGCAAGAAAAACTCAAATCATTATTGATTGATTAAGAAAGTTATTTAATTTGTTGACTTATTAATTAGGAGAAATTAATTAATGAAAAGATTTTTTTTTTTTAAAGCTAATGGTAAAAATGTTTCCAAGAATAGGAGGTGGTTGGGGACAGTTGGAAAAAGAAACAGTTACCTACTTCTCTAAGGATAAAGCTGAATCCCAGAGGAGGAGTAGGGGTTCTGTGCTAGATGGTAAAGGGGAGTATTTTCTAGAGCTGGTTGTGATCAATTGAAAATAACTCACACCGACCCTTGTAAAACCATATTTTCTAAGTTTGAATGGATAGGCCATGCAAAGGTCATAGTAAAAAGAGAATCTAATCCATTGTTAACCCGCGAGACTGTCCAGATTCTGGAGCTAGGGGGCAAGTAGAGGACGTAATAGCCTCCCTTGATGGTTGGGAGGACCACAACTTGAATCTGCCTAAATAGATAAGTATTACTGTGAAATTTAAACAAGTTAATACTAAAAATTGAAAGATTTTCCACAGTGTTACAGATGAGCAGGTAGTGTTCTGTTTAAAATATATAAATGTATATATTTTTAAGAGAAGAAATGAAGTCTGTAGATAATATTACTCTTTCCTATTATTACGATAACATAGAACAATGTAATATTAATAGTCAATCTTTCTATGTTGTTGATACTTAGACAAAATAAGTTGAAGCATTACCTATTCCTTATATTTCATGAAAAAGATAATAGAAAAATGATCTTATGTATATACAATTGAAAATAACAAGAAAGATTCTGTAGCTCAAACAAAAATAGAACTTAAAGAATGCAGGAAAACGATGTATAAAGGATTAAGCACAATCTCCCATGATATTTTTTTTCTTGCTATTGTAATAATTGCAGGTATATATATTTCTTAACAGGAATAGAATATGTTCTATAGAAAAACGCAATAGTATTTCTCCAAATATAGACCAGATCAACCAAAATAAGGGGTTAACGGAGTCGACGGACTGTTGACCTTAGTTATGGGAGTGAACCCCAAACCGAGATACATTTTCCGTAGCCATTAAAACGAGACTAAACACGGACATTATCTTGTGGTCGTCCAGTCACCATAGCATGGAATCTAACAAAATATTATAGAAAATAAATTAAGATAAAAACTTTGTGAAGAGAATAATTGAAAATAATGGTGGTATGGTACCCATTATGAGTAAAAAACTTGGCATGAAACTTATTTTCATCAGAAGGAAAATGATAGGAAAACAGAAGTTAAGCATTATTCTGTAGATTCGTTCCTTATAACAATATTCAACAGTGAAAAGACGAAATTGCCCAAATTACTGTTTATAGCATAAAAGAAATTTACATGCAAAGGAAAACATGCAGAGAATCGAACAATAAATCTTTTAACCCTGAAATGCGATGATATGATTTATTAAGCTCTAGCAACATAAAGAGTTCTTTTCAAAACAGTATATAATCATTCCAAATATAACATTACATGCTAGGGCATAGCCCCGAAATGTATAAAATGACATGCAATAGAGCTAAGCAAAACCCTCTGTTCTCAAAATAAAAACTCGAGTAAAAACCCGAAGGATTCTTCTTCAATTGACAAAACCTTGCTACAAATTATGAAACCCTAGGTCAGGTATAAAACCCTCTTTACTGTTGGTGCATAGTCATAAATAGAAAGTCGAATACACTAAACAAGAAGCGGAACAAAAGACTGAAAACCTAGGTTTCAGTCTCCCTTCGAAGTAACAGGGTACCTGTGTAGCCAACAATGGAGTTGTTAGCGGAGGCCGTGATGACTGTAGTGAAGAACCATTAGATAAATTGCTGCTTGATGGTTTGACGGGTTAGAATTCACTAACCTGCAACAAGATAAAACAACCTAGTGACGAGGATCAAAATTTATATGCATAAAACCAATAATAAACTAGAATATCTGAACTCAGTACAATATGGTGCGGATAGTTACCTGAAGAAGGGAAAATTCAATTTGTCCACACTGCGAAAGCATTGAGCCACAGAGATTAGACTTCTGAATACAAAAGGAATGACTGATTTTATTTAAACTCTACGACAAGCAAGAGGAAAAGTAATCCCAGTAAAGTTAGCTATACCATTGTTGCTTTGCTAAGTGACATATCCTCTTTGCAACTGTAGTCATTTGAACAGATTTGAAGCACCACACCTCTTTGTAGGGTTTTATCAAACAAGAAACAAAACTCAGCTAAATAAGTCGGCGGGGCAGCTCTAAAAGCCAGAGGTCGAGTAAAAAGAACTTTGATAGCAGAGAGGGAAATGACAGACCTAAATGGGGTTCGAGGCAGAGTATCCAAAGAAGAAGCCGAGCTTTGAACCCTGCCAAAAATCATTGAATCAATCCTTTGGCTCTAAGTTAAATTGCAGTGAACTCAGGGGTTTCCCTCAGAAACCATGAAGAATCTTTAGCAATCTACAACTGTCCAAGGATAGTAAAAGACCGGTACTGTTAAGTGATAAATGGAGTTGACATATACTCCACGGAAGGTTAATATCTTTGCCAAGTGGAGTACTGTGTATTCCGAAGTTAAATGTTGACGTAAATTACCATAATTAGATTTGATTCGCATTATAATCAAAGTGAAGTTTATCACTGCTTGAATTATGAATAATTTAGTATAATGTTCCGAAATCAGTAATGACTAGTATATTTTATGGGTAGAGATTATTCATACCATTGTTTTCTAACAAAAACCATAGCCAAAATAATTGAACTCAACACCAATTACAATGGATGTTTGTTAATATCATTGGTATGTGTATTGCTTAATATGGTGAAATGATTTTACGTTTATATTTTATAGAGGTAGGTAAATTTTGCTTTTTATATAGTAGTAAATAGATTAATGATAAAGGTAACAATTACAAGTTTTTTTTAAGAAATGTATTAATATAGGCTCGTATAATGATGCCTCTTTCATTTGTCATCACTTGAATTTGTTGATGAATTTTATTATAATATTAATATAATATGTGAGTTTTCTTTAACTATTTTATAAGATATATAATTTTCTATTTCTCTATTTTCATCCCAATTCCTTCAGAGGATGATATATGATTTTTCTTTATACTATTTTAACATGATACATGAGTTTCCATTTCACAATTTTCATGCCCCTTTTTTTTGTTTGAGAGGACAGGGATTTGAAGAAATGTGCTTCTCACTTTTTAAAATAGATTTGAGACATTTTTTCTTAATTTGTGAAAATAATTTCTATTTGACTCACATATTATTATCATAAATTTCACTTTTTCAATGTTAAAAAATAAAATAAAATTATATTAGTATACTTTATGATACATGATGTCAATACAAATTTGATTCGTTTCACTTATTCAAAGTTAAAAAGAATTCAAAATTATACTAGTGCTGATGTATGATACATGATTCGTTTCACTTTTTCAAAGCTAAAAAAAAATTCAAAATTATACTAGTGCTGCTGTATGATACATGATGTCAATACAAATTTGATTTCAGTTAAAAAATAGAGAAGCCAATTGGTTGGTTATTATATAAGATTACTTTTTTAATATTTTAATCAATTTTCATAAGGAGAAGGAAATATTCAGATGTTTTGGTCACTTTTATTTATTTGGTAATTATGTCAAGTGAAACATAATTTAAGATAGTTTTCTATAATAATAATTAAAATGACTTTAATTTTTTTGGAAAGTATATGGACATTAAATATATTCATAATTTTAAAGATTTTTTTTCATTTTTTAATTCAATAATCTTTATTGAACAAAATAAGATATTTCTATACAAGTAAAATATTTTAAGCAATTATTCACAGATGAAATATTAGTGCATAGATGGTTTTTTCAGTTGAAACCATCAAAGAGGGAAATAATATGTGACCCTAGTCAACTAAGTCACTTGAAGTAATATATTGAAGTAAAAATAAAAATTCTATATAAGAGATTCTCGCAATCAATTAGCAAGTGAAACATAGTTACCTAATTGGCAATAATTATGACAAATATAACATCAATGAACACTCTAGTTCTAAAAAGCCATAGTTTGGAGTAAAAACAAAAACAAAAACAATTTTCCTTTTGTTATGGGTTAAATTACAATTTTTTACAACCTTGTTCATATAAAATCATGATGTTGTTAATAAAATGCAAACAATCAAATCTTAAATTAAACAATGTTTTTTTTAAGTATTAAAACTATAATTTTTAATGCTTTTAGAATTGACAACTAATATTATTGAAATCAAAACCCTAAAATAAACTTCTAAAAATAGTAATACATATCTCCTTTTTATTATAGATATATGTTTTTGAAATCATGATTTTGATCACTAATACACTTGAATTCAAAATTTTAAAGAACACTTAAAATCAAAATTATTAATCTCAGAAATTAAATTAATATTATTAAAAAAATTATTTAAAATAAATAAATTAATTAAATAAATAAACAAACTTTCAAAATTATAAATTAAAAATAAAAATGTAAAATAATATAATAACCAAAAAAACTAATTAATATATATTAATATATATATATATATATATATATATATATATATATATATATATATATATATATATATATATATATATATATATATATAATAATGCTTAAGTCAAACCCCGAAAACATTTGATTAAAAATATTAATAAAAAATTACTAAAAAATTTATGTGTTTTAAAATTAATTTTCTTGTGTTTTCCTGGTATTTATTTTAATCGATTATCAATTACTTATTAAATTCTTTTGTATGTTTGTTTTCAAACAGTCTATATTATTTTTTAATAATTATTTTTTTATTTTAAATATTTTTTTAAATAAAAAAAAATATAATTGGATTTCTGTTTTTCAATTCCTAATGAATTTTTGGATAAAGTTTTTTTTAACATTACAATTTTATGGTAAAATATTATAATTTTTTAACTCTATTTTTTTTTCAATTATCAAGGACGTTTTAAATTAGGATTTTAGCTGATCTTTTCTAAAAATTTACCAGCTTAAATATAAGAAAAGGTGAGAATGTTTCATTCATGACGTTTCTTTTTTAATTGGAGGGTTTGTTTTAATGCTTTGATATTAACAATATTAGTTGTTAAGATTATGATTTCGAAAGATTTGTAGTTTTATCTTTTAAAAAATGGGGCCGCTATTAAGAATATCACTTTTCAATATGAAGGCTGATTTTAAGGTTTTTATTAGAATTGTAATAAGTTTCAAATAATATTTAGTTTTATTCTAAAAAAACAAAAACAAATATGTTTTTACTAGCACAATATTTTGATTAAGGGTTAACTTTAATGTTTTTTTCAAGAATATTATAATGTTGGTAAGACCATGGTTTCAAAATGTGTTAAATTTGACCTAAGATAAAATAGTGTTTCTAATAGCATCCCTTTTTCAAATCGGGTTAATATTAGTCACTAACCCAACATCTAAACAAATGAGAACTCGAGAAATTTATAGTCAAGTTTGTAAATGACTTATGACCCTCTATGCTCTTTAAATAGACATGATGATCTAAACGAGTATCAATCCCTAAATCAATAAAGTATAGTTAGTTTTAAGGAGAATATGAATCGTTAGATCATTTTGTGTCTAGAGCATATCATGACAAATGAATTATGTAACCACAAATGAAGACTAGTGCATACTATGGAAATACACTCAAGAAACACATTTTATCTAATGGTAAATTAGACCCACATGATCTTAACTAACTCCTAAGTGTCTAAATATCATAACATCCCCACCCATGAGAATAGGTTGATATATCATTGAATGATTTACAGAGGTGACACAATAAAAGATGGATGGATACATTAAATTATATCCCCCATTAATAACAAATTCCTAAACTAACATATATCAAAATTTGAAATTGTTCAAATTTTGTAAGATTCCAAACAATAAAAATTTTCATAGATCTAAAACATCTTAGTGTTCTCATTTAATATAATATTTCATCAAGAACCATAACACAAGAATTGCAGCCATTTTATTTATATTATTATTCATTGAAAGTAAGATACATGCCCAGACCATAAAATCCTACAAATGGCATGCATAGCTCCTTGAAAATGACAAATATAAGAAACTGAAGCCCACTTGTGAATCCTGGATGGATTCACCACATAAACATCACTGCGGGGTTTTCGTCCTGGGATCAATGATAGAACAGGCCATGCGAGGTTCTCAACCCAAACATAATAAGATAGATAATCCAGAATGCTCTAAATGCCTAGCTTCTCTCCCCTTTTATAGGCTTGATGGGTCAATACCAACAAGAAATACCATGGGTCAATACCATGGGAAAATACCATGGATCGATTCTATCCACTTTGACTGGATCAAGAAAGGGAATATTACAAATCCTCCCACCCAAATATTTCTTGTCCTCAAGCGATCCACTTCTATCCATAACAGAAGAATTTTTACATTAGTACCAGAATCCCATACAATCCGATGCGCCCTCCATGTTGAATGGTCCTGAATGGATCTTTCAATACCTGGATCCCAAAAAATCCTCTGACCAATCCTTCCCTCAATAGATTTACCTGGATCCCAAACAATCCTTTCCCCAATGGATTCTCCCATATCCCAATGCCACCTAAATCCTAGGACTTGTGGGTTATGGTACCATTTCAACTCTCCATCGTTGCCTACACAAAATGGTCTAAGCTGTAATTTTCCCTTGGCTATGGGTATCCTCCAAATAATCAACCCATCAATAGAATACCAACTCATAACCTCTCGTCAATCCATACTTGGAAAAGAATAAATATATGCAAATCTACTATGTTGATGTTGTTCGATTGTCGATTCATGTTTCTCTACTTCGTTACCCAACATGATGTATTTGGAGAACTCTGCCATTCTATTCCCAATGTATAAAGGTGGGTTGTTGGTGTTGCAACCTTTATCTATGTATTCCTATAGAGCACTGCTATGGAACTCCCAATTGTACTCCTCATGCGGCCTTGTGAGTGACTTGAGTTGTTCCTCAATACTAGATAGCTTGGTCGATGATTTGGCACAATTCCCTATGAGTTCCTCAATTTTTCTATTCTCCTGTAAGATAGTGTCTCAGATAGTCCAGACTTCCTGCTTCAACAACATAAGATCTATCTTGAAATGCTTGATCCTTTCTCGAAAGTCTTCTACTGGAAATTCTAGTGCCGTGCTGACTGTCTCTATATCTGTTTGCACCCGATGCCCAACGACCACATCTTCAACTTGAGCCTTTAACCAACTCTCTAGGAATGGTAAATTTTTCAGATTATGTTTTTCATGTTGCTCCTCATGATCATACTCATCATGCTGGTTCACTATGGGTGGATCCTCACTCAAATCTCCAAAGTCTCCTTCACCTGTGGAGACCATCTATTCATCCCTTTCAACTGTCAAACATAGATGCATTGGTGGAATTGTATCTGTACTTGATTGTTCATATTCTTCATGAATATTCCCTTGGGGATCTACGAATTCCATTGTATAGGAATCAACCTCATGAATGGCATTAGGTATAATTTCCTCATGCACTTCCAAATGTTTGTCATCTTGCAAGCCTCCCTAAATAATGTCATGATTTTGCTCACCATCCCGATGGTCAATAGATCCATCTACAAAATATTCCTCATGATTTGAAGTAATATCCTCTTGTTCTGAATTTGTTGCCTTCTTCTTATCACCTGGACAGGAATGGTTAAGGGCCCAAAGTCCCTTGCACATAAAGCATAGTCCTCTCCTTATTTCATTCTTGATGCTGATTGTGTTCTTGCTTTGATTATCATTTTGGTCTATGGAGATATGGCTACTTAAAGGACCATATAACCTCACTAGTACATCAAGGATTTTCTGGTTGTTTTTCAAAATTTCTTCAAGACGGTCCATCTTCTCCCATACCCAAACAGGAATATATTAATTTTTCATAGGAAGATTTTGTCAATCATGCCTTCAAATATTTTCACAAATTTAACCCACACACTTATAAATGATTTTCCCTTCACTTATGTCTCCCAATAAAAATAATTTACTAAAAAATAAAAATCCAACTAGGGTGATAAATATCACCGAAGTGAGAAATGCTGGCTAGGGTGAAAAATAAATTTCACCAAAGTTCCTTGCATAAAACTCTCAGGCTGGCAGGATGCACAGCTCTGATACCACTATAAGATTCCAAACAATAAAAATTCTGATAGATCTAAAACATCTTAGTGTTCTCATTTAATACAATCTTTCATCAAGAACCAGAACACAAGAATTGCAGCTATTTTATTTATATTATTCACTGAAAGTAAAATACATGCCCAGACCATAAAATCCTACAAATGGCATGCACAACTGCTTGACAATGACAAATATAAGAAACTGAAGCCCACTTGTGAATCTTGGATGGATCCACCACATAAACATCACCGCGGGGTTTTCGTCCCGGGATCAATGCTAGAACTGGCCACCCAAACATAATAAGATAGATAATACAGAATGCTTCTAAATGCCTAGCTTCTCGCCGTTTTATAGGCTTGATGGGTCAATACCAACAAGAAATACCATGGGTCAATACCATGGGAAAATACCTTGGATCGATTCTATCCACATTGACTGGATCAAGAAAGGGAATATTACAAATTTTTAACAGACTTTTTGAAAATATTTGTAACTTGATCATTTGTAGATAGAAACATCACTTCAACTCTATGATCTTTATTATCCTTTCTAATTAATTGCATGCATAGCTTAATGTTTTTATTTCATTGATTATGAAATGGATCTTTGGTGAGTTTGATTGAACTTTGATTGTTAGAAAAGATAGTGGTCAAATGCTACTACTAAAATTGAGAATATGAAAGGTTATGTGAAAGCCACAAGGATTATTGCGTTACATAAATTATTTATTGACATTTTACTATTTCTAATGAAAGAATAAGAGATTTTTTATTCTTACAAGCCCAACTAGAAATTCCATAATTAAGAATATAGATGTAACTTATAGAAGAAGGAGACCTCTTCTCTTATAGGTTATTCTTTTAAGTCGAGAGAAAAAGATCCCCTAGAATTATATTGTATCCCAACATAAATTGTACATTGAATATATCAAATCATCATTTGTCCCACTTTCCAATGGTCTCCTCAAGTGTGTACATATATTGTGCAATTATAACACCCAAAAATTAATTGTGAAAAAGAATACTAGTCAAACATAAAATGATACCAAGTAATGAATGATACAATCTCTACTTTGAATGTAGTATAGTTGGTAGTAAAATTGACTTTATATTAAAAGAAAGAAGCGATTGCGTCATATATAAATTCACATATAAATAGAAAAATCATCTTACCTTATCACAATTATAAGCATATTATAGGATAAATCACTAGGTTTTCTCCACTGAATCAAATTCATACAAGCATAAGGAAGTATTGCATAACAAATTTCTTTGTCCAAAGTATCCTTAGATAAGATACATCAGGATCCAATTCATTGAACAGTTACTTACCAACACATTATACAACCAAAAAACATTTCTTACATCCTATCGCATAATAAATTACATTTTCGTGAATGTAAATATATTTTAACATCTCAGGTTTTACTAGAATCCACTAAAAACAATGGAAAGTAGAGAACGATAGTTATTTGAATAGAATTTGTAGCAGAAAATAAAAATAAAAATTATTATTATTATTATTACGATGGGAATGGATACCTTGAATCATGCTTGTTGTACACCTTAGATCGAGTTCCTTGAAATCTTCTTTCGCCATACTCACTTTATTGGAATAAATGAATCCTTTCACCATATTGTAATAAGAAGAATAGTGATTTTATTTCATGGCGCATATAATCTCCGCTGTGTTATATCCAACACCCAACACTAGGCAAAGAGTATTAGAGCTCAATTGGAGCATGTAGTGTTTAAATTAATCTCGTTAACGACCCCGAGGCTCAAACGTTTATTTATTTATTTAAAATTAAACAAATTGATTCGAAAAAAAATTATGTATAAAAACAATGAAAACCAATTAATTTAAAAAAAATAAAAATTCATTAAAAAACCACGAAAATCACAAAAAAATCTTTTAAAAGAACTTAGAAAATCACAAAACTAACCAAGAAAATTATTAAAAAAAGATCAAAACAACTTAGAAAACGCAAAACCAACTTAGAAAACTATCAAAAACAAATTTGAAAACAATCTAGAAAACTCTTTTAAACCACAAAAAATACCATAATTTAGATTTAATTTTTTTTTATTATACCCCAAAAAACTCGAAAACAGAAAACAATAAAACTATAATCAATAAATAAGTAAATTAAGAGCTTAAAGTTGATGAATATAGTTTCTCATGATAAACTTATATTTATAAAATAAAAAATTTATTTTATTTTCTTATTTTAAATTTAAATTAATTTATATTTTAAATATTTTTTAAATAATAATTATAGTATTAATCTAGTTTTAAAAATAAAATATTAACTCTTAAATTTTAAATATATATATATATATATATATATATATATATATATATATAATCACAACAACAACAATAAAGCATTTAACTTTATTTATATATAATATTTAACTATATATAATTATAACATACATATACCATAGCATAACTATATTTAATTATTATTTAGCTATAACATGACATAATTATATATTATATTTCCATATATAAAGAATAACATAACATAGTTTCATAATTATTTAACATAACATAAAATTATATATATAGAAGGTTAACTATAATTCATAATATAACTATATAATTATATATTTAACTAAATTATAACTTAGTTGTAACATCTTATATATATATATATATATATGTTTATAGCTATTTACTTCATAGCATATAGCTTTTAACATAACATATACATATATAGCTATTTCATAACTATATAATTATATAAATCTAGGTATATATATTTAACTAGATTATAAAGTTATAACATATCACATAGTTAGATATATTATATTTCTATAGCATAACATATTTTGTAACTATTTAACATAACATAACTGGTTAGTTAACCTAATATAAAAAATTTTAACATATTTAACAATTATTTTATTTATAAATAACATAGTATGTAACATCTATATCTATATCTATATCTATATCTATATCTATATCTATATCTATATCTATATCTATATCTATATCTATATCTATATCTATATCTATATATATATATATATATATATATATATATATAAACTTAATTTAACCTAGCATAACTTAATTGTAAGTAAATAGTTCATAACATAATTATATAACTAGATATATAATTTAAATATTATGATTATAACAACATATATATATCTATATATATATATATATATATATATATATATATATATATATATATATATATAGAACATAATTGATAACCTAACATAGTGTAACATGTATTGTGCATAACTATAACATAATATAATTATTACTATAACATTTAACATAGAATAATTATTTAAAACATAACATGTACATACACATATATAGCATTTAACATGCATTTGGTCTAGTGAATAAATCATTTAGACTCTTTTCTAATTTGTACCATATCGTTTCATTATGTAATGTGTTATACAAAAGACCTTGTCTTCAAGTGCTTGCACCTAATACATGTCATGTATCAAAGTGAAACATTGACAACTTAAAGACAATTGGGGTATTTGGTTGGTATTAAATTTTATTAGTTTTGTAAATATGTTTATTTCATTTTTTTTACATATATATTTACATATTTATACGTTATGAATAAAATACATATTTTAGAAACTAGAAAAAGTGTTAAGGTAGATTTGATCACTTCTTTTGATTTTGTTTACATGGAACTCAATACTTTTGTTGATAAATGTTCAAAAAATGGATTCTAAAGTTCAGGACTTCATGTTAGATCATTCTTATTGAGTTGAGAAATGGTTTTCTTTGTCAATTTTTTTTTCTTAGAGTAGTTTATATGTATTATATGTAATATATGAAGGCCTCCCATATACATCCCAACTGCAGGCCATCATAGTGCGAGGGGTTCTTTTATACGTGGTTGGGCTTGTGATAGATCACGTAGCCCACTGATATTTCATGCTCCATGCATAGATCCCACCTCTGATGCTAGTCGGAGTGTCAGAGGAAGTGTTTTTGTCTTTGTTGATGATCATGCTACATCTAGTGGACCTTCTTCACCTATTTCAGGTGCACCTCCTATATTTTTAAGTCCTCTTTAAAAAAAATTTGTTGATGTCTTAAAATTATGTTTAAATTTTAAATTGTATTCAACTGATGTGTTCGAATTTAATGTATATGTTTTTATGCTTCTAGTTTGTTAATTATCTATGATAAATTATGGTTATGATTTGTATGCCCTTAGTAGGATGAAGCCGAGGATCTAACTGTAGCATCAATACCTCTGTGGGATGATGATACAAGTAATATCACATTGGAGGATGTTACGACCCATCATACATTGATCAAAGAAGAGATACAGAACATCGCTGCCAATTTACTGACTCATCTTGCATTTTCTTTGATGCTGGATATCATCAATAGTTTGATTAAGACATACCAAAAGTTGGACCCACATAAAAACCTCCTACAATCCATTCAATGGATTAGGAGGAATGAGTTTAGAGGCTCAGATACTTCGGAGGTGGTGAAATAGGTCGTCAAGGACATTGATGTCTATGGGGAGTTGTTCGACATCCCTTTGGATCATCCTGCTAGACATAGAGGTATGATGCCACTGAAATATTTTACGAATGTTGATGCAACCCCTTTGTGTATGATAGATTCATTAGACCTTGGGGCTAGCTCCCACACCATGGCCAGGTCCCCATTTATTTTTCCAAGTATGCAAAGTCCATGTTACATATGAGGTCGGATTACACTGATACCGGATCTCACTATTATGGACTGGGCTTGGGACATAACTATGAGTGCAAGGGAGCTTGTAGGGACCTTGGGAATGTACCGCTACCTCCAAGGTTCTTTCCACTACCATCTCAGTGCTTGATATTACCGACAGTGCTAGAAGAGTTGTTGCAGCTTGGTGGTAAGAGTAGGTATACTATTGCAGACAACATGAAGACGTTATTCATCATTGCACATGTGTCATTGGATTGAGAGACTAGTATGCCATGACCATTTCCTTGTGATGTGCCAATGTCGTTATATGATGATGCATTTATTGTGAATTTACCCTATGACTATTTTTTGACATATATGTGTGTGTATCGTTATGCCATTCATGATACTTGGAGGGTGAACATCCTACGTGACATAGACCAAGTACATATATATACAAAACTTTTGATTCTTATGGTCAAATTATGCATAATTATTTATATTAATTTATAGTTCATATTAGATTTCATTTATATTAACAAGTTCATGAAAACATGTAGACACGTCCCACCTACATGGATGAGCTTATGAGGTCATCCGAGGGGGTAGTTGATCATCCAGGTCATCCTTGACTAGAGCATGTTTCCATGGATTCTCATACACCTCCACCTCCACTTTATATGTTCTAATGTGGAGGAGAGTCACTATGTACAACCACATGGACCAATAGTTGAGGTAAAAGAAATTATTCCTAAGATTTCAACATTTTCTTTTTTTAAGTTACACATATATGCTAATTTGTAGACTAATTATATTTTTTCTTTGTCGTTATGTACACAGACCCATATGAAGAGTGTCCTTGATGTCGTTGTTATGTGGATACATGAGTGGGATGTTGGGTTTAGAATCACTGAAGAGGTGGGTCCATCGATGCACGCCCCAATCATTGAACCATAGGTAGGGGATCACTAAGCCCATATTCGTGATTAGACCCCTATCCTATCTAACTTTCATTTGAAGTCGAATGAGGTTAGTATATTCAGGTATATGTAGTTAAAAATGTGGTTCAAAATCATTTATTTACATATTGTTTATTTTTTACGGATAATGATCTAATTAGTTTGAATTTGAATCTTTTATATTTCGGTAAGCTCACATAGGAGCTCTAGTGGTACTTAGAGTGTCATAGTTTGTATATTTTTAGGCTCATTTCATAGGGAACATTGACATGTGATACAAAATTTTTATATTTTCATACATGGACAGTTTATTGATGTACATCATAGAGATTATTTTAGTTTATGTATGTTTATTATTTCAATTTATGGATGTTCATCAGATATTTCTAATTTGTGTATGTTTTCATATGGATAATTTATTGATACATGTATTTACTATTTCAGTTTATGGATTTTTATTAATTTTGTTTATGGATGCTCATTAATTTTTGAAGTTTAGGGATTTGTTAAAATTATTTCGCAAATTTAAAAAAATTCTATATACTATAACTTTTATGAGTAAAATATATGTTCAATTTTGATTCGAGTTGCATAGACTAATAAAATAAGTACAATATTAAGTTATGATGCAAGTCACTTTGATACTTAAAATGACCTAAAATATATCATGTATAAATTTAATATTAAACTTGGAAGTAATTCCAATCATGCTTCATATTGGCTTGTAGAAAGTTTCTTGTAGTGAAATAAACATGTATGTTATTACAATTCAATTTTAAAAATAAATTCTTTGAATTATAAACTCATATATATATATATATATATATATATATATATATATATATATATATATATGAGTTTATAATTCAAAGAATATATATATGGAAATTTTTTTGAATCACCCATATACCATTGGAAGGACAACTTTTTTAAGTATTTTAGTCAAATTGTTATCTCAAGTTTCAATTAACAAGCACAAATAGGATTGAAATCAATTTTATTCAATTTAAAATATATCATGTAAGCACCAAATAGGTCACTATTAATTATTATTTATTTTTATCTTATCTACAAGATCTTAGCCATACCACGCAATGAGTCAATCATATTGAACAAAATTTCTATAATTTTATACAATGTTATCCTAAATTTACAAGTACTTATCCACATATTTCATTCAATTCCTTATGATGGAAATAAGTTTTATTCAATTTTTAAAAACTCAAATATGATTAAAATAAGTTATATATTCAATTTTAAAAGATGTGGAGATGTAAACGTTACAAATGGCAGTTTTATTCGATTTTATTTTGTTTGAGGTTATCTACAAAATATTAGTTTTATTCGATTTTATTTTGTTTGAGGTTATCTACAAAATCTTAGTCATAATGCACGTTTTCAATAATTGTTTTGTTCTTACGCTGAAATCAATTCAAAATATTAAGCTAATTACCTTGAAATTAATGCAAACCATATATGTAGTTACATCAAATAAGAAATCAATGTCTTCACTGAAATCAATGCATCTAATGCAAGAAATAAAATAGGATGAGAAACCAACGTATAAACTGAAATGAATGTATCTAATGTTGCACGAAATCAAACTAGATTAGAAATCAACACATACATTGAAATCAATGCATCTAGTGCTAGAAATCAAATAGGATTAGGAATCAACATCTACATTGAAATCAATGCATCTAATTCTAGCTAAATCAAACAAGATTATAAATTAACATATTTAATTAAATTAATGCGTCTAATGCAAGAAATGAAATAATATTAGAAATAAACGTCTACACAAAATTCAATGCATCTAATGAAAGAAATCAAATAATATTAGAAATCAAAATATGTACAGTGAAATCAATGCATCTAGTGCAAGCAATGTTCTTACCTTTCTCCCCCCCTCCATCTATATCGACACCTCCCTCCATTTCACCTTCTTTGAATATTTATCTCACCCCCCTAGAAACACACACTCTCTCTCGTGATATGTATATATCTCTCCCTCCCTTTCGTTGTCTATCTCTCCTTCCCTCTCTCCCCCTTCAATCTATATCTCTATCTCCCTATGTATCTCCTTCTTCATCTCTATATATAACCCTGTAAACATACACATTATTTCTGAATATATATCTATACCCCCCTCTCCCTCTGTCTGCCTATTCCCCTTATCTCCCTCTATCTACCCTTCTATCTCTCTTCCCTCCTGATCTCCTCTCTCCTTCTCTCTCTCTCCATCTCCCTTTCCGCTCCCGCTCTCTCTCTTACCACCTTTCTCTCTCTTTATGTCTTAATTCTTACCTCCCTCTCCCTCCCCATCTAACTTCACCTCTCTCTCTCCCTCCCTCTCAAGTCCTCTCTCTCTTCCTTTCTCCCCTACCTACCTCTGTCTCTCCCCCTCATCACTCACTCATTCTCTCTCTCTCACTCTCGATATTCATCCTGCCACTCTGTTGACTATATCCCTCCCTCTCTCAATCTCTCTCCCCCTTCTCTCTATCTCTCCTCATTTGTATTTATATCTCACCCCAAAACATACACACTCCCTCTCCATCTCTCACTTGCCACTCCGTCTCTCTGTCCACCTTTCTCTCTCTATATGTCTTGAACTTCTTCCTTCTCTATCTATTCCTCCAAATCCATCTCTCAAGCTCCCTCTCTTTCTTTGAGACTCTCTCCTCCTCTCCCTCTCTCTATGTTTGTGTCCACCTCTCTCTCTCTCTCTTACCATTCTCTCTCACTCTCTCTCCTTTATATTTCCAAAAAAATTGAATAATTGGACAATTAAAATATTATGTTTAAATACATTTTATTTATTTATTTTGATATCATACAAAAATTCAGTTTTTTTATATAATACATATTTAAAATGCAATATTTCAAATGTGTGTTATACATTCACTTGTAGGGAAAATTATAATTTTCCATGGAAATAATATATAAAATTTTCCAAAATATTAATGTTCTAGCTATCTCGGTCGAAGATGGATGGAGCGCTTCATGTCTTCCAATTGAAACTGTTTAGGGTTTATTTCTTTCAAGGTAGTTTTGGGTTATGATAATGAATATTTTGTTGATGCCTATGACATATATAAACCACATTTATTAATGTGGTTGTGCTATTATATATTATAATATAACAAATTTTATATTATATTAAATTTAATAATATTATTTTAATCCAAAATTAATAAATTTAATATTGAGATTAAAATATATTAATATTATTTTTTTTTATATTAATGAGATTTCATAATTTAATTTAATAATAAAAACAATATTTTTTTAATCTTAATATTAAATTTAATAAGGTTTCTACATGACATGATAACAAAAAATTTAATAAATTTTGGAATTTTAAAATGTTGCAAAGTCTTAGTTTTAGACCATTCAATTTTTTTATAGAGTCTTGATTGAGCCATAACACTCGATCAATCCATAGCGCTCGATCGAGTCCCTGTTACCCACATATATGGATTGATCGAGGGTTTACAAAACCCTCGATTGAGCTATTTGAATTTGAAATTTAAATGCTCGATAGAGCCTCTCAAGTCTTAAAATCCACAATTTGAGCACCCTTCCGCAAAGTTTCCCGCAACATGATTTTGTACCCTAGTGGACTTAGGGAAAATTTTTTCCTTTGGTGGCGGCATTGATCATGTTGGATTCATGAAGGAATCCTCTATCCAATCGCATATGTGTTTCACATTTTTGGAACTCATATGATATTTTTTTATCTAATTTATTTTAAACATAATGCTTGATTTTTCTTTGAATAGTTTTAAGGAGGTTGAATAAAAAATGAATATCATAAAATATATAAAACATAAAAAATTTCAAAAAGTACCACTCTCTTCATTTATGATTCCTCTTCAAAACAATACTCTTGGTTTTTAAATTTACTTAAATAGTTGAAAAAATAATTACGTGAACACGTGTCTCCAAAATGCAATTGAAATATTACATTGCCAACTTGAAAAAATATTAAAATATATAATTTTTCATTAAAAAAAAAAAAATTGATATGAAAAACTGATTTCTCTGTGTGTAGATCATGCTCATATATATATTTTTTAAAAATTACACATTTTAGACTAATATATTCTATGTGAACACATGCATACCTCTTAAGATGTGTGAAAATTTGCAAGGACACGCATTTCATTTAATGGAGAATTGACATATTATATGACACTAATTTTTTTTGCAAAAACTATTAATAGGACAATAACATAATTCTCCACAATTTATCTTCTTACAACAAAATTCATAATTCATATATGAATTTTTATGGCTTCAATTCGATAAAAGAGGAAAAACTTGAAATTTCATTGCCACATAAATTATACTTACAAATCTAAAAGTTATGTTATGAGTTTCTATTTCTCTTTATATTTTTGGATATTTAGATTAGTGTTTATTGTTTATGCATGAAATTAAAATTTATGTATAAAGTAAATAACATCGAAATAAAAACTCAAAAACCACATTTACACATGAGATATATCATGTGAGGAGAAAACCCAATTGAAAGGTGAGGTTTATTTGCTCTCTTTCTTTCAATAGAAAAGGTTGTGAGTACAATGAAGTATGGCCTATGGATCATGGGCCACTTCAGTGCAATAAACCTCTATATGTGATCTCTCCACATCCCTCTCAAGTAATCTTCTCATCTATGGAACAATATACACTCAAAAAGAATGGAACCCATTTCCCTCCTACTATCTCAGTTATAACACAACCCGATAGACTACTAGGGGCTAGGTTTAACTCCTTCATCTCTTAACCAAAGTTTCAATATTGAATATTATATACTCTCCTTCATTATAATCATGTGGATATCTCATTATCCATTATTTATATGGGATGACGTGGAATCCTCTTGAATTATGTTGGCTAAGATAAGAAGGTGAACTTTTCAATGGAATAAATTTTGCATACATAATCCAATCGAGGTAACTATTGTGTTGTTGGAAAGGTACCTATGTGTAGAATAGGAAGAAAACATGTTGCACAAAATAAAAATATATATACCCCTAAAAAATATCATTTTATGCCTCAAAATGGTTAGGGATGGTTTCAGATCCCATTTTTCCAAATAGGGTCCTGCTGATAAAAATGGTCCTGTGATTTATTTGCTCCACTTTTTCCACTCTAAAAGAATTGATATGGATTAAAAAAAATAAAGTGATCCAATATAGATAACGCTTCCCCATTTTTGGAATATTTTGATCCGAAAAATATTCTACTAAATGAGGTGAGGAGATTCTTCCTCCAAATTTTCTCAGGTGTACCATTTATGCTTGCCTAGAAGTTTTCCTTTCAACACAATCTACCAAAGATATTTCCACCCCTATCTTGTAGTTCTAGACCTATTTTTCAAAAATGTATCCTCTTTCAACTATACATAAACATATGGTGCAAAATCCTTGATAGAAGGTAGGACATCAGTTTCTCTTCTTGATCTATCATGGAAGACTCAAAGAGGTTTGAATTCTCTACATTCACAACTCAGTAGATGCATATGCATGGGAGTAGACTCATTCTATAAAAGTCATCTCCCACCTAGTTATTACTTCAAAAGGCCCATATCGCGAAGCCTTGATTTTCTTACCAAGACCCTATAACTTCTCCTTGTTCAACTGCAACCAAACTCTATATCCACCTTGAAAGAATTCTTTGTTTTGTGTCGGACATGCTTATCCTTATATTTCTCATGTAACTTATGCAATGTATCTTGTACATATATATGGATTTTCCTAATCTTCTCAACAATTTTTTTATCCCATGAGGCATCCGTTGTAATGTACTTGCTTACTCCTTATTTCCCATATTCAATATCCAAAGGTGGAGGTGGAAAATATCCAAAACAAGTTTCAAATGGGGACTTACTAGTAGAAGTGTGGACCAATCTATTATAAGAGTGATGTATGTATACCAAATATTCATCAGAGGTCTTTACATGATTTTTATTTTAACCCCTAAAAAATTGTACCATAATCTTGTTGACTACTTATGTTTGTGAAATTTCCTAAGGATGGAATACTATATACCTATTCAACTTTGTGTCCATCTTCTCCCACGATGTGATCCAAAATGCATTGAGAAATTTTGTGCCCCTATCTAAAAATTTAAAATATTTGAAAAAACATGTTGAGCATTATTTCTGTATGTATTTTGATTTCTTTTTTTATGCACATCTACTCAAAAGTATGCATAGTGGGTACTCGTTTGATGTGCATTTTAATTTAACATCCAATGGGTATTTACTATTAATATTTGAGTGAAACTACAGTGAGATAAGTCAAAATTCTTCTCTTAAAGTTCATAAATAATTTTCTAATATTTTAACTATTATTTCATTATTTTCCTTAGGAGGCCCATTTTAGAACTCAAAATTCCCATAATGTATAGATATGTTACATATTGAACAAAAATGGGTACAACACCCTCATCTAATCTGCATACACCCAAGTTGCTTCATTAGGTTCAACGTCCTTCAATTTCACTTTGAACTACTCTATTACTCTATTATGGAACATGATCTTCCTCCAGTCTAGCATACATAAGGTTTTGGGTTTGAGCTATACCTCAAACTCTACTTGATTAGAGTCGTGCACATACTCTTTTAATATGGATATGTGACATACATCATGAGCCTTTATGGTAGGGGATAAATCTATTCTATAAGCCACTGGTCCCACTCTCTCAAAAGTATCAAATGGTCCAAAAATTGGATGCCAATATAGCACTAGATCCCACTTTTGGCGAACTTCTTGGTTTAATGTGGAGATATACGTGATCCCCCACTTGAAATTTTCTATTCATTCTTCGTCAGTCCATGTAGTCCTTGTACCTATATTGGGGTGCCTTGAGATTTTGTCTAATACTAATAACTTCTTGTTCCATTTCCTTTATTATATTAGGTCTGAGAGTTACAATCTTTACTCGGTCATCCCAATTAATGAGTGCATTACACCTTCTTCCATATAGAGGGCTCATCTTCAGTGATTCTTGGTAACTGTTAAACTAGTATAAAATGGCTAATTAGTTACTTAAAAAAGACTAAAATTTATATAAATGACCATTTTTTAGTTGATGACGAAGAGTATCTAATTTACAGTATCTTATAACATGACCAACTTTTAGTCATTAATTAGCTTAGTCATTAATTGGTTGTATCAATTTTATTGTATAGTAGTATATTTATTCATTAATTGCCACAATTAATGACCAAATAAACAACAAAATATATTATTATATGATCACTTGAGAAAACCAATTAATGACCAAAGAAATATAACCAAAATGTTGGTTATGTTATAAGATACTGTAAATTAGCTACTAATAGTCATATATATGAAAACTTACTCATTTTTTAAAACCAATTAATGGCAAAGAAATATGGCTAAATTTTTGGCGTATCATAAGATATTTTAAATTAGCTACTAATAGTCCTATAAATTCAAAATTTAGTGATCATTTGTAATAAAAAATTTACCATTTGTAGTAGTCATTTATATTTTTTTGCTAGTTTCATATTCATTATATAAATGACTAATTTAGTAGCTTATATTCATTTAATTTACTTTCATCAATAATTACTATAAATGATTAATTTAGTCATATATTCATGTTATTTTTGTTCATCATTAATCAATATAAACTAGTAATTTAGTAGTTTGAGATTGATTTTATGTGTTAATTATTAATCAACATAAATTAATTAGTACGATTTTGCAACTAAATTTTAAAAATTTCATACAATGTGTAGTTCATCTAATTTAAAAAAAAAGTTTCATATGTTAATTACAATACTAAACAATATCAAGTGTAACTATAAATAATTTCAACCACATAAATTATGTTATATGAAATGTTAAAGAATTACAATATGAGTTTCCAACATAATATTGGTTGGACTCCAATTTACACATGAAATGATGTTTCATCACTTCAAAACATTATCGTTGTGTTTCCAAGGCATTGTAGGTGAAATCACCAACTCTGAAGACTTGACTATAAATCTCTATGTGTGTGTATTATGTGGGATATTTTCTCTAAGGTTCTCACTAGACTGGTTCTCTTCTCTATTTTCATTTTTCACTCCGATGTTATTGCTCTCATCTTTCTTCAATTCCTTCTTCTTACCATCAATAATGTGTTCCAATTCTAAAAACAAAATAATATACAATGCAAAGTGTAAGACATGAAATAAAATGAACACTATAATATAAACTAAAGTAGACTCTAAAGAACTTATATGGCATATACCTCAACATCAGCAATGTCAAAGCCATTTTCCCCATACAAGAATTTTCCCCATTTTCTTCATTTGCACGATAGTGACCATTATGTGGTGAGATGACTTGTATAAAAAAAGCAAATAAAATTTCACCATAAAAAAACACATTAGTAACTTAGTATTAAACCTTCAAGGAAAGCTTAGGCACAATCATGTCAACTAAGTTACATGCTAAAAAGCTCAAACTATAGGTAACTTGTGAAAACAAATAATCTCAGGTGTGATGTTTAATCCTTGTCATTTTATTCACAACAACATTTCATTTTCTGGCACATGAACTTGATCAAGTATATAAACAACATGTGCTCAAATAACAACATGAAAGTAAACTTTTCTGATAGTCATGAAAATATTTTAACAGAAAATAACTAAAATGATTCAAATCAATATCGTGTAATACTAATCTCATGTTAAAGCTTTGGTTTTTGTTTAAATAGACATGATACCAATTATTTTAAATTTGATATTTAAAATAAAAAACAAAATCAAAAGAAACGTTCAAAATACAATTGAACAATAAAGAGAGGATATTATGGAATGGACATTAAAATTATAAAAAATATGTTTACCTATCCATCGATGTCTTTCCTGACATTCCTAAGACATTTCTTTGCCCAAAATAACCATGAGGTGAAAGAATCACAACATTAAAAACCATAGGAATCCCTACTAGAAAAATTTTCAAAATCGATGACTCAGGTGCCTAAAGGATCTATAACAAAAAATGAACCATATCCAAGAGATGATCTGCATTGTCTCCCCATCCTTTTTCCAATCAGATTTCCTGTAACCTACCCACAACAAAATCAAGTAACAATCAAATGAAGGCATTGGAATTTATTTTTATCTTTTATAACTATAAATTTGGAATATGGTTTGTTTTAGGAACATATTAATTCATATTTAAAACCTTCCTAATGTATGATAAGGTATCAATCAAGTAGGACATCATCAAAATCAGCCTCAATGAGATCCTCAAACAATTTCTACAATATCAATATTTTTCTTACTGTGATATCTTAGGTAGAAAAAAAAACATATCTGCAAAACAAAAAATCCAGATATTAATTGTTTCCAAGCTCTATATATGGTGTATTCTCAGGCATCTTTTTAACATGTTTCTTCAGTTTTACCAAAGCAAATTGTGTCTTGGTTAAACTCTGTGTCCTTTCATTCAACATCAATTTCTACAAGATAAATGTCACACATTATTCTTTCCCATTTTTGAACAGGCTACATATGATAAATTGAAAGTCACATAAAACGAAGAGAAAACCATTTTCTAACCAAAACAAACAAACAAACAATGCCTCTAATAAAACTTCATTCTAATATCAGTAGATGAAAAAAGAGTGGACCATTTTTTCTTCTTAGCTTTACCTATTTTTTTTATGAAAGTGCTCGAGCTTCCCGAACCAACAAATGTGAGGGAAGTTATAAATGTGAAAAAATTAAGTTTACTTTTTAGACTTCCTCAAAATTATGTGAATGATTTCATATTCAGATGTGGTAAATATCATAATAAGAAAAGGCCACATTGGATGCAGAGATTAAATATAAAAACTTGTGGAAATGGCATGTATTCTAATAAATTGCATCGCAATGACCACCATGGGCCTCCATAGGTTACAGGTCCTCAATATGTTATTCTTGATGATGAAAGAGAAATGGAAATGATAAGTATTGGTGGTCCTAGCTTTTATGGTGGATATCTTCAAACCAACGTTGATCTGAATTTATGCAAGAACGCAACAGAATACACATATAACCATAAATACAAAGATTTAGTGGAAATAACACTTCATTTCATTAATATCAAAGAACTAAAATTTTCTTATAGACAAAATGGAAATAAACTAGCTAGGGCGATAGTAGCTTATCTCTGAGAAGAGATGTGGTGGCTACAGGCCTATGAACTGAGTTACAATGAAGCTCAAGGGCCTATTTATTATTTAGAAACAATGGAAGGCCTTAACATCCAAAACCCTAACCCTAGGAGATGAAGCGCCAAAACTGTGGGTCCCATTTGGGGAAATTGGTGTTTCAACTTCCCGAGGATGTAAGTTTGGCATACAATCTTCGTTTGACGCAAACCATACCTCGTTAGAAATATCTATCCGAGGACTAAAAATTTTGAGTGAGAAACATCAATCCATGGATCCAAGTTGCTCCTGGTTTTCCCAAAAAACGTCATTTGGGCCGTCAAAATCGCTCCAGAAGTTCAGGACCCGAAAAAATGCTAAAAATAGTGAGTTGTGCTGAAACAAAAAAACTGAAAGAGACAATGGTGGGGCCCCAACTAGAATAGGTGGATGGCCACCAATATCCACCTGGATCATTCCTCCCCCATTAGGAAAAAATGGTACCCATTGTGTTGAGTTCCTCCATGAGATGAGGAAACTTCTGCTGAACTTGGTCCTTGGTGAACTAGTTGCCCTGGTGGAGGAGTTGACCAGCTTTGACAACCTGATACAGTTGGATCTTCTATTGGTGAGTGTTCTTGATTTGCATGTGCATGGTACAATCTGTGGTGGCCTGTTCCATGCAGTCTTGGTTTAAATCTTTTGCTGTCAGTTCTTCTGCAATGTCAGAGGTGTCCAATAGAGGTGGGAAGTAGGGACAAAGGCGGTCTACATTGAATATAGGGTGTATACCAAGGAATGGTGGAATACTGAGCTCGAAGGCATTATTCCCTATAGCCTTGGTGATGGTGTATGGCCCATACCGGAGCGGGCGAAGCTTGCGGTGGGGTCTAGTGAGGCGTTCCTTCTATAAATGTAGCCACACTTTGTTGCCCACCTGGAAGTTGTGTGGCACCCGATGTTGATCATGTCGTTGCTTGTACTTAGCATTGGCTCTGTCCAATACGTCATGAACCTATTGGCGAATGTTCTGAATGCACTCGATGAAGTTGTTCGCTTTGTCAGCTTTAGACTGGACATGCGCCGAATTGGCCTGAGTAGCCGCAAAGGTCATGGCTATGCCAATGGGACATAGTGGCTAGAATGCCAAGCCCACTTGAAAGGGGTTGTGGCCGGTTGAGCTGTGGAGAGCCGAGTTATAACTATTTTGTACATAGGGGAGGCTCTCATCCCATGTGCGTGGATGCTTTGAATTGTACATGCACAGAATGTGTATAATCATCCTGTTGACGACCTCTGTCTGACCATCAGTTTGGGGATGGAAAGCTGTGGACTTGGTGAGCTTGGTGTCCAACATTAAATGGAGGCTGGACCAAAATGTGTTCAAAGACCTGTTGTTGCGATCTAATATGATAGACTGTGGGATCCCAAAGTGCACCCACACTCATTCAAAGAAGAGTTTAACAGTGGCTTCTGCTATGATATTATTCTTGCAGGCCGACATAATGGCCATCTTAGAGAATTTGTCGACGACCATGAAAACACAGTCATTTCCATGCTTAGTAGAAGGAAGGCCCAAATTGTAATCCATGGAGATGGATTCCGAAGGTTGACTAGGGGTAGGTAGCGGAGTATAGAGGCCTTGCTTCTTGATGGTCGGTTTGAAAATGGCGTAAGTAGTGCAACATATGATGTACTTCCTGACATCCTGTCGAAGGTTTGACCAATAGAAATACTTCTATAGTACTGCCACTACTTTCTCGACCCGAAAATGCCTAGCGACTCGAATGTAGTGCGCTTCCCATATCATCTTGGCATGCTCGCTTGAAGGAACACAAAGGTGTCCCAGGTGACATAACAGTGCATCTTGGAGGTGAAAGTTTGGAACTTGTATACCCCCCAAGGGTGCCTTGTATGTGTGGCTGAATTCTGGATTGCTATTGTAGAGAAGTGGCCAATCAGAAGTCTCGTGCCCACAAGAGTTAAGAACGATGGTTATGGCCACGATCAGTGGTCGGTTGAGGCAGTCTGCAACATTATTGGTGCTACCCTTCTTATACTTGATGTTCAAATGAAATTGTTGCAAATATGTGGACCACTTCTGATGGCGATCGTTATGCAACTTCCCTTGTCTCTGTATGAATTGCAGGGGTTGGTGGTCTATGTGGATGATTGTCTCCTTTCCAAAAATGTAATGCTTCCATTATCGACAAGCCTGCACAATCGAATAAATTTCTTTGTCATAAGTGGGATACTTGTGAATTGTGTAGGATAATGTCTCACTATGATATGCCACTGGATGCCCATGTTGAGTAAGAACTACCTTAATAGCATAATTAGAGGCATACGTCTCGATCTCAAATGGTTGTTGCAAGTCTGGTAATGTGAGCACTAGGGCAGAACAGAGGCAATGTTTCAATTCTATGAACGCCTCTTGTTGAGATTCCGACCAAAATATTTTTTCTTTCGCTCCT
Source organism: Pinus albicaulis (assembly GCA_034641835.2). Taxonomy (NCBI): domain Eukaryota; kingdom Viridiplantae; phylum Streptophyta; class Pinopsida; order Pinales; family Pinaceae; genus Pinus; species Pinus albicaulis. Next base: position 1,068,984,025 of record CM076570.1, read on the forward strand.
CCCTTGGTGACTTGACTCAAGGGCCAAGTGATATGAGAAAATCCCAACACGAACCTGTGGTAGAAATTAGCAAGACCCAGAAAGTTACTAAGCTCTATTAGAGTAGTTGGGGCTGGCCAATCCTGAATGAATTGGATCTTGGTTGGATCCACATGCACCTCCCTTTCATCAATAATGTATCCCAGATATTGAGCCTAGGTCATGCCAAAAGTGCACTTCTCCAAATTGGCACACAAATTTTGTTGCTGTAGTGTTTGGAGGAATTCTCGAATGTGGTCGAGGTGCTCTTCCCAAGTATGGCTGAAGATCAGAATATCATCCAAGTACACCACTACAAATGAGTTGGTGAACAGATGCAAGATGTCACCCATCAACCTCATGAAGCTTGCGGGAGCATTCGTCAACCCGAAAGGAATGAAGAGCCATTCGAAAAGGCCCTCCTTGGCTTTGAAGGTAGTCTTTCACACATCCAAAGGTTCGATTGGTACCTGGTGATACCCAGACTTCAAGTTGATCTTGCTGTAATATTTTTCCCCTTTGAGTTGGTCTAGAAGGTCATCAAGCTGTGGGATCGGGTACCTATTCCAGACAGTGATCTTATTTAGCACATGATATTTAATACAAAGTCTCCAAGTCCCATCCTTCTTCTGTACCAACACGATCGAGCTCCCACAGGGTGATGAACTTGGCCAGATGTGACCTTTCTGTAACACCTCCTAAATGTGCCTCTTGATTTCATCAGTCTCTAGAATAGAGTCCCTATAGCTCGGTCCATTGGGTAGTGGCACACCTGGGGTCAAGTTAATGGAGTGCTTGATGTGACAGTGCAGAGGAACCCCTGTGAGTGAGGTGAAGATGTCCCCTTACTCCTCCACAACCTTTTCCATTCATTGTTGTCGTGAAGAGGATCCATGTCTAGAGGTCGTGGCCATAGTCTTCTTCTTTCCCTAGGGGTGGATCATCAGGAAAACAAATTTCCTGGTTTGGGAAATGAGCTTACTACATTGTTTTGCGGTAACCAGAAAGATAGTGGGAGGCGGTGGTACCTTCGGTATCCTATACAACTTATTTCCGAAAGTAACAATAATAGCATGAGGCCGGAACTCATGCACACCATGTTTCTTCCAAAAGTATGGCTGGCCTAATAATACATCATAAACATCAATAGGCGCAATGTCACACAATACCTCATCCGTGAAGGGCTTGATGCTATAGGGAAAAAGGAAGTGCTGGCTGACGCAGAGATCCCATCATTGGTGAAGCCATCCGATGGTGTATGGTTGTGGACGTGCTATGGTCGGCAAGCCCAACTGCTTTATGACATCTGTTGAAATGAGGTTCTTTTGGCTCCAATTGTTGACAATGACCTGTAGCAGGGAACCCTTTACCCACATGTGGGAGTGGAAGAGACGCTCTGCCTCCACTGGATCTTCTGGTTCCTCCTTCTGGATCTTCATAGTGACAACAATGGTGTTGGGCTCCACATCAATAATCTGCTTCCCTTTGTCATTCCCCTTGTCAGGTTCTGATTCAGAGTTGGAGCATGCATCTAGTTCAGAAGCCCTCATTTTGTCCACTAACGATTGCTTGTCCCGACACTTACTTGTGTTGTGAGTGGAGCGCTTATGGAACTCACACCACATTCCCATGTCCTTCTTTGGATTTGCGGTGTTTTTCTTTGCTTGTGGCTTTAGCAGGTTGTCTTGGGTTGTAATGCCTTGGATTTGTCCTTTGTTCTGTGGTTTGGGGGCACCTTTCCCTTACTTTTGATTCGTAGATCCAAAGTCTCTCTTCTTCTGTTTGAATTGCTGCTCAATCTTGGTAGCATATCGGTATGTCGTACGAAGCGAGGAGATGTCGAGGAACTCCATTTCCTCCTAAATGTATCTGTGATGACAGCTGCAATACTTTATCACCAAATGTTTCTCTGAATCTTTCATACCAAAATTTGTGCGCAGGGGGATGGAACAGATTCATCAGCTCATGCACATCTTGATCCCTTTGTTGCCACAGCATGGTCCATTGTATGTATTTGTCCTCATAGCTCCGAACGAGATATTATTGTTCCTTGATGGAATCTTGGAAATAATTATAGGTGGGTACAACTGAGAACAGAGAGGGCTCTGTCTCATCCTTTCTCTCACAGTAGGTTTCCCACCAGTCCTTGACATGGGGGGTGGCTTTGAGGAGTGAAAAATTAATCTTCTCCCGGTCGGAAAAGTCATGAACCAAGAAATATCCTTCTAATAGATTCAAGCATGTATATACGTCATCTGCATCTATTTGACCCTCAAATATTGGAATTTCAATGTTTACTTGTACCTTAAAGGGAGTTGTACCTCCAGAGTGGTTGCTAGATGCAGATGTGCTGCTGATGGATAGTTGTTGAAGGATCTGGGAAAAGTTATCCATCATCGCATTCCTTTGTTTTTCGAGGGCCTCCTCGAGCAATATTTTAATAGGATCTCCTACTCCCTCATTTTTCTTTTCGTCCCCCATGGACATCCCTCGAGGTTTGTGAGGCTGGTCTTGCAAAGGTTCCACAAGATCGAGCCCTAACTCCTTATACCTCGACCTCGTTGGTGACATGCAATGAAGGATCGAGAAAAAGAAGACCTCTCTGATACCACTGATCCGAATTTATGCAGGAACACAAAACAATACACATATAACCATAAATAGAAACATGTAGTGGAAATAACACTTCATTTCATTAATATCAAGGAACTGAAATTTTCTTACAGACAGAATGGAAATAAAATAGGTAGGGCACTGGTAGCTTATCTCTGAGAAGAGATGTGGCAGCTATAGGCCTCTGAACTAAGTTACAATGAGGCTCAAGGGCCTATTTATTATTTAGAAACAATGGAAAACTGTAAACATCCAAAACCCTAACCCTAGGAGATGAAGTGCCAAAACTATGGGCCACGTTTGGGTAAATTGGTGCTTCAACTTCCCAGGTATGTAACTTTGGTATATGATCTCCGTTTGATGTGAAGCATACCTCGCTAGAAATATCTATCCAAGGACTACAAATTTTGAGTGAGAAATATCGGTCCATGGACCCATGTTGCTCCCGATTTTCCCAAAAAACACCGTTTAGGGCCTCAAAACAGCTTCGGAAGTTCAGGACCCTAAAAATAGTAAGTTGTGATGAGACTGAAAAACTAAAGGAGACAATGGTGGGGCCCCAAGTGGAATAGGCAAGTGGCCACCAATATCCACCTGGATCAAATGTCATCATCTTAATGAACCTAGGTTCTAACATGGTAAACCTATATCTAGTCCTCACTTAGTCTCATTCCATCATACTTTGTCAAGACTCAAGAGGACATAATGGTCCTTTAGCTTATAATAGGGTTTATTTTGAGGTTATAGATAAAGCTTATCAAAATAAAATGGATTTTTGGGCTCCAAGAGATATGGATAATTTAAATTATAACAATCATATGTTTTATTCCAAAGATTGAAATGTAGGGATGCATTTTGCATATTTTACTAATTGATAGAATGAGAGAACTAATCCATGAGGAGAATTTGTTGGTCACTGTGTCAGGGAAATACTTAGAGATAATAATATTATTTATGTTAAAATCAAATATGGTGTTGATTCTTGTAGATCCTAAGTTGTTGGTAGTTTGAATGAAACGATGAAAAATAACTTTGTTGGTGTTTACATATAGAATCTTACACTTCTAGGGGATCAAGTTCTAGTTGCACAGGAAGACCAATAGGAAGCTAGTGCCCATAAAACAATGAAAAAAATGTTTCCATACATGTTGATTATAAGGCCCACGGAGAGGATATACACTATGGAGACATTGGGGCATCTAATGAAAAAGTAGATACCATAGGGAGGAATCGTTGCATAGTAGAAAAGGGACATTAGCTTATTAAAAATTGTGCCATCAGCCACAGTATGATTGATACAAATAGAGTTGTGGAAGATTAAAGGGTCAACCTAAACTTTTCAACAAATAAATATGTCAAGTTTTCACTCTCCCTTTCAACAAATACTTTCAAGCATGTTTGTTTTGAACTTTAAAATGATCCTAAACTAAAATTTATAAGTGACACAGAGGAAGAAAATGCATAATGAAAACATTAGTTACTTTCTTATTTTGGATTTTCTAGTTTGGATACTTTGGGTGAATATATATAGTGCGATTCAATTATTGTGAAGATTTGTATGAGGAATCACAATTTGATTGCAATGGAATTACCTTACCATACTAGCTGTAAATAATAATCTCATTGCACACTAATTTTAATCTACAATGATATGGTAATGGAATTTTCATGTGTCTGATGCATTGCAAGTAAACAAGAAAACTACTTAATTTTATGCTTGAGTAAAACTATAGTTGCATTGGTACTTTATTTCCCTTCTGAATATATTATTTCTTCCTCTTCTAAAAATTATTTAGTAACATGTTGTAGATGTTCATCAAGGGCTCGAACTTCATTTGACCTTTTCACATCTCCCAGAATATGAACGGTTTGGGTTTTTCCTCAAAAGAAGTCGTAACAAAAGCAATCACTATGAAAGTCTTAAGAAGCTTTCATAAAAAAAATTATTTTGACAGTGTGAAGCAACAACGTGCTCCAAATTCCAACTTTGGTAATAACAAAATCTAACTACCTTCCCTTGTATCTAATTGCAATACTCTATCTTGTCAAATGGCATTCCTTACTGTCGAATTGGTCGAACATTTTAATCCACTTTCTCTACCTACCCTTGTAAATATCCCTATGATTTCTCATCAATGTGAAACCTTGTTCTACTAAATTGCAACTGAAGTCAATATGGAATTTAGGAATTGGTAACACATTTTAATAGAATTTCTTTACCTACCCTTGTAAATGGCCCTATGTTTTCTCATCAATGTCAAACATTGTTCTACTAATTTTCAACATGATGACAAAAATTTTCATTTAAAATTAGTTTCTTATTTAGAAAAACAAAACTTAAGCAACTTTTTGTGGTTCCCTCCCTTTGAAGCCTCTAATAAGATAAATAAATTATGGTCATTAAAAATTGTCATGAAAATCAAATTGAATGTGGAGAAGGTCTTTTTCCTAGGTTGTTGATGAATCTCATCAATTATAAGGTCTTTTCCCCATGTTTCACCAAAAAATACCTAAGACTAGGCCATAGGATGGTAGTTATTAAAGTAGCAGAAGAAGAAAGCACCGTAAAAAATGAAATACTCAAAAAATACCCACCAAGTCCTTAACACCAAAGAAGGGGTAAATTTTTTAATAATACAACGAAGAAAGGTCACTAGTCTTAGGTGGATTTGATTCTAGAAATTGTTTTCCATGGATGCCATAGATGGATAAAAGTTTCCCTAGCTGTGATAGATGGAGCAATTCTAAAATTCCCTTACGATTCTAATTCAATTGTCCAACTGGCCTTAGAACCTTGTGATGTTTGTTTGTAATGGAAAAATACACAATTATGCTTCAATTCAAAAACACTACACACCGTAAAAATAAAACATTAAAAGACTCTCAAAAACACTAGACAGAGATTGTAAGTTTCTAACTTGAGAAAATGTACAAAGTGTTATAATATTACCCAAATAATGAACTACAAAGATGAACCCATGTAAATTAATCCATGGTCATCTCCAAAAATTCCCTTTAGGGGTTGTGGAAACAAAATATAAGGGAAAGGATTGTGTCAAAGCTCTTTCAACATCCAAGTACAATGAACTCCTAATATTAGCAAAGATGGTTATCTAACTGTCAATTGAAGAAACATTGATGTTGTTTTCATAGAAACTCTAGTCCCCTAATGAACCCAACCAAAAATTGACTTCCATTTGGGTGGATAATGTCGAGAAAATAAGCCTAGTCATAATCACAACATAGAAGAAAGAGGCAATAAATGTGACTATCATGGAAGGATACTAGAGCTTATGATAGATTAGGGTAACCATTGCTCTGAAGAGAAAATACAAGAACTGTTGATCAAGGTATCTAAGAAGACAAAATATTAGCCCTATGATTATTGAAGAGGAAAATTCATCCTAAGTCACTGAGTTCACAAAATTTGAAATTTAAAACTTGAATATAGGCGTAGATCAACCTAAAAAACAAGGCTCCTGCACCACTCTTATGTGGAGAAACCATTAGGTAAATTATTTTGGCCTGTAACTTGACCAAGCCCTCCAAGGCTTAATGTGACTCCACCATGAATATATGGATGTGTTCCATTTGTTGTTTGTGGTCCAATTTGCAAAGAATTCCCACGTAAAATTGTTGTTGGAACTTCAGCCCCTACTGGTAGAGTTCCAAAATTTACGCCTGGAAAAGGAACATGGATACAAAATGCACACTTTCTCTATGAGTAATTGCAGGATGATAGAATATAGGAGAGGAAGATAGAGGAACACTCGAAGGTAATAGTTTCCAAACCTAGTGTCCAGGACGAGTGATAATGGATGGAACATGAAAATTTGAGAATGGGGTTTTAGGGAATTTATGAATTGCACCATGAGTCCTTAAGTGAGGATGTTTATGACGGTGTTGATTATCATAACTATTCATCCTTACAATCCATAAATTATTACAGATAGAGGAACCATAATTTTCTCTTGCAATAAAATGAATATCATATATTGGTATTTGTAAATCTACCGATGCACCTCCAATAGTCTTTATAACTCTATTTGGAGCCACAGTTGCCCCAATGTGGTTTTCCTCCATAATTTCTATTACAAAAGCATCCCTGATTTCTATTACAAAAGCAACAAAGACAGTTCTGGAAATGGAAGCTGGTTCAAGTAATGTACCAATGTGCAATGGGTACCACAAGATACCCAAAAAATGTCCCATTCATACGATTGGTATTATTCTATAATGATTGTGAGTTACTCAAAAAAGTAGGAGGATGCCCCATAACCATCCCAATATTTCTATTGTCGTTGGATAGATAGTTCGGAGGGATATTTTCCTCTCTTAAAATGATTCCAGGGCCTTGTTTGATAATATATAAATTAGAAAATTACTAAATTTAGTTGAAAGAAAATATATAAACGCATATATGTTCCAATTAAAACATGAAAGTTTGAAGTTGTGTGCACTTCAGAAATGTCTCTTGTATTTTAACTTTTAAGAAAATACAATAAGGTGCAATAGTTTTAAATTGAAATGGAAAACTGTCAAGTAGCGAAATTTTGGATATGTAAGATGTGAAAACTCTTAACCTACTAAACGATCAAGTAAATAAATCCAAAATGTCAAGGGATAGGCATAGAATGAAGTCTAAAGAAGAAGATGAGGATCAAATTCTTACTGGACTGAATAAAACACCAAGAAACAGTTGGCCATTTACTTGGGAAGTAATGAGATATCCAGATTCAAAAACTCCATCGATGGTACCACAAACTTCATCCCCTGCATAAATGTAAATTGATCATAACAACAATACCGGTATGAGAATTCTTTTCATATACAGAAATAAAACCTATAGAGAATTTTCTTGAATGGAAATTGAATAAAGCATATTTTACTTACCAAATTATGGACTACAACCATTCCTGCAACTGCAATTCTTGGTGGTAGTTTATGAGATAGATGTTGAGTTTTTGGTCTTCAGTTCTGAAATTTTTTTAAATTGAGATCTTGGGAAATATTTTTCGAGGCATGTTCAATTGGAGAAGGGTCCATGTGAGCTAGATTTTGGGAGACATTATGTGCAGGAAATGGAATTTTCTGGCTTAGAAGACCTACATGCAAACATAAGAACTGATCTTCCTTTTGATTTTGTTGCACTTCAGGAGGGGTTGGTGTTTGATGTTGTTGATAAGGAATTTGATGGCTAATGTTGCATTGTTTTCTTTGTCGATAGTTTTATTTTTGTTGAACTAAATTGAAAAAGGTTTCTGGAGGAGACCTGGCAGTGGAGTTGTGAAGATTACATGGGGATGATTTTTTCTAAATTGTTTTCTCTTTATTGGATTGAGAAGGAGAATATTATTGTGAAAGTGAACATGTTTGTTCTTCTTATCCTGTTTCAATCTCTAGTAATTTCAAATGGACCATCTTTTTCCATTCCAATTGAGGATTGTCTGAAACATTAGTCCAATAACAATAGATTAGGTATACACACATTGTAGATAATATCGATAAATAAATAAATAAAACTTCAATAACAATATTCCATGATTCAGAATTTAGAATTATGAAGTATATTGTATTTCTCTATTTTTGCCATTTAAAAAGGGTTTTTATTTTCCAAGGAAAACCTCAGAGAGAAACCCAAGGGATGCTTCCCCACATTGACATATGGAATCCCTATTAAACCCATTGGTGTAAACAAGTGCTCCTAGTCCAAGGGATTTCAAATCAGGCACTTGATCACCAAAACCTAGTCAGATTCTAAGAAACATTGGCAACAATTAATCAAGTTAACCCCTCGGGCTGGTTTAAAAAGGTATTTTTACAATGAAAATAATTCATTTATTTATTTGAAAAAAAATGTTATAGTATTAAAATAAATTACTAACACAATTTCAAATTACTGTTCTCTATCCCTCAAAATGACCTAATTAACTCTATGATATACAATTTACAACAAGTTAGTTAGTATCCAAATGCCTTCATATGCATATATCATCTTGTTGAAGAGACCCACCATAGAGCCCTCCAGGATTTTTCCGAGCTCTTTACCTAGAATGAGAAGAAAAGGGCTATGTTTTTTGTATGTATTCCCCCAATTATTAATCTTTTTGTGATTCTATCAATCCAGACATTTAATTTTGAAAGAGAGTAAAAGTTGGAGTAGTGATAACAGTCATGTATAAACTATATTGTACATAGCCAACAAATCGCCCAAGATAAATTAATTTTCTGAGATATATATTTTATAAAGAACATTGATCATGCCAACCTAGATCTTGTGAGGAAACTGGCTTGTAATCCACTTCAACATCGGTAAGTATTTTCATATTCAAATCCTCTTACCGTGACTATGCTCCAGCTAGTACTACTGACTTCTGAATAAAATAAACATATAAAAAGGGCACTCTAAGATTACATAAGCAATAAAAATATAATGAAATGTACAAGAAATTACTTTTAAGAGTTCAGTCTTACATCACTAGATTTTGTGTCCCTTCCATAGATCTCAGCTCTAGTTTTGAGCATTGAAATCACACGATCGCCACCTTAGCATAAATAGTTATTAGATCTTCATCTCTCTTTATTATTGCATTATTTTCCAAATATTTTTCACATGGAAAGACATTGTAATGCCCATTGGGATGTTCTTCTCCCAAATGAAAAATAATTAATTCATCTAAAGGGTGTTCATCCTCTCCACAAATGTACACAACAAGAGAAAAACCCTTATAACTATCCATTTCCAAAAATAGATATAAGCTTAGATTATATATCCAAACATTATAATAGACATATTTACTGACCTGGCCTCATAAATTTCTATGTTTGAGTCAGCTAGAACAACAATGTGAGAAAAATGATCTAGGGGTTGCTTCCTACCAACATCAAGTTTAGTCTATGAACATCATGATCTAGGTGGATATTGGTGGCCACCTGCCTATTCCACTTGGGGCCCCACCATTGCCTCTTTTATTTTTTCACTTTCGGCACAACTTACTATTTTTAGTAGTTTTTCATGTCATTAACTTCCGGAGTTGTTTTGAGGCCCTCCTAAACGACGTTTTTTGGGCATTGTTTCTCCGATGAAACTGATTACGTTTAAAAATCGAAATTTGTAGTCAAAAGTTGTAGTCCTTGGATAGATCTTTCTAATGATGTATCATGTGCATCAAATGGAGATAGTATGCCAAAGTTACGACCTTGGGAAATTGATGTACCAATTTACCCCGACGGGGCCCATATTCTAGCGTTTCATCTCCTAGGGTTAGGTTTTTGGATGTTTAGGGTTTTCCATTGTTTCTCAATAATATATAGGCCTTCGAGCCTCATTGTAACATAGATTTCAGAGGCCTGTAGCCACCACATCACTTCTCAGAGATAAGTTACCAGTGCCCTAACTAGTTTATTTCCATTATGTTTGTAAGCAAATTTCAATTATTTTATATTAATGAAATGAAGTGTTATTTCTGCTGCCTCTTTGTATTTATGGTTATATGTGTATTCTATTGTGCTCCTACATAAATCCAGATCAGTGGTATCAGAGTGGTCTGTTTTTTATCCATCCTTCTTTGCATGTCCCCAATGAGGTCAAGGTATAAGGAGTCAGGGCTAGATCCGGTTGAACCTTTGCAAGATCAACCTCAGAAACCCCGACAACTGCCTATGGGGGACCAAAAAAAAGATGAGGGAGTAGAGATCCTATCAAAATATTGCTCGAGGTGGCCCTCAAAAAACAAAAGAAGGCGATGATGGATAAATTTTCCCAGATCCTTCAACAACTACCAACCAGCACCGCATCTGCATCCAGCGGCCACTCTGGAGGCGCAACTCCCTTTAAGGTACAAGTAAAATTTGACATTTCCATATTAGAGCGTTAAATAGATGCAGATGCCATAGATATATGGTTGAATCTATTAGAAGGATATTTATCAGTTCATGACTTTTCCGACTGGGAGAAGATTATTTTTGCACTCCTCAAAGCTACCCCCCATGTCAAGGACTGGTGGGAAACCTACTCTAAGAAAAAGGATGAGACAAAACTCTCCCTATTTTCAGTCGTACCCACTTGGAATTATTTCCAAGACCCCATCAAGGAACAATAATATCCCATGGGAAGCTATGAGAACAACTACATACAATGGACCACGTTGCGACAATAAAGGGATCAAGATGTTCATGGGTTGACGAATCTATTCGAAACCCTGTGCACAAAGTTGGGTATCAAATATTTAGAGAAAATTTTTGTGCTAAAGTATCATAGTTGTCTACATAAATATATTCAGGAGGAAATGGAGTTCCTCGACATCTCCTCTCTTGGTACGACATACCGATATGCTACCAATATTGAGCATAAATTCAAAGAGAAGAAGCAATACTTTGGATCTGCGAATAAAAAGCAAGGGAAAGGTGCCCCCAAACTGTAGAACAAAGGAAAAAGCTAAGGCATGGTGGCCCAAGACCACATGTCAAAGCCACAAGCAAATAAAAACACCATGAAGCCAAAGAAGGACACTGAAAAGTGGTGAAATTTCTATAAGAGCTCCACTCACAACACAAGTGAGTGTTGCACTAAGCAATCATTAGTGCCCAAGATGAGGGCTTCTAAATAAGATTCATGCTACAGCTCTGAATCGGAACATGAAAAGGGGAATGAAAAGGGAAACAAATTATTGATGTGGAGCCCAATGCCTCTGTTGCCACCGCGAGGATCCAGAAGGAGGAACCAGAAGATCCAGAGGATGAGGAGATTCTCTTCCACTCCCTGATGTTAGTCAAGGGTTCCCCGCTACAGTTACTTATCGAAAATGGAAGCAAAAAGAACCTCATTTTAGCACATGTTGTGAAGAAGTTGGCCTTGCTGACCACATCACACCCACAACCATACACCATCGGGTGGCTTCACCAAGGACGAGATCTCCACATTAGCCAATAGTGCCACCTTCCCTACAACATCAAGCTCTTCACGAATGAGGTATTATGTGAGATTTCTCCTCTTGATGTTTGTGATGTGTTATCAGGCCAACCATACTTGTGGAAGCGACATGTTGTGTATGATTCCTGGCCTCACACTGTTATTGTTACTTCGAAAAATAAGATGTACAGGATACTAGAGGTACCACTGCTTGGTGCTATCTCTTTGGTTACTGCAAAACAAAGCAGTAAGCTCATTTCCAAAACCAGGAAAATTGTTTTCCTAATGATCTTCCCCCAAGGAAAGAAGAAGACTATAGCCACAACCTCTAGACATGGCTCCTCTGCATGACAACAACAAATGGACAGGGTTGTGGAGGAGTATGGGGAAATCTTCACCTCACCCACAGGGGTGTCTCTGCACTATCAGATCAAGCATCCCATTGATATGACACCAGGTGTGCCGCTACCCAATGGACCGATCTATCGGCGCTCTGTTATGGAGAACGATGAAATCAAGAGGCAGATTTAGGAGCTCCTACAGGAAGGTCACATCCGACCGAGTTCCTCACCCTATGGGAGCGTGATCATGTTGGTACAGAGGAAGGATGGGACTTGGAGACTCTGTATTGACTATCGAGTGTTGAAAAAAATCATTGTCTAGAATATGTACCCAATCCCATGGATTGATGACCTTCTTGACCAACTCAAAGGGGTGAAATATTTCAGCAAGATCGTCTTGAAGTCTGGGTATCTCTAGGTACCAATTGAACCCTCTGAATCGAACCCTTCTTGAATGGCTGGTCTTGCCTTTTAGGTTGACAAATGCTCCCCCAACCTTCATGAGGTTGATGTATGACATCTTGTAGCCATTCAACAACTCATTTGTAGTGGTGTACTTGGATGACAATCTGATATTTAGTCAGAATTGGGAAGAGAACCTCCACCACCTTCAAAAAGTCGTCCAAACACTGCGAAAATGCAAGTTGTGTGGCAATTCAGAGCAGTGCACTTTTGGTATGACCTGGGTTCAATATCTGGGATATATTATTGATGAAAGGGAGGTGCATGTGGCTCCAACCAAGATCCAAGTCATTCGGGATTGGCCAGCCCCAACCACTCTAACAGAGCTTCATAGCTTTTTGGGTCTTGTTAATTTCTACCACAAGTTCGTGTTGGGATTATCTCATATCACTTGGCACTTGAGTCAAGTCACCAAGGGAGGAGCGAAAGAAAAATTCTTTTGGTCGGATTGTCAACATAAGGCGTTCGTAGAATTGAAATATCGCCTCTGTTTTTCCCCAGTGCTCACATTACCAGACTTGCAACAACTATTTGAGATCGAGACGGACGCCTCTGACTATGCTATTGGGGCAGTTCTTACTCAATAGGGGCATCCAGTGGCATATCACAGTGAGACATTGTTCGACACAGTAGGCAAGTATCCCAATTATGACAAATAAATGTATTCCATTGTGCAGGCTTGTCAACAATGGAAGCATTACATTTTGGGGAAGGAAACAATCATCCACACAGACCACTGACCCCTATAGTTGATACATACACAAGGGAAGCTGTAGAATGATCGCCATCAGAAGTGGTCCACATATCTGCAACAGTTTCATTTGAACATCAAGTACAAGAAGGGTAGCATTAATAATGTTGTAGACTACCTCAGCCAACCACCGATCGTAGCATTAACCACCATTATCAACTCTCATGGACACAAGACTTCTGATTTTTCACTTCTCTACAAGAGCGATCCAGAATTCGGTCACACATACAAGGCACTCTTGGGGGGTACGCAAGTTCCAAAATTTCACCTCCAAGATGCATTGTTATGTCATCTGGGACACCTTTGTGTTCCTTCAAGCGAGCATGACAAGATGATATGGGAACCACACTACGGTCGTGTCGTTGGGATTTCAGGGTCAAAAAAATAGTGGAAGTACTGCAGAAGTATTTCTATTGGCCGAATCTTCGACAGGATGTCAGGAAGTAGATAAGATCCTACACTGTTTGCATCATTGCCAAACTAGCCATCAAGAAGCAAAGCCTCTATACTACCCCTAGTCGACCTTGGGAATCCATATCCATGGATTACATGTTGGGCCTTCCATCTACTAAGCATGGAAATTACTTTTTTTTTTTGGTCATCGACAGATTCTCGAAGATGGCAGTTATGGCAGCCTGCAAGAAGAATATCCCAGTAGAAGCCACTGCTAAACTCTTCTTTGAAAAAGTGTGGGTGCACTCTAGGATCCCACAGTCTATCATCTCAGATTGGGATAGCAAGTTCCTCATCCCATTTTTGTCTAGCCTCTGGTCAATGCTAGACACCAAGCTCACGAAGTCCACAACTTTCCATCCCCAAACTGATGGCCAGACAGAGGTCATCAATAGGATGATTATACACATTTTTTGCATGTACAATTCAAAGCATCCACACACATGAGATGAGAGCCTACCCTATCTACAACACAGTTATAATAAGGCTCTCCATAGCTCAAACAACCATGACCCCTTTCAGGTGGGCTTGGGATACCAGCCACTCTGTCCCATTAATGTAGCCATGCCATTTGCGGCTACTCAGGCCTATTCAGTTCATGTCCAGTCTGAAGCTGACAAAGCAAGCAGCTTCATCGAGCTCATTCAACACATCCACCAAAAATTTCATGACATATTGGACAAAGTCAATGCTAAGTACAAGCAATGAAAGGATCAACATCGAGTGCCACACAACTTCCAGGTGGGTGAAAAAATCTGGCTACATTTCCAGAAGGATCGCCTCACTGGACCCCACCACAAGCTTCGCCCACTCTGATATGGCTCGTACACCATCACCAAGGTTGTAGGGAAAAATTCCTTTGAGCTGATTATTCCACCATTCCTTTGTGTGCACCCAGTATTCAATGTGGATCGCCTTCGTCCCTACTTCCCACCACTACTGGACATGTGTGACATTGTCGAAGAACTCACACCAACAGAGTTAAACCGAGACTGTATGGGATAGACCACCACAAAATATATCATGGACATGCAAATCAATAACACTCGCCAATAGAAGATCCAATTGTATTGGGTTGTCAAAGCTAACCAACTCCTGCACTGAGGCAAGTGGTTCACCAGGGACCAAGTTCAGCAGAAGTTTCCTCATCTCTTGGAGGGACTCAACACAATGGGGACCATTGCATCCTAAGGGGGGAGGAATGATCCAAGTTCATATTGGTGGCCACCCAACTATTCTACTTGGGGCCCCACCATTTTCTCTTTCAATTTTCTTAGTTTCGGCACAACTTAATATTTTTAGTAGTTTTTCGGGTCCTGAACTTCTGGAGCCGTTTTGAGGCCCTAAACAAAATTTTTGGGCATCGTTTCTCTGGTGAAAATGTTTTGGTTCTAAAATAGACATACTCAATTATTATTTGTACTCCTCAGATGGATCCTTCTAATGTTGTATCATGTGCATCAAACGGAGATCGAATGTCAAAGTTACGACCCCAGGAAATTGATGTACCAATTTACCCCGACAGGGCCCATATTCTAGTGTTTCATCTCCTAGGGTTAGGTTTTGGGATGTTTAGGGTTGTCCATTATTTCTCAATAATATATAGGCCTTCGAGCCTCATTGTAACATAGATTTCAGAGGCTTGTAGCCGCCACATCTCTTCTTAGAGATAAGATACCAACGCCCTAGCTAGTTTAATGCCATTCTGTCTGTAACAAAATTTATGTTCTTTGATATTAATGAAGTGTTATTTCCACTACATATTTTTATTTATGGTTATATGTGTATTTTTTTGTGTTCCTGCATAAATCTCGATCACATCAAGTTTTGTTAACCTAAAAAACAAGCCTCCTACAACAACCTTATGTGGATAAACCATCAGGTCAATGTTTTTGGCCTACTACTTGACCATGCCCTCAAGGGCTTAATTTGGCTCCACCATGAATATCTGGATGTGTTCCATTTGTTGTTTATGGTCCAATTTGCATAGAGTTTAGAAAAAAGGAAAGACAGTCACCTTTATATTCAAACATATCAAATACAAAATTATCAATCTACCGTTACAGGTAAACATTGTCAATACTAAAAATACTTATTATATAAGCAAATCATTGAACACCTTACAAATTTCATTACATGTAGAAACCAACCTAAATTATTTGACAAGAAGAAAATCAAGTAAGTTATTCAACGATGGCACCATTAGGATATGCGTGTGAGAATTAAAATAAAAGTTGTTCAACATTTTGTACCAGATACAATCATCAGAATAAAATCACTGGAACTGTTAGAATCACACACTGCAAAAAGTAAATGCAACCACATTCCAACCCTTGAAAAGGGGGGAAACTTTTATATTTATCAATTATTAGAACAGTTAAAAATTCAAAAAATCATGTTATCTAGATAGATAGATAGCTACATCTTGTTGAAAGAAATTGTTCTATACAAAAAATGGTTTTGCAATTATCTAAAATGATCAGAAGGAGGGAGCTTCCTATCATCCAATGGTCCCCACTATAGTGACCATGGAACAATGCCCAATGCAACATATGAGTTTTACATAGGATATGGAACTAGAGACCCAAAACATTTCAGGAATAGGTCTAATCTTGGTCCCTATCTGCAAAAAATAGTTGATGCTCAGTGAATACCTTTCCTCCATGATTAATTTTGCTTTAATTTAACTGTCCCTATGGTAATATCAACACTATAAATAAGATGGCCTCGGAAATAACCAAGAGGTAGAAGAAATTATAAAGATATCTTACTGTGTAAAAATATCTTATAAAAAAATTTCTGTACATTTTTACAAATGGAGTATTTCTATCCATGGTTTTACCCACGGGTAATAGATACTACACAAAATTTGAATGTTGTGTGGTGAAGTTGACACCTTACAGAAACCAATTGCTACCTCCTCATTTTCATTGAATATTATTCCTACAAGGTTTGAAACAATAACCCTATGCAGATTGTTACTAACAGCTTGAGAATATGTTGTGGGAAAAAACTGTCAAGGATTTCAACTTCATTGCACAAAAAAGGACAACATGATATACCCAACCAAGATTTCCTCCTTACCTTACAAAATAGCTTTGTTCAATATCTGGTCCCATGGAAAGGATTGTAGTCTAAAATATCATCGGAAATTTTATCCATACACTTTCGAATTGGCTGGTAGTGCTTTCCAAAGGCTCTTATTATCATCCATGTACTTTTCTACAAACAAAACGTACTCTGCATAAATAATTTGAGGAACCGAAAAGTACACAATGCAAACTAAGTTGTTCAAAGTATTTAAGAAATCCCCAAATAGAAGATAAAATCCATTAAATCAACAACATTTTGAAATAGCAACACTTCCATTTTGATCCCAAGATCAAGAATCAGTAAGCTATAACACACATTGCAATGGATTCATGATGCTAAATTAAAAAACTCCATACCTAAATTTCTTTAGTCTTTGCTTTTTTTCGGCTTCCAAATTTGATACAAGTTATGCAAATTTTCATTTCCCTCCAATTCAATATCCAACTTTTAAATATAATAAATAGAAGGGTTAGACATTTAAGAAACAAAGAACACAAACATTTTACCTCTCTATGTTTTCTCATGGAATTATAACTATGATTGGTCAAGATTTTGAACAAATAATCCCTCCTTGGACAAGTTTACTCTCTAAGAATGCTCATGGTAATATCACTATGATTAGTCAATATTTTGATCAAATATTCCCTCCTCTCGAATACAAACATCTTCAATGCAAACATCAAGAGCATAAAAATTGTCAAGTTTCAAATGACTCTGCCTCATTGTCTAGTTTAACTGCAATTGTCTATGATGATATTACACACACCTGATCCAAACCATCAATTAAAATGTCAGCAGATGTCTCAATTAGGAATCCATATGTTTTTGACAAGTATCCTTTTATGGGAGCCTAATACATACACAAGACTATGAGTAGAACTTCACAAAAAGAGAAATTAAATGCAAGGAACCAACTTTATCATAAATGTCGATAAGAGAAGGAAGTATTAGGTACATGCTATAATATTGATAAAATGAAAAATAGTGATGGATAAACAAGATCCATCATCCAAATGGTGTAAGGAGGTTCCCCATACATAGACATAGAGAATAAAAATTGACTACATAGGAATGTTGTGAGTAACAAGGGTTGCAAATATTTTTAACAACTAAATATTAATTGTAGGAGGGTATAATTATTGAAATGTAACGGTCCTCATAATTATAATGTCATGACTTGATGTCTATTGGGATCGATGCTTATTTTCCTATTCAGTGCATGGGCATGTTCTGCATTTGGTTGAATGGAGGAAATTTATTCATTGACCTAGAATAATTACATATCAAGAGAAGCCAAAATATGCATGTTGTGTTACAATAATAGCATCTGCTTCACTTCAGAAGATTATAAATCTTGGCGCTTTAGCAATTGTATCTCCTGATTTCATTTGTGTCTCATTTAAGATTATGAGAAAGTATACAGATCAAAATTTACTTGGTGCCAAAGCTTTTGCTTCAATGCTAATGTTTTAAATTGTTTCTAGTATTCTCATGGCCTTTTTTTTTTAATATTGTTGGAGGTGTTTGGGATAATGCAAAGAAGTAGAAAGAAAGTGGTGCTCTTGGTTGAAAAGGAGGTGATTCCCACAAGACAGCAGTTACAAGAGACAATTGGAGATCCATTCAAATACATTGTTGGACCGTCACTATGCTTGCAAATATCACATTGCTCATGGCACCAATGTTTTTCTGAATTCACTGTAGGATCACAAGTTTTCATCTAGTAGGATTTATGTTTGGTGTCATATCTAGATTTTTTCCATCCAGTTTTATTGGATTTAGAAGATATTAAGCCTATAATTTGTTGGAATTTGTTTCTGAGGTAGGGTCTATTTTCTGGATATGACTAATTGGTTAACTATATTGGTCAATATAGAATTCTCTCCATCTCTTTTTGAGAATGTAGCTAAACATTTTCTTAAAATAGAAGAATATTAAACATTTTCAAATAAGATATTATGTTATTGGTTTAACGGCCAAGAAAAACTAACTCCTTTAAAAAAAATGCTATAGTTAAAAAATATATATTTATGACAATATAGTAAACAAGTTTCCTCAAATTTAGATCAGGATAGATATGGATAGCTCTAAACAAAGAATTCAAAGCCTATACCGGAAACTAGGATGAATGTACCACCACACATACTTTCAGGTCTATTAAAAACTTACATCTTTTCCATTTTCCTCTCAAAGAGTAAAACACAACAACCACGATCTCTAGTAGAAATATGTTCACCTGTATGATCAAACTCAATTGTGAAGATGATATCGACTGCATAAAAAAAGTATGAAAACCAGTGAATACTAAGAAATTTGTTTTAACAACCAAGAAAAAAAGAAAAACTCATAGCTCAATCAGACTGGAATAACAGAGTTCTACAAGTATGGTAAGTAAATGCTTAGACAGTTAAAATGGGAATTGGTTAGAATATTCAAGACCCTTTTTGTCTATTTTAGAAAGTAGACAAGTTGTAAAAGGCTTATAAGTCTACATGGATGGAATGGGAAGCTACTCAAGCTCCAATCGGGAGTTTAAAAGCTCAGATACTTTAAATGCAAATTGGTGAAAATATTCAAGACCTTCATTTTGATTTGGAGCTATTAGTTCACTTCACACACAAATACACATAAACTGCCATACTTGATGGCTCAGATGAAAAAATTCCTAATAAACAATAATCAACTTGTACCACAATGAAATTCCCATAAATAATAGAATTCCAATTGGATCAGTGTATAAATTTCTCATTGCATCATAGTGAAGGTAGAATACAATCACAAGCTTAAATTACAAAAATAATCATTGAAAAAGGTGCATAATATATTATATCTTGAGAAGACCAGTTGATAAGGTGACGTTGCACATTAGGAGGCTTTTACGTGACTATGAAGTTAAAAACTACTAACAAATTCCTACTTGGTTTACATTTATTGGCCTTCCACAAGTTGAAAAAGAAAATGTCCATAGCTAAACAAGGTAGTTCAATATATTTACATCCCATAATATATTGCAATGAAGTTCTTAAAGAATACCAACAAACATTAATGAATCTCACAAATAATGGAAGAACAACAGAAGGGTACAACACCCAGTTAGAACTAGACTTGTTTCCATACAACTATCAAAAGTTAGAAATCCTACCCATCGTCAAAGTTGAAAATGAACACATATGTTGAGGTCAAGAAGAAGAGTTATTGATAATGTGCAATATGAAAATGATAAAATATGACATTCTCAAATCTATAGAACTTATGTCTCTTATTCTTAAGAAAAAAACATCAATGCCAAATAAGAAAGAAAGAGTGTAGAATGTTGATTTTTTTTCAAACACTAAAAATTACGAATTCAAGAAGTTCTCATTGATTTTTATCAAGAGGGCTTATTTTTGGAAGAACACACCATTATCCGCAAAAAAAGCCTTGAATCAATGTAGAGAGGTAAGAGCTAGAAATCCTACCCATCACCAAAGTTTATGCTTGACATACATGCTGAAGTCAACAAGAAAAATTACTGATAATGTGCAAGGTGGAAATAATAAAATATGACTTGCTCAACTGTATAGAGCATAAGTCACTTACTCATACATGAGAAATGTCAATGCCAAGTAAGCAAGAGAGTGTAGAATGCTTGACTATTGTTCAAACACTAAAAAAATACAAAGTCTAGAAGTTTTCATTGTTGTTCAGCAAGGGAGGAAATATTTTTGGAAGAACACATCATAAGATGCTAACAATTACCCAAGCCAATATGGAGAGCTAAAGATTCAACCCAGCATGAAGGGGTGGTTTCCATTGTCCATTGCCTAGATTGAAAGGTATTCAGAACTTAAAGTGCATTTTATTGTCACTCTGCAAGAATTTTTTCACAACTTTAAGAAGTTTGAAGTCTGGTTCTTAACCCTCTCCAGCATCTGAACCTGACTGCCAATGTGGGTTAGTTTCCATTTTCTTACTAGTGAGTGTGTATTTATCTAATTTCTAAATCCTTCTAATTTCTTGAATTTTTTAAAATGACATATTGTGCACAATACTAAAAATACTTACCTGAAAATTATTCTGCAAGTAGGAAAATGACCGAACCTCGTTCTCAGTCGGTTGGAACCTTGGAACCTACCTCATTTTTTATTAGTTAAGCTACTTCCTTCCAGAGATTAGATGAGTTCGTTGCTAGAGCCTCCCTCCATCGGGGCTATAGGAAGCTCAACGAATGTTATAGCCCCTACTTTTGATTTTGTTAACTTCTATCTCGTAACCTTCTTTTGGAGGCAATAAATCCAATGAGAAACGTAGGCCATCCAATAGCTATAGGAATTTTGATGACGACCTTGTAGTAGGAGACATTATGATCCAAATCCCCATCACACCCTGCACAACCTTCCTCCCTCCCTCGTTGGGTAGCCTTAATAGATTTATGTACGTAAAGGATCCCATAACAGAAATGCGATAATAAATTAATGATCTAGATCGACCCATGATCTCTCCGGGAGCCAAATTTCCTTTTTTGTTGGGTGTTGATCACTAGTTGTTACTAGGGAGAAAAGGGATGACCAGTTGCCTTTCTTGTTGGTTATTGAATGCTAGTCGTTGACAGATATGGGGGCAATAGAGAAAGAAGGATCACAACATAGATGGAGTCGGGTTTATTGGGCCCGCACCTTCCTCCAGAATTAGGTTTTTATCTTTAACTCAAGTTGGTTTTATTGTTTCTCTTTGCCTTACCTTGCCTTGGCCTTGTTCCTGAAATATAATACTTTTAAGCAGTGTTCAAGGAATAGGGCTCCTAGCTTAGTCATTTTTTCTCTCACATCGAGTTGGGTTTGGGTTTTCTGCCCTTTCCGGTAGGTTCAAATACATAATCTTTGTGCCATTCCTTAGTAGATCGGGAGCTAGAAGTAGTAGTGGGTATTTAAGAATCTTTAATAGTGGGTATGGACATGTTTATAAAGATATCGCTTGTTAAGAACCTTGTTACATGTTTTTTTAAAATGTACATATGTTTAACCGATATATTAATTCTTTTTTTCATTAATAATACTCATGCCAATAGGTATGTGTCTATTTTGGAATAAAATTTCAAGGATTTTATTTTAACTATGAATAATTTTTAGGTGTATGGTAGAGATTTATCCTTCATGGAATATTGTACAATATTCTTAGTGATATACACAAATGAAAAATTGAGATTTATGTACACAATAGTTATGTATTTTTTACTCTTTTAATTAAATTGATTAATTGAAAAAAAACATGTGAACAAATGTCATATCAAATGTGTTATAATTTTAGGGACTTGTGGTATTCATAAGTCATAGTATTGGCCCATGATTTTGTAATAAAGTCTATTTAAAAATTAAGAATCTCCATGATAAAGTGGGGATTAATCACAATGGACAAAATATTCTTCCATGTTTTTTCAAATGTATAATAATAATAATAAATTTAAAGCCTCAATGGATAGCTCAATCTGTCCAGTTCGCATTGCTAAATACCTTGACAATTGGGAGGTCCATTTCACATTGCTAAGTACCTTGCCAATTGGGAAGTCAAGGTGTGTATCCTCGATGCCTTTGGGGTCATGCGCGACTACATAAGCCCAAGGATAGATCTCTACCATGGATGTAGGGGCCACTCACCATGAAACATAGTTGCAATAAATAAATAATTTTATAATTTAGTAAGTTATGATTTTTTTTAATTGTAACAAATTGAGATGGGTGGATTTGCTTCTATTATTAGCTGTGGATGTAGGGGTCACTCACTGACCATAAACCACATTTGAAATAAATAACTAAATTTATAATTTAGTTAGTCTTATGAATTTTTTAATTTTATCAACTTGAGATGTATGATGAAGTAAGTGCATCTTGTTCCATATTTTTTCAAATATATATGGTTTAATTTACATATTAATTTTTTAATTAAAAATAATAAAATAATAGAGTTATAATTTATTTAATTTTGTGATTTTATTTTTATTATAACAACTTGAGATATACAATGAAATAAGTGAAATATATGCTTTGATATTTATTATAGATTGTGGTTTATCAACATTTATCACGAATTTAATTTATATAACTATATATTTTTTTTGAATAATATTCTATTTATATAGCATAATGATACAAAACTGCCTCAGCTTCAGCTGTGTGAGCCTGAAAGTAGGGCTTGATAGCCATGAAATATGAAATTCTGGACTGCCCTGTGAGGGAAACCAGTCCTTTAGGAATAACCCTTGCTGCCCACATAGGGAAACCGACACATTGTTCATACAATTTAACAAAAATAAACATGTGAAAATTGCATTCATCTCTTTCAGCAGAAGAGAGTTTAACACAAAAGCAAAAAGGATCCCAGGAAGCTTGAGCTGCAGTACCGAGGTGTTTCAAAGGTCGTGGTGTTCACTGGTCATGAGCTGGGGAAGGAGGTTCCTCCACGATATGGCACTTGAACTCGTCACTACTGCCATCATCTTCTTCAGTGGGCGTGCAGGAAGTTTTGATAGCATTCTCCTGCAAGTGTTCTTTGCTCTGATCAGCACGAGCAGTCTCCAACGACACATCGCTGCATCCTTATCCGGAGGGGGTGGAGGACCAGGGGCAGAGGAGGGGTTGGGGCTAACCGTTTCCTCTCTGAGGGTGATTGTGACAAATGCAATGATTACAGGCCTGTCCAAGGAGCACTCAAATCAAAATTCTTCTCTTTGAGAGGCTTGGCGAAGGGGCAAACGAACTAATGCTTGGGATACATGGAAAATGATGGGATGGGTGTCAGGGTGCAGGGGAGACTCGACGTGAGGAGGCGGGGAAGTTTGAGCAAAGTGTACATGCCCTGCATGGTGGGCTCTGCCTCTAAGATTACAGATTTTGGGGTAGTGACCCCAAGAAATGTCCTCAGAGGAGGAGTCAGAGCTGGTAGAAGGTCAAGAGCGGGACACACGACCCCTGCTACTACCACGTCGGCACCTCATTCTGTGACGGAGCCGCGGCATGGTTGCAGAAGCAGGTTGATAAGGCCAAATGAGGGGGGGGCAAGAGGAATACAGAGGTGACAAGAAGGACATGGTGGACTGAGCACATGATTGAGAATTCGAGCAGAAAAAATCACTCTAAGAAAAATGGTGTCCTGGTAGAGTCTCGAGGTAGTAGAGCATGCAGCAACACCCAGTTTTCCTGCGAGTGCTCAGCTTAGCACAGGCAGGAGGAAAAACACTGCATAGTGGGGTTGGAGAGCTGCAAGCAGCATGAGAGAAAGTCGAATAACAATCCGCAAATGCCATAGAAAACCAAGAAGGCAGAGTGATATGGAAAAAGAGCAAGGTGAAGTTGTTAATGGAACGTAGGCTGGCAGGAATAGATGCAGAGTTAATGAAGTTGCAGGTGGCCATATGGCCACCCCACATGAGCTCCATCGGGAGTCGCCAAGGGACTAACCTCCCATCTGACTTAACTAACATCCGCATCTGGAACCGTGATATCTTTGTGCACCAGCATGGTGCAATTCTGAAATATGGCACTCTCATGGATGATGTTAAGGGAGCCATGATTGAGAGTGTTAACACTATCCACTCCAAGATTGGCCAAGAAATCTGAAACTTTGTTACCATCCCATTTGATGTGAGTAAATGAGACAAACTTGTTATTTTTTAACCATCTACCGATCAGTTCAAGCATTGCTGCCATCCGCCAGCTGGTAGCCACCTTAGCAGCATTGGTGCCCCAAAGGAGTTGATTGGCCATGTTGACAGGTATCTGTGAGTCTCCTTCAATTATGATGGGGAAGAAATTATAATGTTGGGCCAAGCGTAATTAGTGTCCCATCTGATTGATCCATAATATATTGCTAGAGTGTTGCCCTTAGAGTCTCTGAAGATGCCTCAAAATCTTGCTTGTCCGAGATTTCCTTTTGAAGCTCCATCGAAATTCAATTTTACGAGCCCTATCGGTGGAGGAGACCATTGATGAGGAATTTATAGAGAATTGTTAGTTCTATAGGTTGGAGTAGGTGTAATTTTAAGTTGCCATTTCTCCCGAATGGCAATTTCCTTCAGCTTGTTGGGGAAGTCTTCTTCCTGCCAGGTGTGAAGAGCTAGAGATTCTTGAAGATTGTTGCTGGAGATGCTCCAGATAGTCTCTAGTGGTGTGGTTTGGATTCTGAAAGTTCTCTTGTTTCTCTCCTTCCAAATTGACCATAGGAGAAGACCTGGTATGAGTTTCCAAAGGGTGTTGAGTAGAGCACTGTTGTAAGGTTGCTTAGGCCAGTTGCATATGATATTGGTTATGTCCCCAGCTAGTTTGCTTCTTTGGCATCGAAAGCAAATTTTATCCTAAAGTGTATTAGCAAGGGTGCAGGAGACCATGAGGTGCTGAATTGTTTCATTGCTTTGATTACAATTGGGACATCGGGAGGTTCCAAAGAATCCCTTTTTAATCAGGTTGTCCCAGATGAGAATTATTTTGTGACTGAGTAGCCAAAGAAATGTAGAAAATTTAGGCCAGATTCCTGGAGACCAAATTAGGTGCCAGAGTGATCACGAGGGAGAGGCGCTGAATGCATCAGAGTATAGGCCTCCTTAGTAGAGAACATTCCTTTTGTTGTGTAGCCCCACCTAAGAATGTCTGAATCCTCTGAGCATCTGATTTTCCTTTGTTGTATCTCTTTGCTGAGGGCTTCCTAGGTGTCATCCTATGCTTGGGGAGCAATTTGGGTTGAGTGTTTCCATTTCCTGAACTCATTACTACTTGTGGGGAGCCGAAACTGATCTACCTTGTCTTCCATGGAGTTGGTTAGATTTCTGATGTTTATTTGATTGAGAGAGTCAACTATCTTAGGCTTCTACTGCCTAGAGTCCACCCATAACCTAGCTATATTACCATTCTGAACTTCCTAGAAGGTATGTTGTTGTATCAGTGTGTTGTGTTTTTTGGCAGCATTCCAGATTAGTGAACCTGTTTCCTCGGGGGAGAGTCTTATCAGTTCCTCTGGAGGTCTGTTATTGGCATATTTTGCCATCCGTAATTTGGCCCATGGCATGTGTGGGTTCGATAACCATTTCCACCATATTCGTGCTCCCATGACTTCATTGTTGTGAGTTGGATTTCTGAGTCCAAGTTCTCCAGCTTCTTTTGAGGTGCAGACTATGTTCTGATTGACCAGAGCCCATTTTCGATTCTGACCAGAGGATCCCCAAAGGAAATTTTGCTGCAAGATTTTTATCTATTTGAGGACCCATTTCAGAGCAGCTAGAACCGAGAAGAGATAGAGAGGCATGGATTGTAGCACTGCTTTGATGAGAGTTAGTCTGCTAGCCATGTTGAGAGCTCTGAAGGTCTAGGAGGAGAGACAGGCTTCCAAATTTTCAAGGAGAAGGTTCCAGGAGGAGTGCTTGATGGCAGAGTCAATGAGGGGGGCTCCTAGATACCTAGCCAGAAGAGAGGTGATGGAAAAACCTAGGATACAAGCAATCTTTGCTTAGGTTTGGGAAGGGGTATTGAAAAAGAAGATCTGGGATTTGGATGCATTGATGGACATACCAAAGGCTTCATAGAAGAGGTTCAGGATGGATTTGAAAGAGCGGGCTTATTGAATAGAAGCATGGCCAAATAGCATGTTATCATCCACGAATTGCTGATGAGTGGTGGCTGGGGAATCGTGAAGGGAAATACCTCGCAATTGCTGGGTTTGAAGAGAATTTTGAATCAGCCTTCCAAGACCTTCAGCCATGAGAACAAAAAGGAAGGGGGATAAAGGGTCCCCTTGTCTGATACCTCTCGATGGAGAGAATGGAAGAGAGGGGAGCCCATTGACCAAAATGGAGTAAAAGGTGGAGGAGATAAGATTCATAATCCATCTTATCCACATTTGATTAAAACCAAAACCACCCAAAATCTGCTGAATGTAATTCCAACTCAATTTGTCAAAGGCCTTGGACAAATCAATTTTAAGGAGCATACCTGCCTTTTTTCTGATCTTTAGTGAATGGATGACCTCATGCATTACGATTATTCCATCCAAGATTTGACGACCTTCTACATAACCAGTTTGTTCGGGTGAGATTGGAAGCGGAAGAAGAGGCTTGAGTCGATTGGCGATGACCTTTGAAATCACCTTGTAGATCACATTGCAAAGAGCTATAGGTCGGAATTTGTCTAGCATGTTTGGTTGATCTTCTTTTGGAACCAGAGCTATGAAAGTAGCGTTGAGGGAAGGGAGCAGCCAATGCATTGATCTTGATTCCTCCACTAGTTGCCAAACTTCTAACTTGATGAGATCCCAGAAATGGTGAAAGAAGTTAGAAGTAAAGCCATCTGGACCTGGAGCATTTCCATCCTTGGATTGTGCCGTTGCAGTTTCAACCTCCAGTAGGGTGATAGGCTGTAGCAGCATTTGATTGTGCTCGTCCGTTATCAGCTTGGGAATGAGATTAGTTATTTTTTTGATGGCTAATTGTCTGTCGATTGGGGGCTCTTGCTGTATGCTTTTAAAGTGTTCCTATAGAACATGCTCAATGTATTCATGTTTCTCCAGTCGCTCTCCTTATTGATTAGTGATGTGATTAATGCGGCTATGCATTCTTCTTTGAATGGTGGAGTAGTGAAAGAACTTTGTGTTTCCTTCACCCTCCTTTAACCAGTGAATTCTGGATTTTTTCCTCCAGAGAATTTCCTCTTGTTTATATCTTTCATCCAACTGCTTCTAGAGTTCCTATTCCTTGGATGAAAGGAGTTTTTTTCTTCCCTCGTTGATAATTTCCTACTGAACTTCTGCCATTCTGTGCTCAAGGACCTTTTTCTCCTGAAAGATGTTCCCAAAAACTGAATGGTTCCAAGCCTTGATTTGGGATTTGAGGTGTTTAAGCTTTTGCTGGAACTGGTACATTTTGGAGCCTTTGGGAGGGATGAAGCTCTTCCATGCAGAGTAGACCATGGTTTTGAAGGAGGGGTGGTTAAGACAGAAAGCTTCGAATCTGAAAGGCCTTTTCAGATGGATACAGGGGCTTTGCCAGTGAAGAGAGATGGGCCAATGATCTGAGCCCGCCAGAGGTAAGATGGAGGCAAAGATGTCCCCCTCCATATGTACGGCATTATCCGAGATGAAGAATCGATCCAACGTGGAAGCTATCAGATGACTTCCAGTTCTTCTATTGTTCCAAGTGTACATGCCATTTGAGAATGGTAGGTCAATGAGCTAGCTTTTGTTGATGAAATCTCTGAAGTGTGAGCATTTAGGTTCCAGTCTTGGCCTTCCTCCTATTTTTTCTTCCAACCTGGTAATCATGTTCAAGTCCCCTCCAATTATCCATAAGGGGTGAGTCCTATTAGAGTTGAGGGCTTCCATAGTGTTTAAGAGCGCTATCTTGCTGGCCTGGTCTTAGGGGAAGTAGAAATTTGAAAGGTGCCTATGTATATTGGTACCAATGGGATGGAAGGTGGCCTGTATGAGGATATGCATAGCATGGAAGTTTTCTAGCATTATAGAGTGAGTATCCCAAGCTATTGCTAGGCCTCCCGAAGAGCCAGAGGCATCAACTGCTACTAAATGGCAGCCAGGCCAAGCTTTTGATAAGATTGTGCCCAGAGCCATGCTTTTACATTTGCTTTCTTGAAGAAAGAGGATTTGTGGTCTTTCTTTCCGAATCATGTTTTTGATCATCCTGTATTTCCCAGGGCTGTTTATCCCTCTAATATTCCATGAGATGAGCTTCATGGAGAACAATTTGAAAGCAGTTTGAAAAACCGGGTCAACTTGGGGTATCGTCCTGACTCCACCAGCATCTCCCCTAAGGTGATGGTGTGTTGCCAATCTAGCTTTCGACCTCTTTTCTTGGACTCTTTTATAACCTTCAGGCCATCCCAGTGACTGCCTGGCTGAATGCCCAACTTATTTTGTTGTTGAACTTTGGTGACGACAACTTCAAGTGTCTCGATATGTTGAGGATTGATTTTATCACATTCCTTTCGTCTGCAGGCATCCTCTAGTCCCAAAAGATCAAGCTCACCTAATTCAATGCACTCAGATTCCTTGTCCATGTGGCTCGGCTAAATACTTTCCGGGTTTTCCTTGCCGGAGAGATTAGGGTTATACGGCACACCATCAATATCCATACTGTTGGCTTTCCAAGTGACAAGCTCTGTTGCTGGCGTAGGCTTAGGATCAGAAGATTCTAAATTTTGAGCCTCACTCTGAATCGGTTTAGGGTTAGGTGGGTTTAGAATGCCCGAGGAGATGGAGGGCTTGATATTAGGATCAAGGGAGGTCGAGGGTATATCAGTCATGGGGTCGGACTGAGATAGGAGGGAAAAGTTGTTGCTGGTGGAGGGGGTATTAACAGGTGGATTAGGTTTTTTGCCTGATGAAGAGGGTTTCTTGTTGTGCTTTCTGTGGGGAGGAACTTTGGTAAACCCATCTGCTTTGGGCTTGCTTTCTGCCTCTTTATTATTGGACTGAGAGTTGAGGGGGCAATCTCTGAACAGATGCCCATGGGCGTGACACCTACGACATCTGAAAGGGACATGTTCATAATCTATGGGCTAAATCCATTCAAAATCATCATGAAACAGACTTACCGCATATGGAAGAGCTTTTTCCAAGTGCATGTATACACAGATCCATGCATAAGAGGTATATCTTCTGAGCTTTGTCTCTTCTGCTATCTTGATGAACTCTCCCAGTCCTTTGCAAATCTCTTGGAGTGATTCATCATCCCAATATTCAAGCGGCAGCAAGTACAGGCGTATCCAGACCAGAGCCCAGTTGAAGTTTTCTTTGTCTGGATTGAATCTTTCTATCCAATTCCTTAGATATAAACTAGTGGAATTGAAGAAGTAAGGTCCCCCATCCATTACTTTGTTTCAATCCTCCATACAGTTGAATATGGCATTGAAAAAGCCTTTCGGCCCAAGCTGTAAGGTGACATGTCCTTTGGGCTTCCATTTGGAGGAAATCCACCCCTGCAGTGCTTTCTGAGTTGGCCAGAAGCCAATGAATTTTCCGATAAGTGCATGATCTTTCATGTGCTGAACCTGAGCGTTTATGCGATGGCAGGGCAAATCAATCTTGTGTCTTTCAGTTGCGATGGGTTTGCACGTGGAAGAATTTGCAGCAGGTGTATTCGGCGTTTTCTCTGAGGCCTACGCCTATGATACTTTATTCTCCCGGTCAGAGGCCGTATTGTTCTGTTCCTCATTTGTAGGGGGAGGCATGCCGCCCTTCCCCCCGGTGCAGATGCCATGCTTGTGCGTAGAACCCCGTTGCATCACTTGGCCTGGCGTATACAGAGCATAGCTGTTTTTTGTTAGCGATTAGGGTTTCTCCATTTCAGAGGAAAACCAAACCCTAGCAGAGCGTTCATCCTACATCTATTTCAATCAGAATAAATAATATCAAGAATTTATATAACTATATTAATTATAAACAAAATCATTATTATAAAAATAAAATTTATAATAAAAAACAAACATAAACAACTCGGTTGGAATATGCTAAAGAAATTAAGAATGGAAGCTTCCCCTCACTAACCACCACCAATGAGTAATTACGGTCTAGTTTTTCTTAAATAACATTAATGATGAATTATTTAGATAAATATTGAATTTGGGTGAATAGACTTAAAGGTTGAATCATTAGGTTAAGAATCTCACCATATGCACTAAAAGTTCAAGGCATTGGACAATGCTAAGTACACCACGTTTTGATTAGACAGAGAAGTGGTACTGCCGTGGCGTGGTGCCTCGAAAGCAGGGGCTCTTGGCCCAACCCGTATTGGTGATCAGCTTCAAAATTGCACACGTCACAGGCTAGTACACGAGTAGTTCACTGGCTCGCCACTCAGTGTAGTAATCCTTCTCCACTATAGTATTCATTTCTTTTGCTGGAGCTCTGTAGGAGGTCACATGGCATGACATCCAGGGGGTCACATGCAGGGAGATCCATCATGTGATGCGAGGAATATGCCCCCCATGTGTTTTTATTGCAACCCTGTTTTAAGATATATAATCTTTCATTTTCATGAAGTTAGGTGATTATATATATATATATATATATATATATATATATGAGGGCGGCCGAAGAGCATTTGTAGATGTTTTTTCATTTCTAACTGGTTAAATTTTCATAAGCTCTGCTAATGGTGCACTGCGCTTTAGGAGAAAGCTGCATCTGGTTGGGGGAGGGGTATCTCAAGGATTCTGCGGGCGGAGCGAGAGAATATATTTCTCCGGCTTTTGGGTTGATCAGCATCATCAGCTGGGCTATTTCTGAGATTCCACAGAATTTTACCAACTTCAAGAATTGATCCACGGAGGGAGTTTCCTTTGCATTTCTTATGACATGGGATGTTGGGTAAGCATGCACTTTTAGATTCATGCAACACTTTTTATAATTGATGTTTACTCGTTTCTTTATTTTAGTTCAGTCATGTTTTTTTGAAATATTAATGAGTCACTAAGTTAATTTTTGGAGTACTGTTTTTCTTTTTCTTTTTCAATTAAATGATAATAAAGTGATATTCAACGAAAAAAAAAACATCTACACTTAAATAATATTTTACAGAATAAGCACTCATGTTTTTAAAATATAATCAGCCTAAATTGTTTTGTTAAAACTCAAGTTCAATTTTTGTGGAAAGCTATTTTTGCAGTCTGAATTTGTTATGAATTTAGTACATGTTATCTTCATGATGTAAGATTCGGTGTAAATGTTGCAGGGATTTGTTCAATCTGATTGGATGTTTGCTAGAGCCAGCAACTGTAAGTCGTTTTTGAAATATGAATTAACATAAGAACTACATATTATAAATTTTGTTTGAAGTGTTAAAATTGTGCTTGTTGAAGAAGTGAGAAAAGCTTCTAAGCACAACTCTCAGCTTGCCTCAGCGTAGTAGTAATTCAGGATATAGGTCACTGTGAAGTAACAAACATTCCATTTTAAAAATACACGCTTAATATCGTGAAGAACTTAACCTCGTTTGCCAAAAGCTGTGGGAAAAATTTCGTATTCCAGGTTGTAAAATCTCTCGTAATCTAGTTATCAAATTCTTGCATGCTAGAATGCAGTAAAATTTCTTGTAAGTTAGTTATCTACTCATAATTTAGTGGTCAAAAACCGATGTTCTGGAATGTGTAAAATTTCTTATAATCTAGTTATAAGATTAACTAAGATTATTAATAAATTATAATATTAATTAAGATTATTATTATTAGTAGATTATAATTCAGCTATAAATAAGCAATTAATTGATAATTAAAGATATTAAAATATTGTTAATAAATTATAATTTAGTTATTAATAAATTGTAATTTAACTAAGTAAAAATTAATTAAAAATACTGTTAGTGTATAATATTTTCTTTTAGATATTAATTAAACGGCTTCAAAGAAGCGCAGATATATTTTATCGAACTTTAACATTACCCTCATTTTAAAAAATGAAACTTTAATTTCTTAGCTTGGAGAACTCCAATGGAACGTTCATCAATACACAACATAAAAATAATTACACGGAACAACTAACTAATCCAAATTTATTTACAATTCAGTTTATAGACAGACTATTATAAAATAAATAAAGACTATTATAAAATAAATATATGGACACAGCTTCCAAAGTGTACTTTAAACAAATGTCATGATATAATTATGAACTTGCATAATATAACAATTGACCTTATTGCAATTTCTTATGCTAGTTATCCAAACATATTTCTATGGTTTATATTTCAAGTGTCATTTTTTTATTATTAAATATCTTGTCAAACTTTAATGTCGACCATCAATCAACCTGTAGCACTTGAATATGACACCAAACCACAAGTACTAATTCCATATATTCTGCATGATAAAATCTGAGATAGGTAATGGCATTTAAGTTTTCTGGTTGATGGGTTATTAATTTCACTGAGCTGTCAAGCTCTCGACCGAGGACAGATGGGGCTACCTCCACCCTTGATTTGTCCTCTCAAGATCCAACGACGGAAGAGATTTAGGGTTTATGAAAAGACCTTCCCTCTCATAACTGCTTGGATTGAGTTCTCCACTCATTTTCCGTCGCTTCTCTACTAGTGCTCTCTATTCCGTGACAAAACTTTAAGGTGCTGGAAATGGAGGGTTATGCAGTAAACCTCAACCACCAGGTGATTCAATACGAATCTCTTAACTTCTCACTTAACATTTTACGTCTCTCTTGCTTTGATATTTCTTCTCGGGGTCGTTTGTTCCTTTTACCAGATTCTTAACAGTATTAGTTTTTCCAGTTACGATTTAGGGATTTTTTATTTAGTGACATGTTATATTTAATCATTCACCATACAGGTTGCCACATTTCTACTTCACTTTGAAGTATGGACCTTCATGCTACACTGTGCAGCAATTCCAACTATTTCCAAGGTAAACTCTGGTTATCTCCTTGACTCCCTTCGCATTCTCTATAATGTGCTCCAAGTTACTTCATATTACCTAATCTATGGTTCCATGTTAATATTTGCAGATAGCTTTGCCTGTTCATTTGTGTTATTAATATTAAGGTAAGATTTCACACAAATTCATTATCAAATTCTTCCTTTTCTTATTCTTCCAGTTTGGATTTGGGGTTACGCTAATCTCAATCCTTGTTTTCTTCTGTCTTTACAGCTAATCTTACTAATGGAATGGTCACATCAGTTCTCACAACAAGCTCGGTTACAAACATTCTAACCTGTTTCTGGCTTTTCCAAGTATTCCTGACGTGAATTTCTTTGGTTCACAGAAATGATGAATTCCGAGGATGGAAAGGGTTAAATATATTTCTTTTACAGTTCCTCGTTAAGTATTCAGTTTGGTTCAGAAGTTTCCTACAATAGACTAGTTTTCCTATGTCAATATCCTATATGGGCAAACCTGGCTATTTTTTGTAAATAATTGTATTAATATTTTAATTTCCAAAAGCACAAGTAAAGATTCAGTTTTGTTTTGACTTGATGAACTAGTTTTCTCAACACATATTTACTCAGGTTCTCCTATTGGAATAACTTGTTTACTACAAATAATAAAGAGATACTTCGCGTTATTAACTGTGTCAATCTTCATATTAGGCGTATATATATATGTAGTTTATTCTCAACTGTATTACTCTTTTGCATGATAAAATCATCTTATGGTATAACTTATTTTTGTTGTTATTTTGTAACCTCATCTAGAAAGTTGATATGTTCTTTGAAGGATTACACATATGTATTCCAAAACCTTTCATGGGTTTTCCATATCTTTGTATCTGATTGTACAATCTTAATATTTTAATTTAAGATTTTCTAAATATCTGTAATTTAATGAGATTTCTATAAATTGGGAATTGCTTTACTGTCAATATACTGTAATACTAGAACTTGTAATTATTTGGTATATTATAGCAATTTGAACTGTAACAATTTAATCAGATATTGGAATTATACCAGTTTTATAGTAACTCTCTATTTAGTTATTCTCAGAGAAGAACCCCTTCTTCCTCTCCTTTCCCTACATTCTAATAATTAGGATATATAGTTTGAATTTATAATTCTTTGCGTAAGGGTTGAACTCAGTACTTTTGTTTCACAATTTGTTATATCTAAATTCTTTCTCTGGCTACTTTTGTACTCAGCAACCTTCTACATCATTTTTATTTTGTTTTCTTTACTTAAAAGAAACTAGTTAAATATGGTCAGACCATTCTATCCGTGGCTTACTCTAAGTACAATGGACGACTTACTCGAGGCCCTCTTCCTGGGGATTTTGATTTAACGGTTCATTATTTCAACTATTATTTGGAATAAAGACTCTATATACTTTTTTATCAATATTACCAAACTGTACACAGTAACATTTATCACTTTGACACATGACAAAATTAAGTACTGTCACTTTTTAGAAAGAAAAACACTTAATTTACATACTTTTCCATTCATAACAAATAATTCACTATTGAAGTACTTATATGTCTTGCGAATTTCTCCTAACTGATGTAGTTCCTCCCAACCTCGAGAGAGGTAATCACAACCTCTTCTCTCCCCCATGATCCAAGTCTGAGATTTACAGTTGACAGAAACTTCTGGAAGATATCTCGGGACAATCCGATTCAATCTCCAATTCCAACAATATCAGAAAATTTTGGAGTATTCCACTGGTTAGCACCAGCCCAAGAATTCTTCTCCACATTATTTTTTTCTCTAGTTACCCAACAGAACCCCCCTTCCTCACTGGGATAGCCCTTTATCCCTAGAGGTGGGGTAATTGTTTGAACTAATTATGTTCAACTAACTCACAATCTTGAATTATTTTTTACCATCAATCCATTTCTCTTTTATGGAATTCACTTCCATAATTAATTTTATTAAATACAAAAATTAATTTATGCTCATATCATATCATTTGCAATATAAATATTTCTAATTATCTTAATGTCTTAACAATGCATTTAATCACTAGTTAATTTTAAACCAACTGTTACAACTTCACCTCGTGGAAGTGAACACCGTCCCTAGTGTTCTCATTCGGCTCCAGCAAAAAGTTCAGGGTAGGCTTCCCGAACGAAACCTTCATCTTCTGAGGTAGCTTCATTCGGGCCAAAGTGCTTCCATTGCACTTTAACCTGGGTGATGGCTCATTTCTGGAGCCTGATTTCCCTCTCATCGATTATACATTGAGGCTCGACCAGAAACTCATCATCCAACTTGACCTACAAACAATGAGCTTGAATTAGTTTTACTCATAAATCTTATTTTTTTAAAATCAATCTGGTATCCATATCCTACATGAATATTCTACCAGTGGATTATGTGTTTTGGATCATGAATGTATTGTTTCAATAACAATACATGAAAGAAGTTGTGTACATGGACATGACCAAGCAGTGTTAATCGGTAAGCTACAAATCCTACCCTTTCCAATATTTGGAAAGGCCCACAAAACTTGGGAGCTATCTTGGCACAAGATGCCCATCTTAAAATGCTTTTCCTTGGTTGTATCCTAATGTACACATGGTCCCCCACTTCAAAACCACGATAAGTTCTTTTCTTATCTACGTACACATTTTTCCTATCCTGAGCTGCTTTCAAATTTTGTCAAATCTTCTTTACTTCTACTTCCATTTCAGCTAGCATATCTGGTCTGAGCATCAACTTGGTTTCTGGGCTACTCCAGTTAATAGGAGTTCTGCACTATCGCTCGTATAAGGCTTCGAATGGACTCATCCTATGAGATTCATGATAGTCGTTGTTGTATGCAAACTCCACTAGGTGCAGATATTCTTCCCACCTCATTGGTTGTTGCATTACATACATACGTAACATAAATTCCAGAATCTGATTCACTCATTATGTTTGTCCGTCTGTCTATGGATGGTAAGTAGTACTAAAATTAATTTGAGAACCCAATCCTGTAAACAACGTTTTCCAAAATGCTGAAGTAAACTTCACATCCCTGTGAGATATGACAGTTTTTGGGATACCATGCAGTCTAAAGATCTCGCACATAAATATGTCCACTATCTACACCATCTTGTAAGTAGATTGCACTGGTATAAAGTGTGATGATTTGCTTAATCAATCCACCACTACCATTATAGAGTCATTATGATTTTTTTGACCTTGGTAGACCAATGATAAAGTCTAACAATATCACTTCTCACTTCCACTCAGGTACTGGTATAGGCTGCAATAGTCCGGTTGGGTGTCGGTACTCCACCTTCACTTGCTGGCACTCTAAACACTTATTTAGATATTCTGCAATATCTCTCCTCATACGTGGCCAGAAGTAAATCTTATTTATTTTTGTTAACCTATTCTAATATCTAGGATGTCGAAAGTAATTAATTCGATGATATTCATTCATAATTAGCTCCTTCAACTCGATTCTATTTGGAACAAAAATTTTCTTTTTGAAAATTAGGAACCCATCCTTATCAATTTCGTAGTTAGAAGATTTTCCTTGGACTTTGAACTCTTTTTCTTGCTTCCACATAAACTTATATTCAGGATCTTTATTAGCTTCAGCTTTTATTTACTCCAGAAATCTGCACTCAATCAGATTATAATACAGCTCATAAACACCATGCAATTTTCTGCTTAACGCATCAGCTAATATATTTTCCTTATGTTTTACATGCTGCATATCAATGTCGAATTCGCTCAGGAATGCATTCCACCTTGCCTGACAAGAATTCAGATCAAATTTCTTAGAATAACTGGTTAAGCTGCTATGATCAGTTTTTAGTTCAAATCTTTTCACAAGTAGTGCCTCCATACCCGGAGTGCATGCACTATTGCTATCAACTCCAAGTCATAAGCGAAATAATGCTGCTCATGATGTTTTAATTTCCATGACTCATACGCCACCACTTTACCCTCTTGTGATAGGATCACCCCAACTCCTTCCTTGCACGCATCTGTGCAGACCTCAAACTCTTTACTAGGATCAACTACTCTTAACACTGGGGCTGTAGTCAATAACTGTTATAGTCTTTCAAAGTTGTACTGACATTCCTTTGTCCATTTGAATATTTTTCCTTTCCTTTGTAGTGAAGTAATTGGAAAAGAAATTTTTGAAAAGCCTTCAATAAACCACCGATAATAACCATCCAACCCCATAAAAGATCGAATGTTTGCCACTTTTTGAGGTACTTTCCATTCCATAATTTTTCTAGTCTTCTCAGGAACAAATGCAATACCTTCAACACAAATTACGTGACCAAGGTATTGGATTTATTTCTTAAAGAAATCACACTTTCTGAACTTGGCGTACATCTGATGCTTCCTTAGCATTTCCAACACTATCTGCAGGTGTTTTTTGTCTTCTTCCGCATTCTTAGAATAAACTAAAATGTCATCAATAAATATTAACACAAAAATGTCCAGATAGGGGTGAAATACACTATGAATTAACCTTAGAAAGGTTGTTGGTGCATTGGTCAACCCTAAAGGTAGCACCACAAATTCGTAGTGTTCGTACCTTATACGAAAAGAATTTTTAT
The DNA here is from genome assembly GCA_034641835.2 of Pinus albicaulis. Classification (NCBI taxonomy): domain Eukaryota; kingdom Viridiplantae; phylum Streptophyta; class Pinopsida; order Pinales; family Pinaceae; genus Pinus; species Pinus albicaulis. Next base: position 1,069,021,643 of record CM076570.1, read on the forward strand.
GTATGTCTTCATCATTTATCCGGATCTGATGGTATATCGAACTTAGATCTATATTTGAAAACATTGTCGCTCCCTTCACCTGATCAAATAGATCATCAATCCATAGTAGAGGATATCTATTTTTAACAGTCAGTTTATTAAGCTGGCAGTAATCCATGCACATTCGCATGGTTCCATCTTTCTTCTTCACAAACAGCACAGGTGCTCCCCAAGGGGATACACTTGGTCGGATGTACCCTTTATCTAGTAATTCCTGTAACTACATTTTTAATTTAGCTAATTCAGGGACACTCATTCGATAGTGTTCCCTTGAAATTTGTGATGCTCCAAGTATCAATTCAATGGTAAAATCTATGTCCCTTCTAGGTGGTAATCCTAGTATTTCCTCTAGAAATACATCCATAAATTACTCTACTATTGGTATATTTTCCAACATTGGAGCCTTCTATTTAGAATTGGTGAAGCCCACTTGTATGACATATAATTGGCATCCCTTCCTCATGCACCTACCCATTTGAGATGTTGTAAGTGGATGTAGCTGTAGAGGTTTCTTTACGCCTTGAATTTCCTGGCAGGTTCCATCCTACATTCTGTAGTAAATGATCTTTTCTTACAGTCTAGTAACGTCTAGTGCTTCTCCAACCAGTCCATACCAAGTAGAACATCATCAAAACCCAGACGTAATATATTCAAATCAACAGTTAGCTGCTACTCACTAATTTTGAGTGCATAGTTCAGTATTTTGGCACTAACTTTCCTCTTCGCTCCAGTGGCTAACTGTACTAGGCATGGCTTTTTGAATTTCTGACTCTAAAATTTACAAATTTCTACTACTTTGGGAATCACGTAGCTTAAACTTGCACCTGGGTCTACCAAAATAGAATAAGGTTGAGATAGCAGTTTACCTTCCAATTGTATCATCGTCGGCTGGTAGTCCACTTGCCAGTCTTCTAGTGCTGCATTAATTCTGGGTATGTTTCTGGCGACATCACCCAATTTTGAGGCCTCCTGTAAATTGGTAACTTCCTCACTCCTACCTCCCTGTGGATAGTTTATGTAGTAGTGTGCCTCACCACACCCCCAACATTGTAAAGGTGGCTTCTAGTTCTGGGTTTGTTCTAGTTTGTTGGAGGCTTCTGTGGGTTTATCTTCTGCAGGCCATCTTTTTCTTTGATGATTCCTTCCAAATTGTTTACTAACTGAGATTTTGGCAGCACCTTTGAAATTGTTGGTTCTGTTTGTTTAAAACCAGAACTATCCTTATGCTCTTTCTTTGCATGCCAACTTTTACCTTGTTCACCTTTTGCTTTAGCTTGATGGTAGGACATTCTGGCTTTTCTAATTGCCTCATGCATAGTCTTCAGATTTACAAACTCAATACGTTCTTTTATATGAGTCGGAAAGCTACTCGTGAAACGCTATACTTTAGCCTTTTCATCTCTCAAATAGGGAACATAACGAATTAAGGAAGTAAACTTAGTGATGTACTCATCCATCATCATTTGTCACAGCTTCAAGTCATGGAACTCTCTAGAATTTTCATCATAGAAGTGTTATCTTAAGTATTTATCTTTAAAATTCTATTGGAATGCATCCCAAGTTACATCCTCGTCATCTATACTGTGGATGTTTTTAACTTCCTCCCACCACAATGTGGCTTTCTCCCTCAAATGATAAATAGCCAATCTGGCTTTGAGATGTTGTACTCATACACTTGAAAGTATTTATTCATGTTTACCAGCCATACCTTAGCCACTTCCTCCTCTACTCCATCAAAATTTGGAGGCTTTACTTTTCTAAATTAACCTGGTAGTTCTACTTTCCGTCTTTTCACTTCTTTCTGATCTGATACATTATCTCTCTCAGCTTCATTGTAGTTTTCATTTATGTTACTCTATTGAGACTGGCTTCTTTCCATTCTGTTAGTGTCATGGTCTCTTGTCCGTTGCTCGTTTCATTCTTGAAACTCTTTATCAATACTTGGCTTCTCATTCCCTTGATTCTGTTTGTTGGAAATACTTTTTAATATCCTCTCCTGTTCTTGCATCAAGCGCACATTATCATTTCGAACCCTCTCCATTTCCTCTTGTAACTAATGTACTGTGTTTAAGAGGATGTTCGTTTGGTGCTTCTACTCTTCCAACAGCCTACTGGTTTGCTGGTGTTGATCTACACTAAGCTGCACCCACATTTCTAGGGTCATTTCAGGTCAGATATGTATATCCCCAGCATTCGGAGGTGGATGTTGTGTTGGCCCCCTCCTCATAATAATTTGATAACTTCTTTCTCATTGTGTGCATCAGTAATACACAAATTTAAACGTTAGTCGACCCATAGGGTCCCAACATTACAATGCTGCTCTGATACCACTTGTAACATTCATCAATACACAACATAAAAACAAAATTACACAGAACAACTAACTACTCTAAATTCATTTAGAATTCAATTTATAGATAGACTATTATAAAATAAATATATGGACACAGCTCCCAAACTATACTTTAAACAAATGTCATGATATAATTATGAATTTACACCTGTACAACAATTGACCTTATTGCAATTTCTTATGCCAGTTATCCAAACATATCTCTATGGTTTATATTTCGGGCATCATTTTGTTTGACTAAATAGCTTTTCAGACTTTAATGTCAACCATCAATCAACCTGTAGCAATTGAATATGACACCAAACCACAAGTACTTATTCCATATATTTTGCATGATAAAATCTGAGATAGGTAATGGCATTTAAGTTTTCTGATTGATGGGTTATTAATTTCACTCAGCTGTCAAGCTCTCGACCGAGGACAGATGGGGTTACCTCCACCCTTGATTTTTCCTTTCATGATCCAACAATGGAAGAGATTTAGGGTTTACAGAAATAACTTTCCTCTCATAACTGCTTAGATTGAGTTCTCCGCTCATTTTCCATCACTTCTCTACTGGTGCTCTCTATTCTGTGAAATAACTTCAAGGCGCTGGCAATGGAGGGTTACGAAGTAAACCTCAACCACCAGGTGATTCAATATGAATATCTTAACTTCTCACTTAAAATTTTACGGCTCTCTTGCTTTAGTATTTATTCTTGGGGGTCGTTTGTTCCCTTTACCATATTCTTAACAGTATCAGTTTTTCCAGTTATGATTTAGGGTTTTTCTATTTAGTGACATGCTATATTTAACCATTCACCATACAGGCTACCAAATTATACTTCACTTCGAAGTATGGACCTTCATGCTACACTGTACGGAAATTCTGGCTATTTCCGAGGTAAACCCTGGTTGTGTCCTTGACTCCTTTCGCATTCTCTATAATGTGCTCCAAGTTTCTTCAGATTACCTAATCTATGGTTCCATGTTAATCTTTGTAGAAAACTCTGCCTGTTCATCTGCATTATTAATATTAAGGTAAGATTTCAGAGAAATTCATTATCAAATTCTTCCTTTTATTATACTTCCAGTTTGGACTTGGGGCTACGCTAATCTCAATCCTTGTTTTCTTCTTGCTTTACAAGTAATCTTACTAGTGGAATGGTCATAGAAATTCTCACAAAAAGCTCGGTTACAAACCTTCTAACACATTTCCAGCTTTGCCATGTATTCCTGACGTGAATTTCTTTTGTTCACAGAAAAGATTAATTCCGAGGATGGAAAGGGTTTTATATTTGTTTTATAACTTTTCGTTAAGTATTCAGGTTTGGTTCAGAAGTTTCCTACAATAGACTACTTTTCTGATGTCAATACCGTAGATGGGTAAACCTGGCTATTTTTTTTAAATAACTGTATTAATAATTTAATTTCCAAAACCGCAAGTAAAGATTCAGTTTTGTTTTGACTTAATGAGCCAGTTTTCTCAACACATATTTACTCAGGTTCTCTCATTGGAATATATTGTTTACTACAAATGATATAGAGATAGTTCGTGTTATTAACTGTGTCAATATTCATCTGATATATATATATATATATAATTTATTCTCGACTGTATTACGCTTTTTTCATGATAAAATCATCTTATGGTACAACTTATTTTTGTTGTTATCTCGTAACCTCATCTGGAAATTTGATATGTTCTTTGAAGGATTAGACGTATGTATACCAAACCCTTTCATGGGTTTTCCATGTCTTTGTATCTGATTGTACAATCTCAATATTTTATTTTAAGGTTTTCTAAATATCTGTAATTTAATGATATTGCTATCAATTGGGAATTGCTTTACTATCAATATATTGCGATACTAGAACTTGTAATTATCTGGTATATTATAGTAGTTTTAACTGTAACCCTCTAATCAGATATTGGAATTATACCAGTATTACAGTAAATCTCTATTTATTTATTTCTCAGGTAAGAACCCCTTCTTCCTCTGATTTCCCTATATTTCGATAATTAGGACATACAGTTTGACTTTGTAATTCTCTACGTAAGGGTTGAACTCGGTACTTTTTTCCTATCTCGAGTTGCTTTCAAATTTTGTCAAATATTCTTTACTTCTATTTCCATTTTAGCTAGCATATGCGGTCCAAGCGTCAAATTGGTTTTTGGGCTACTCCAGTTAATATGAGTTCTGCATTGTTTCCCATATAAGGATTTGAATGGAATGATCCTAAGAGATTCCTGGTAGCCGTTATTTTATGAAGACTCCACTAGGTGTAGATATTCTTCCCACCTTGTTGGTTGCTGCATTACATACATATGTAAAATATCTTCCAGAATCTGATTCAATCGTACTATTTGTTTGTCCGTTTGTGGATGGTAAGAAATACTAAAATTGAGTCCCCAATCCTGTAAACAATGTTTTCTATAAAGCTGAAGTAAACTTCACATCGCTATCAGATATGATAGTTTTTGGGATACCATGTAGTCTAAAGGTCTCGCGCATAAATATGTCTGATATCTGCACCATCTTGTAAGTAGACTGCACTGGTATAAAGTGTGTTGATTTTCTTAATCGATCCACCACTACCATTATAGAGTCATTATGATTTTTTTGACCTTGGTAGACTAGTGATAAAGCCTAACGATATCACTTCCCACTTCCACTCAAGTACTGGTATAGGCTGCATCAGCCTGGCTAGAAGTTGGTGCTCCACCTTCACTTGCTAGCACTCTAAACACTTATTCAGATATTCGGCAATATCTCTCCTCATACCTGGCCAGAAGTAAATCTTCTTTATTGCTGTTAACATATTTTGATATCCAGGATGTCCAGAGTAATTACTTCGATGATATTCATTCAGAATCAGCTCCTTCAACTCCATTACGTTTGGAACAAAAATTATCTTTTTGAAAATTAGCAACCCATCCTTATCAATTTCATAGTCAGAAGATTTTCCTTGGTCTTTAAACTCTTTTGCTTGTTTCCACATCAACTTATATTCAGGATCTTTATCATCTTTTTCTTTTATTTTCTCCAGAAATCTCCTCTCAATCTGATTATAATACAACTCATAAACACCATGCAATCTTCTGCTTAATGCATCAGCTACTCTATTTTCCTTACCTTTTACATGCTGCATATCAATGTTGAATTCGTTCAGGAAGGAATTCCACCTTGCCTGGCGAGAATTGAGATCATCTTGCTTAAAATAGCTGGTTAAGCTGCTATGATTAGTTTTGAGTAGAAATCTTTTCCCAAGTAAGTAGTGCCTCCATACTCGAAGTGCATGCACTACTGCTGTCAGCTCCAAGTCATAAGAGGAATAACGCTGCTCATGCTCTTTTAATTTCCATGACTCATAGGTCACCACTTTACCCTCTTGTGATAGGATTGCTCCAACTCCTTCCTTGCACGCATCTATGCATACCTCAAACTCTTTACTACGATCAACTACTCTTAACACCGTGGCTATAGTCAATAACTGTTTCAGTATTTCAAAGTTGTACTGACATTCCTTTGTCCATTTGAATATTTTTTCTTTCCTTTTTAGTGAATTAATTGGAAAAGAAATTTTTGAAAAACCTTCAATAAACCGTTGATAATAACTGGCTAGCCCCATAAAAGATCAGATGTCTACCATGTTTTCAGGTACTTTTCATTCCATAATTGTTCTGATCTTCTCAGGATCAACTGCAATACCTTCAGTATAAATTACGTGACCAAGGTACTGGATTTATTTCTTAAAGAAATGACACTTGTTGAACTTGATGTACAGCTGATGCTTCCTTAGCATTTCTAGCACTATCCGCAAGTGTTCTTTGTGTTCTTCCGCATTCTTAGAATAAAATAAAATGTCATCAATAAATATTAACACAAAATTATCTAGATAGGGGTGAAATACACAATGCATTAACCCCATAAATGTTGCTGGTGCATTGGTCAACCTGAAAGGTAGCACCATAAATTTGTAGTGTCTGTACCTTGTCCGAAAAATAGGTTTATGTATGTCTTCATCCTTTATCCGGATATGATTGTATCCCGACCTTAGATCTATCTTGGAAAACACTGTCTCTCCCTTCACCTGATCAAATAGATCATCAATTTGCTGTAGAGGATATCTATTTTTAATATTCAGCTTATTAAGCTGGTGGTAATCCATGCACATTTGCATGGTTCCGTCTTTCTTCTTCAAAAACAACACAGGTGCTCCCCAAGGGGATACACTTGGTTGGATGTACTCTTTATCTAGTTATTCCTGTAACTGGATTTTTAATTCAGTTAATTCAGGGACACTCATTCAATAGGGTTCCCTTGAAATTGGTGATGCTCTCGATATAAATTCAATCATAAAATCTATGTCCCTTCTAGGCGGTAAGCCTGATATTTCTTCTAGAAATACATCCATAAACTCATGTACTATTGGTATATCTTCCAACATTGGAGCCTTCTCTTTAGAATTGGTGAAGCCCACTTGTATGGCATATATCAGGCATCCCTTCCTCATGCACTTTCCCATTTGAGATGTTGTAATTGGACACAGCTGTAAAGGTTTCTTTACGCCCTGAATTTCTTGGCAGGTTCCATCCTGCATTCTTTAGTAAATGATCTTTTCCTTACAATCTACTAATGTCCAATGCTTGTCCAACCAGTCCATACCAAGTAGCACATCATAAGAAACCAGAGTTAATATATTCAAATCAACAGTTAGTTGTTGTTCACTAATTTTGAGTGCACAGTTTAGTATTTTGGCACTAACTTTCCTCTTTTCTCCAGTGGCTAACCTTACTAGCCATGGGTTTTTTAATTTCCGACTCTGTAATTTACAAATTTCTACTAGTTTGGGACTCACATAGCTTAAAATTTCACCTGGGTCTACCAAAATAGAATAAGGTTGAGATAGCAATTTACCTTCCAGTTGTATCATCGTCAGCTGGTAGTCCGCTTTTTGGTCTTCCAATACTGCATTAATTTTGGGTATGTTTCTCGTGACATCACCCAGTGTTGAGGCCTCCTGTAAATTGGTAACTACCTCACTGCTACCTTGCTATGGATAGTTTATGTAGTAGTGTGCCTCACCACACCCCCAACATTGTAAAGTTGGCTTCTGGTTCTGGGTTTGTTCTAGTTTGCTAGAGGCTTCTGTGGGTTTATCTTCTACAGGCCATCTTATTCTTTGATGATTCCTTCCAAATTTTTTACTGATTGAGCTTTTGGAAGAACCTTTGAAATTGTTGATTGTGTTTCTTTTAAAACCAGAACTAACCTTATGCTCTTTCTTTGCCTGCCAACTTTTACCTTATTTACCTTTTGCTTTAGCTTGCTGGTAGCACATTCTAGCGTTTCTAATTGCCCCGTCCATAGTCTTAGGTTTTACAAACTCAATAGGTTCTTTCATATGGGTCAGAAAAATACTCAGGAAACACTGTACTTTAGCATTTTCATCTCTTAAATAGGGAACATAACGAAGTAAGGAAGTAAACTTAGTGATGTACTCATCCATCATCGTTTGTCCCAGCTTCAAGTCATGGAACCCTCTACACTTTTCATCATAAAAGCATTCTGTTAAGTATTTATCTTTAAAATACTGTTGGAATGCATCTGAGGTTACATCCTAGTCATCTATACTGCGGACGTTTTTCACTTCCTCCCACCACAATGTGGCTTTCTCCCTCAACTGATAAATAGCCAATCTAGATTTGAGATTACTGTTGTACTCTTACAATTGAAAATATTTATTCATGTTTATCAACCATTCCTAAGCCACTTCCTCCTCTACTCCATCAAACGTAGGAGGCTTTATTTTTCTAAATTCACCTTGTAGTTCTACTTTCTATCTTTTCACTTCTTTATGATCTGATACATTAACTTACTCAGCTTCACTGTATTTTTTATTTATGTTACTCTGCTGATACTGGCTTCTTTCCATTCTGTCAGTGTCATGGTCTCTTTTCCGCTGCTCATTTCCTTCCTGAAACTCTTTATCAGTACTTGGCTTCTCATTCCCTTGATTCTGTTTATCGGAGAGACTTTTTAATATCCTCTCCTATTCTTTCATCAAGCGCGTATTATCATTTTGCACCTTCTCCATTTCCTCTTGTAACTTTTTTACTATGTTTAAGAGGATACTGGTTTGGCATTGTTGATCTTCCAATAGCCTACTAGTTTGCTAGTGCTGATCTACACTAAGGTGCACCCACATTTCTAGGTTCATTTCTAGTTGGGGTTGTGTTTCCTCGACATTCAGAGGTGGCTATTGTTTGGGCACCCTCCTCATAATATTTTGATAACTTCTTTCTCACTGTTTGCATCAGTAATACACAACTTTAAATGTTATTCGACCCATAGGGTCCCACCATTACAACGCTGCTATGATACCACTTGTAACTTTCATCAATAAACAACATAAAAGCAAAAATTACACTGAACAAGTAACTACTCTAAATTCATTTACGATTCAATTTATAGACATACTATTATAAATTAAATATATGGACAGAGATTCTGAATTGTACTTTAAACAAATGTCATGATATAATTACGAATTTACACATGTACAACAATTGACCTTATTGCAATTTCTTATGCCAGTTACCCAAACATATTTCTATGGTTTATATTTCGGGCATTGTTTTGTTTGGATAAATAGCATGTCAGACTTTAATGCTGACCATCAATCAACCTGTAGCACTTGAATATGACACTAAACCACAAGTACTAATTCCATATATTTTGCACGATAAAATCTGAGATAGGTAATGGAATTTAAGTTTTTGATTTATGGGTTATTAATTTCACTCAGCTGTCAATCTCTCGACCAAGGACATATGGGGCTACCTCCACCGTTGATTTTCCCTCTCAAGATCCAACGACAAAAGAGATTTAGGGTTTACAAAAAGGCCTTCCCTCTCATAACTGCTTGGATTGAGTTCTCCATTCATTTGACGTCGCTTCTCTATTGGTGCTCTCTATTCTGTGACAAAACTTCAAGGCATTGGCGATGGAGGGTTACGCAGTAAAACTCAAACACCAGGTGATTCAATGCAAATATCTTAACTTCTCACTTAACATTTTACGACTCTCTTCCTTCGGTATTTCTTCCTGGGGGTCGTTTGTTCCTTTTACCAGATTCTTAATAGTATCAGGTTTTCCAGTTATGGTTTTTGGTTTTTCTATTTAGTGACATATTATATTTAACCATTCACCATACAGTTTTCCACATTACTACTTCACTTCGAAGTATGGACCTTCATGCTACACTGTGTGACGATTCCAGCAATTTGCAAGGTAAAGCCTGGTTATCTCCTTGACTCCTTTCACATTCTCTATAATGTGCTCCAAGTTTCTTAAGAATTACCTAATCTATGGTTTCATGTTAATATTTGCAGAGAACTCTACCTGTTCATCTGTGTTATTAATATTACGGTAAGATTTCGCAGAAATTCATTATCAAATTCTTCCTTTTCTTATTCTTCCAGTTTGGATTTGGGGTTATGCTAATCTCAATCCTTGTTTTCTTCTGCCTTTACAGGTAATCTTACTAATGGAATGGTCACAACAGTTCCCACAACAAGCTTGGTTACAAACCTTCTAACCCATTTCCGACTTTGCTAGGTATTCTTGACGTGCATTTCTTTGGTTCACAAAAATGATAAATTTCAAGGATGGAAAGGGTTTTATATTTTTTTTACAACTCTTCGTTAAGTATTCAGCTTTGGTTCGAAATTTTCCTACAATAGACTAGTTTTCCGGTGTCAATAACCTATATGGGTCAACTTGGCTATTTTTAGTAAATAATTGTATTAATATTTTAATTTCCAAAATCGCAAGTAAAGATTCAGTTTTTTTTTAACTTGATGAACCAGTTTCACAACACATATTTACTCAGGTTCTCCTATTGGAATATCTTGTTTACTACAAATGATATAGAGATAGTTCGCATTATTAACCATGTCAATCTTCATATTAAGCATATATATATATATATATATATATATATATATATATATATATATATATATATAATTTATTCTCGAATATATTAGTCTTTTTCATGATAAAATCATCTTATGGTATAATTTATTTTTGTTGTTATTCCGTAACCTCATCTGGAAAGTTGATATGTTCTTTGAAGGATTATACATATGTATACCAAACCCTTTCATGGGTCTTCCATGTCTTTGTATCTGATCGTACAATCTCAATATTTTAATTTAAGATTTTCTAAATATTTGTAATTTAATGAGTTTGCTATCAATTCGGAATTGCTTTGCTGTCAATATACTATGATACTAGAACTTGTAATTATCTGGTATATTATAGCAGTTTGAACTGTAACCCTCTAATCAGATATTGGAATTATACCAGTTTTATAGTAACTCTCTATTTAGTTATTTGTCAGAGAAGAACCCCTTCTTCCTCTGCTTTCCCTATATTCCTATAATTAGGAGATATAGTTTGAATTTATAATTCTTTGCGTAAGGGTTGAACTCGGTAATTTTGTTTCACAGATTTGTTATATCTGAATTCTTTCTCTGGCTACTTTTGTACTAAGCAACCTTCTACGGAAATTTTCTTTTGTTTTCTTTACTTAAAAGAAACTACTTAAAGATGGTCGTTCCATTCTGTCTGTGGTTTACTCTAAGTACAGTGGATGACTTGCTCGAGGCCCTCTTCCTAAGGATTTTGAGTTAACGGTTCACTGTTTTCAACTATTATCTGGAATAAATATTCTATATTTTTTTTTTATCAGTATTACCAAACTGCACAGAGTAACATTTACCACTTTGACACATGACAGAATTAATTATTGTCACCTTTCAGAAAGAAAAACACTTAATTTACATACTTTTCCATTCATAGAAAATAATTCACTATTGCAGTACTTATCTGTCCTCCGAATTTCTCCTGACTAATGTAGTTCCTCCCAACCTCGAGAGAGGTAATCACAACCTCTTCTCTCCCCCGTGCTCCAAGTCTGAGCTTTAAAGTTGACACAAACTTCTGGAAGAGATCTTGGGATAATCCGGTCCAATCTCCAATTCTACCAATATCAGAAAATTTTGGAGTATTCCACTGGTTAGCACCAGACCATAATCCCTAGAGATGGGGTAACTGTTTGAACTGATTCTGTTCAACCAACTCACAATCTTGAATTACTTTTTACCATCAGTCCATTTGTCTTTTATGGAATTCACCTCCATAATTAATTTTATTAAATCAAAAAATTAATTTATGTTCATATCATATCATTTGCAATATAAATATTACTAATTATCTTAATGTCTTAACAATGCATTTAATCACTAGTTAATATTAAACCGGTTACATCCAACATCCCCACATCAAAGTACAATATTGAACTAAATACTAAATTTTATATATTAAATTTTATTTTAATAAAGTGTGTCTCAAATTTTCAATTCTTTTTATATTCATAAAAGAACTTTAGTACATTCCTTTGCAATACCTTAATGTCTGGCTATGAAAATGTAAGATACAAAATATTTTAAAACATAAAAATATAAATATAAATATATCTTAATAGCCATTGCATATTTTTAGTTGAAATGTAATTTCAATATATTATTTATTATTATTATTTTATAATTTATATTTATTATTTTAATATAAAAATGGTTTATAAAATTGGTAATCACGTTACTTTATAATGTAAATCATAAACTCTATCATAAACTAACATGATATAAATCATAAACTATATCCTAAAGTAACCTGATATAAATCATAAACTATATCATAAAATTTAAAGTTTAAATCACTAACGAATCAACTTATATATATTACTTTTCGTTAATACAATTTTACACAATTTAAATTTATAATGTTAATAAATCAATCTTTATTTTAAATAAAATTAACTTCAAACAAATTAAAAAAAAAATACAAAACATTTAGAATAAAATTAATTTGTTTCAAAATTTTCAAATGAAGAGCATTGCCATGTACTTCCATTCGTCTTGCCCTTCATGTGTGATTGACCCAGCATCTTATATAAGCATGTTTTTTTTCTATTATAGTTTCTATTAAATATTCAAATATCAATATTTGATGGAATGGAAATAGTCAAATAATTGATTTAATTTATGGGCATTTCTTAATATTTTTAACATCTACCCTGTCATTAAATTTAACTAGTATAATCTAATTAAATTTAACTAAACATATTCATACATATATATTTAATTATTTAAAATATTATTGAAATACTACTTTTCAATTTATATATTAAAAACAATAATGTAATATTTATTAATTTACTATTTTATATAACAGTTAAAAATACCATAAAAATAATAAATCCATTACTAACGAAATCTTAATCTCTATTATTTTACTAAATAATAAGTATTTAAATATCAGCTATTTCCATGTGCTCTCAGTACCATATCCTTTGGGTCAATATTATGCTAGTTTTTCTATGTTTTGTATTTTGAAAATGATGATTTTCATAGATGCATAGGATGTTGAATGACAAAATTATGTAGAATATAAAAAACTTATGAGATTCATATTTTCATAGTTGATGATGTTGAATGAAGTAACTATGTACAATGTAGTAAATCTAAGATTTACAGTAGATAGTTGATAATGTTGAATGAAGTAACTATATACAATGTAGTAACTCTCTGAGATTTAGAGCAGATATCAGACACATCATGGGGCATACATTTTTTATTTTATTTTTAATTTTTGGAGTATAAGGTAAAAATAAATAAATTAATAAATTAATATAAAGATGAAAAATCGGGTAGTTTAAGGAGGTGTCATTTTATTCTAGAAAACAATTGAAATTGTAGTGGAAATCTAGGTTACAACTATCAATATTTTTTATTTTGGGTGATTGAAAAGTTTTTGATGGGGCTAAATCCATTTCCACTATAAAAATTATTTAAGCACGCCATGGTTGAGTTTTATGAAAAAAACAAAAAAAACAAAAATAGACCAGATTCAAGGGAGAAAAAATTGTTAGGCTAAATTCTAGTAAAAAATTAGAATTTTTAAATTTGAGAAAAGAAAAAGAAACTATAAAATAATCATAATAATAAAATTAGTAATAACTAATATATTATTTTATGATTAATCCAATGATTAATAATATTATTTATGGTTAGTGCCTAAAATCTATGAGTTAGAGATTCATTTAAATAATGTAAAGAAAAAGAAAAGTGGAAATAAATTGAAATAATAATAATAATAATTATTATTATTATTAAGAAGGAGGATGGATTTAGTGAATATATTAAAAAGAGAAATGCAAAAATATATATATATTTTTGTAAGGCATTTCATCATGTCCAATATATCATTAGCATTGAGTCAGGAATTGAACTTCTGAGTTCACATCAAGGAGTGCTTTAATAGAGAATCTAACTTCACATCAAGGAGTGCTTTAACAGTGAATCTGATCACCGTCTATCCAAAACCATGTGGACCAAATGTAAAAATATTAAATTGAAAAATAAATTTTAAATTATTTTTTTCTTCTCACTTATTCATAATATTTTAATTATTAAAATTTGTTTTTAAATATAAAATAATTTAAAATTTTATTTTTTAAATATAAAAATAAATTAAGAATTATAAAAATCTATAAAATATTGATTACATAATTAATAATTTAAAATTACAATTATCTTATTTTTGTAGCTAAATTATTATTATGTTAATATTCATGTGTGTTTTAATTTTATTATCAATGATTGTCAGGTGGATGAGAGATTTAAACTTATACAATATTCTAGAATATCTTTATATACACTAAAATTAAAATTTATTTCCAATGTAGCTTTATCATTTTTCTCTTTCAATTAAATTCATCAATTAAATATGCATGAATATTCTTACTCTATACACTAATATTAAAATTTGTTTTTAAATTAGTTATGTTATTTCTCTCCAATTAAATTCCTTAATTAAGAATGTCCGTGGTTAAGAATCTTGTTACATGTTTTGTTAAAATGTACATATGTTTAACCCATATATTAATTGTTTTCATCATGAGTAATACTTATGCCAATAGGTATGTATCTATTTTGGAATAAAACTTCAATAATTTTATTTTAATTATGAATAATTTTAAGGTGGATGGTAGAGATTTATCCTTCATGGAATATTGTACAATATTATTAATGATATACATAAATGAAAAGTTGAGATTTATCTACAAAATAGTTATGCCATTTTTACTCTTTTAATTAAATTGATTAATTAAAAAAAGCATGTGAATAAGTGTCATATGAAATGTGTTATAATTTTAAGGATTTGTCGTATTTATAAGTCATAGTATTGGCCCATGATTTTGTAATAAAGTCAATTTAAAAATTAAGAATCTCCATGATAAATCCAGGGTTAATCACAATGGATAACAATCTGCTTCCATGTTTTTTCAAATGTATAATAATAATAATAATAATAAATTTAAAGTCTGAATGGATAGCTAAGTACCTTGCCAATTGGGAGGTCCAGTTCTCATTGCTAAGTACCTTGCCAATTGGGAGGTCAAGCCACATAAGCTCAAGGGTACATCCCTATGGCGAATGTAGGGGCCATTCACTGATCATGAACATTGTTAAAATAAATAAATAAATTTATAATTTAATAAATACTCATGATTTTTTTTTTTTTTTTTTTTAATTTTAACAACT
Organism: Pinus albicaulis; assembly: GCA_034641835.2. Classification (NCBI taxonomy): domain Eukaryota; kingdom Viridiplantae; phylum Streptophyta; class Pinopsida; order Pinales; family Pinaceae; genus Pinus; species Pinus albicaulis. Next base: position 1,069,036,693 of record CM076570.1, read on the forward strand.
TGAGATGAGTGGATTCACCGCAATTATTATCCGTGGATGTAGGGGTTACTAAATGACTATGAACCACATTTGAAATAAATAAATAAATTTATAATTTAGTTAGTTTTATGAATTTTTTAAATTTTAACAACTTCTGATCTATGGTGAAATAAGCCCATCTTGTTCCATATTTTTTCAAATATATATGACTTAATTTACGTATTAATTTTTTTAATTAAAAAAAATTAAAAATAAAGCTATAATTTATTTTGTTTTATGATTTTCTTTTTACTATAACAACTTAAAATATATAATAAATAAGTGAAGTATATACTTTGATATTTATTCTGAATTGTGGTTTATCAATATGAATTTAATTTATATAACTATATTGATTATAACAAAATCATTATTCCAAGAATTAAATTAAGAAGAAAAAAACACTGTCCCGCCACTGTGTAGTAATCAGTGTGCACTATAGTATTGATTTGTTTTGCTGGAGCTCTGCAGGAAGTCACATGGTATGGCATCCATGGGATCACAGAAGAATGTTCGGTCGCATGCAGGGAGATCCATCATGGGATGCGAGGAATATGCCCCCATGTGTTTTTATTGCAACCCTGTTTTAAGATGGATAGTCTTTCATTTTCATTCTCATTATATATATATATATATAAAAGAGGGCATTTGTAAATAGAGGAATATGCCTCTGTGTTTTCATTGCAACCCTGTTTTAAGATGGATAATCTTTCATTCTCATTTTATATATTTCATTCTCATTTTGTATATATATAAAAGAGGGCATTTGTAGATATTTTTTCATTTCTAACTGGTTAACTTTTCATAAGCTCCGCTAATAGCGCACTGCGCTTTATGAGAAAGCTGCATCTGGTTGGGGGAGAGGTATCTCAAGGATTCTGCGAGCGGAGCGAGAGAATATATTTCTCTGGCTTTTGGGTTGATCAGCATAATCAGCTGGGCTGTTGCCGAGATTCGACAGATTTTTACCAACTTCAAGAATGGATCTACAGACGGAGTTTTCTTTGCATTTCTTACGACATGGGTTGTTGGGTAAGCAGGCTCTTTTAGATTCATGTAGCAGTTTTTATAATCAATACTGGTTTTTTATTTTTATTTTAGTTCAGTCCGATTTTGTTGAAGTATAATATTTTATAGAATAAGCACTGATGTTTTTAAAATATAATCGGCCTAAATTGTTTTGTTAAAATTCAAGTTGGATTTTGTAGAAAGCTTTTTTTGCAGTCTGAATCTGTTATGGATTAAGTACATGTTATCTTCATGATGTAAGAGTTGGTGTAAATGTTGCAGCGATTTGGTGTAAATGTTGCAGGGATTTGTTCTCTCGCACATATATATATGATGTTATATTTTTCTATTTTTTCTTTCTTTCTATATTATTTATTCTTTCGCTTATTTTAATATTTTCTCTTTATTATTTTTAATTTTTAATTTTATAATTTAATCAATTTACTAAATTATTATATATTATTTATTTAACTTTTTTTCTTATTTTAATATTAATTAATTAACTAAATAACAATTAGTTTTAACAATTATTTCTAGGCAATGATGCATCCTTCTATTTATTCAATGAGATTGATCTTTTTCTTCACCTTGTCTTGAGGATGAATTAGGATGAACCACATTAGTTGGTTCGAAACGTCGACCAAATCCTAATTATGTGATTAATCCAAAAGAAGATGTAATACTTATCACATATGATTGGTGATGTATATGTGAGAATGAGGCAAGGATGCAATCATCAAAAGGGAAGGAATAAGGATAAAATTCATTTTGAGTGGTCAGATAATCTAATTCTAGGAGATGTCATGTGAGAATATGCCATCAAGACAACCATCAAGAGATAAAGGAGAAGCAAGAGAATGAATAAATCATCTCCCTTGTGATAGAAATAGCTAAAATCACACAATTACAGAAACACAATCATTTATTATTCATAAATGGTGTATGTGTAAACACACTCACACACAGATTTACATTCTTATTACTCTATTAAATAGATTTTTTGAGATCCAAATTATTCCTAATTTAGAGAGAGTGCTTGACAGAATTTCTCAACAATTACAAACCAATTTCTCAAATATGGAATGTAAGCATTAACTCCAACATCCCCCCTTAATGATTACATTACATAAATTTATTGAAATCACTCATAAATAACAAAATAATCAATCATTCTTTAGCTTGTCAGTAGATGCTCCATCAAGTTGCCTCATAAACCTCGGAAATGTGTAGTTGGCAAGTTGGATTCCCGAGTTCGCTTCCTCAACACCCGAATCAAGGACCTCCCGAAGTCAATTACTGGACAACATCCCAATTTATTGCATAACCTCATTAGGAGACCACTTCCACATTTACCACTAATGAGGGATCATTCCCTAGATCCACAACTGCCATGCTATCTAGACAACCATCCATATTGAGCCTTACTACCACTTAATCTCTTCAAAAAACAATTGATTGCAATCACTGAACTCCTAGTCACTCTATGGACGAGCTCCCATCCACCGAGATACATGGGTGCCAACTGCTGTACTCACCAGTTATCTAGAAATGCCATCTAGATACAGAGTGTATCTAGAATTAGTGTTACAAAATGACTTTTTTATCTGATTTTAAAATTCAATAAGTAGAATAAAACACACAGGCTATTCCCAAAAAAAGACACATATCTAGTTCCCACATAATGCAGCCTTGGAATTGTGTAGAACAAAAGCAAGCTTCCAAAAGTGACTTGATACCGTGACCTTGTTGACCAGAAAAAAACTATATTGAGCTGAAAGAACAATGTGCAGCCTACAGAGAATTCTTTTCAAAATCTTTCTACCTCGTGAAATAATATTACATTATTGCTCGCCACGAGAATCATCACGTCCAGAGGCAGCGTTAGTATTTAATGTGGCCATTCAATATTTCAGCCATGAGTGATTTAGTAGAAAGAACATGCGCACGCTCATGATTATCATAGGTCACTTCAATCCGCCAAGCCGTTGGGCATTAAGCTTGACAGGCACATGCAGTCAATTAATAACATTTATAATGAAATTATCTTTACAGAAAAAATCAACACTATCGTGTTGAGGACCTATTGGATTTTAAAAAACGAGCAATTGATGTTGACAGCACCAACAACCACATAGTTTATTGTTCTCAACCCTTGATTAATTACACCAATGATAGGTTAGATAAAAGAACTACTAATCACGAAGATTAGGATCTTTATAGAACTCTTTGACCACTATTACGAATTGCATCGCAGCACAAAATGATGCCTAGTAGCCAAGACAAGTTAGAACAAGCCACTTCCTACCGCAGGTTATTCGAAACACCAAAAGATAACATTTACTATGCATTCTCGTGCAAAACCTCATTGCGCAGTTCCGAAATAGGTCATGGTTCCACCTTTTGTGCAATGACAGTTCTGGGCTGTCGTCATCACTATCCATGTTATCATGATGAAGCATACGAATCCCACGCACTTTAGTTGTTACATATGGTTGCTGGAGGAGATCATCAATGTTATCCGTCCAATGCCAAAGACATCCAATCTTCACTTTCTCTGGTGCATGAATTGAAATTCATCGAAAGGGATGATCGACTGGTCATCCGATCTGGTCTCTAAGTGCTAGATCTCCACTCGCAGAGATAACAATTTAACGTTACCGCCTTCCATGCTGAGGCTTCTTTGTTCATTTAAGCTCCATGCTATACACAACACAAGAAATTAATTTGCACTCTCCGAGGACTTAGACTCACAAGACACAGGCCTCTGATCCTGTGCTCTGATACCATGATAGAAATAGCTAAAATCACACAATTACAGAAACACAATCATATATTATTCACAAATGGTGTATGTGTAAACACACTCACACACACAGATTTACATTCTGATTACTCTATTAAATGGATTTTTTGAGATCCAACTTATTCCTAATTTAGAGAGAGTGGTTGAGAGAATTTCTCAACCATCATAAACCAATTTCTCAAATATGGAATTCAAGCATTAACCCTAACACCTTGATTCTTGAAGAACTAAGGAAGCGAGTTTTCACAAGAGTGTAAGTGGTATCAATGTTCAAAATTGGACATGAGTGGTTCTATAGATGCATGTAAGGTGGAAACAAAGGTAATCTACGTGAAAGGAGATTTGGAAGTTTGAGACCCCGCGGAATATAAATCTCTTCAGAACGTTTTCGTTGTTGCATTTCCCATGAAGCAAAAGGTTCACCAATTTCTTGCAGGTTGGGGTATCTTCCTCAAAGGTAAGGGAAAGTATAAAGAAAACAAAATTGGAGTTTGAAGGAAAAAGGGCTAAAGGATCTTGAGCTAGTAGTGACTATTTTTCTAAGAGGAAATTTCCAAAAATGAGGACTTCATCAAGGAGGTCTTTAACATAATGGAATGTAGGTTGGAAAAATGTTTGAAATAGAACATTAAAATCCTATTTACATTAAGGAAAATGGCATTAATGACTCTAAAAATATTTTTGGTGCTTGACTTTGGTCTTTGAGACTCTGAGCTTCTGGTTTAGATTGTATACTTTAAAGATATTTTTTTGGTCTTTCCTTATCTATCATGAAAAATCAAGTAGCCAAATTGTTTGGCCATTTTTTCTTCATAAATACATAGTAGATAGAGTAGGAAATAAATAAATACTCAGATTTTCATGATGTTCATAAATGATGGGACTGATATGCTAAGAAATGTAGTCTATGTCGGGAAAAATCTCATATCAAGTTCTTATCTTAGAGTTCCAACTATTTTTGTAATTGTGTATTTCACTCAATTTGGGCCCAAATAACATAATCACTTATAAACATACCAACATTTTACTCAACATAAATGAAAATATCTGAATGATTCTGCAATAGAAACTACCACTCCATAATAAACCTGAGTCAAATTAGATGGTTAAATTATTACAACCTTTATACAAAGTTCATAGTTTGCAAGACCAACTATTGAACCAAAGTAGTGGTCAGAAGCTTGCAAATATTTGGAATTCTAACTACAAGGAAAGCTTATTGCATAATTTAATGAAACAAAAAATTTATAATATTGCATCCATCTATAAATTTGTAGTAGGAAGAAGAAGCATCACGTTGGTCATTAGATACTAAAGCACTCACCATTCCAATGACAACGAGCAAAGAAGCATAACGTTAATTCCAAATGACTATTATTTTAGAGGAAATAATATCGCAATTCTAAAGAGGTAAATGTCTTGGTGTACATATAAGTTTCCAACACAAGAGGTTCAAGAAGAGTCCCTTTGTAATGTGCATTTCCTAAAGTAAAGATGCAATGAGATCCTTATATTGATTTTGATTTTCCCTATTGGTTTTCCATGATAAATCTGTGTTCTTCTGTATATCAACATTGTTTTCTCTACATGGAATTGTTTATTAATACATAATAGCACTAAGAGATAAACAAACAACCATAGCTAATTTTCACAGAAGCACTTTAATGCAGAAAGAAGGAACAATATAAAATAAATTATTCTACGTGTTAAAGAATCATGTAGGTCATAAACTGAAAAATTATGGATCACTAGACCAGCATAATAAAAAAATTAAAATATTATCCCACTTGAACACAGAAATCAAATATTAGATCCTTTAGTGAAAGCAAAGATGCATATTGCAACATGATAGGAGAGAGAAATATGCCCCACAAAAGCCAATAGATGCACACCCAAATAAGTTCATGTACAACCCTAAGCAAGTATAACATGTATAGTTCACATGTATCAGCCTAGGAAATATTTGACATTACAAGGTAAAGAAACACTAATAGATCATTTGCAAATTTGCCTATAAACACTACCTAGGAAAGTTGTCAGCAAGATCACTTAGGAAGTTGTCACCAATAATAAATCTTTTTGAATTAGGGGCACTTGCACAACAAGGGTTTGAATTGCACCTTAAAATACTAAAAGATGGATAAATACATTTGTATGAAAATAATACTCAAATCAGTCATGTGTTTGTGTTGATAATAGATAAGATGAGTAAAGTTAATTTTATCAATGTTAAGGAAATGACCACAACTAACTCAATGTGACTAGCAAGTAAAATAGTATTAGCACACTTTGGCGGTGTAAAAGACTGATCCTATATAAAAGGATGTTGAGAATTGATATCCTAATATATTAAAAAATAAAACATTGATTTGAAAAATTAAGTGATGCATGAACTATTGCGGGTGACAATCAACACTCCTTGGAGTGATATCTTGGAGGAGGATAGAAAAGGAAGGAAATGTAACTTGATGTTCATTGGATGTACCCGTTGAAAATAAGGAAGGAATATTATATTCCTGTGAGCCATCTATCTCTTAATGTATGTCTCTCTTTCCATATGAGGTGGAAAGGATAACTTTTGATATAGGATTGTCACAAAGTATTTTAAGAAGAGCTGATATGTGGTGTAAATTGTTGTCTCAGGGGAACACATTGTTGTTGGAATGGTTGGCCATTTATTGGGATTTAAGTTGGTGAATATCAAAGGGTCTCATATATTTGCACTTTCTTGGTTTAATTGAAAAAAAGGATGTGATCATTGAATTGGTGTCTTGAACCAGGAAGGATGGAGACCTAGTGCCTCTCTCATAAAAAAATCTAAATACCTCTTGTCCAGGTACCAAAATAATAAGTTTTAAGACACCTCAAAGAGGCAATAGAATTGATTTCGTGTCTCATGTAGACAGGGCAGTGAAAATTAAAATGATTCCCTAACTTGGTGTTCTACAAATGATAAAGATAGAATATCATATCTTATCATGGAATTTGATCCTTGGTATCAATTTGAAGCCTAAGGTCACTCAAAATTAGCCTATGGGGATATGAAGCATGCACTTCCAATTCCATAGTATGTGTGGGGATTGGAAAATAAGGTCATCTCGGAGCACCAAGATTTGTGTAGAATTCCAACTTCTACCTCAACCCTTCAGGTGGGTCAAACTAGGAGGCTCAAACATATGTCTTGTAAATGTCATATTTGATGATCCTTTTCATCTTGTCCTTGTTTGGTAGGATTTTTTTGGAGTGAATCAAAGAATACCTAAAAGGAGGGAGGTGGTCCACTAAAATTCCAACTGATCGGAGAAGGCACAAGAACTTTGAATGCTATTAACCCAAAGCATGCCCTTTAGGTCTGTTTGAGCTATGTGATTTTTTCTTATTATACAAGAGACTCTTTGTTGAAATTTTATGGCCCAAAAACGTACCATTGGATAAAATATGGAGACACTTGCCTGAGTTTGAAAGGAAATAGAGCATGCATACAATGTGGATAGCAAGGGACTTTCACACCCAAGCATGCCAATTTCTTATCAATTCGTAGATCTCCCATAGTTAGACGCAAGGGAAATAATGCCTTTATGGGCTCGCTAACATAGGGTTCGATACAATGAAAGGACATAACAACCATATTTTTTTCTTTGGTTTCAGTCTCTATCACTTATTCAATGGACCTTCAACAAATTACTTCGGACATTTCCACGTATACCCCGTAGTAAGCTTGTAACTTGAGAAAATTTTGGCAATTTTCCATTTCTAGTCATCCCACAATGCAGCAGAAAAAATATGTAACTTCTATATTTTGAGATGAGAGATACTTTCCTAAGTTGGAAATGAGATAGAGCATACACACAATGTGGACAGTAAGAGCTTTTCACACCCGAGAATGCCAATTTCTTATCAATTGGGATATCTCCCATAGTTATACGTAAGGGAAATAATGCCTTTACAGTCTCTAACATAGGCTTTGATACACTAAAAGGACTGAACAACCATATTTTTTTCTTTAGTTTCAGTATATAGCACTTATTTACTAGAAATTTAAGGAATTACTTGGGACATTTCCATGTATATCTGGTAGTAAGCTTGTAACTAGAGAAATCTATTGTATTTTTCTATTTCTAGTCATGCCATCACACAACAGAAGAAAATTGTAAATTCTATATTTTGAGATGACAGACACTTTCCTAAGTTGGAAAGGAGACAGATCATACAAAAAATGTGGGAATTAAGGGATTTTTACACCTAAGCATGCCAATTTCTTATCATTTAGAAGATCTCCCATAGTTAGGCGTAAGGGAAATAATGCCTTTATGGGGTCTATCATAGGATTTGATGCACTGAAAGAACTCAACAACCATATTTTTTTCTTTGGTTTCAGTCTCTAGCACTTATTCAGTGGACCTTCAAATAATTACTTGAGACATTTCCATGTATACCTCGTTGTAATCTTGTAACTAGAGAGATATATGGCCTTTTACCATTTCTAGTCATGCCGTCATGCAATAGAAAAAAAATTGTAGCTTCTATATTTTGAGATGAAAGTTAGTTTCCTGAGTTGGAAATGAGACAGATCATACACACAATGTGGAGATTAAGGGACTATCACACCTGAACATGTAAATTTATTATCAATTGGGAGATGTCCCTTAGTTAGATGCAATGGAAATAATGCCTTTGTGGGCTCTAACAGAAGCTTTGATACATTGAAAGGACTGAACAACTATATTTTTTTCTTTGGTTTCAGTATTTCACACTTATTCATTCGACCTTCAAGGAATGACTTGGGACACTGCCACATATACCTTGTAGTAATCTTGTAACTTGAGAAAGTTGTGGCCTTTTCGCATTTCTAGTCATGTTATCATGCAACAAAAAAAATTGTAACTTCTATATTTTGAGATGAGAGATACTTGGCTGAGTTGGAAAGGAGACAAATCATACACACATTATGGACAATAATGGAATTTAACACCCAAGCATGCTAATTTCTTATCAATTGGGATATCTTCCATAGTTAGACGTAAGGGAATTAATGCCTTTATGGGCTCTAAAATAGGGTTTGATACACCAAAAGGACTGAACAACCATACTTTTTTCTTTGGTTTCAGTTTCTAGCACTTATTTAGTGGACCTTCAAGGAATGACTTGGTACATTGCCACATATACCCCATAGTAAGCTTGTAATTGGAGAAAGTTGTGTCCTTTTGCCATTTCTCATCATGCCATCATGCAATAGAAAAAAAATTGTAACTTCCATATTTTGAGATGAGAGATACTTGCCTGAGTTGGAAAGGAGACAGAGCATACACACAATGTGGACAGTAGTGGATTCTCACACCCGAGGATGAAAATTTCTTATCAATTGGCAGATCTCCCATAGTTATATGCAAGGGAAATAATGCCTTTATGGGCTCTAATATAATCTTTGATACACTCAAAGGACTAACTAAATATATGTTTTGCTTTGGTTTAGTCTCTAGCACTTATTCAGTGGACCTTCAAGGAATGAATTGGGACATTGCTATGTATACCCCGTAGTAAAATTGTAACTGGAGAAAGTAGAGGCCTTTTGTTGTTTCTAGTCATGCCATCATGCAAGAGAAAAGAATTTTTACCTCTATATTTTGAGATGAGAGATACTTGCCTCAGTTGGAAAGGAGACATAGCATACACACAATGTGGATAGTAAGGGATTTTCACACATGACAATGCAAATTTATTATCAATTGGGAGATCTCCCATAGTTAGATGCAACATAAATAATACCTTTATGGGCTCTAACATAGCCTTTGATACATCAAAAAGACTGAGCAACCATGTTTTTTTCTTTGGTTTCAGTCTCTGGCACTTATTAAGTTGACCTTCAAGGAATGACTTGGGACATTGCCATGTATACCACGTAGTAAGCTTGTAACTGGATAAAGTTGTGGCCTTTTACAATTTCTAGTCATGCCATCATGCAACAGAAAAAATTGTAACTTCTATATTTTGAGATGAGAGACAGTTGCTCGAGTTGGAAAGGAGACAATGCATACACACAATGTGAACAGTAAGGGATTTTCATGCCCGAGAATGCCGATTTCTTATCAATTTGGAGATCTCCCATAGTTAGACGCAAGGGAAATAATTCCTTTATGGGATCTAACATAGGATTTGATACATTGAAAGGACTGAACAAACATATTTTTTTCTTTGGTTTCAGTCTGTAATAGTTATTCAATGGACCTTCAAGGAATGACTTAGGACATTGCAACTTATACCACGTAGTAAGCTTGTAACTAGAGGAAGTTGTGGCATTTTTCCATTTCTAGTGATGCCATCATGCAACAGAAAAAATTGTAACTTCTATATTTTGAAATGAAAGATACTTTCCTAAGTTGGAAAGGAGACAAGGGATACACACAATGTGGATAGCAAGGGATTACCACACCTGATCATGCCAATTTATTATCAATTGGGAGATCTCCCATAGTTAGACACAAGGGAAATAATGCCTTTATGGGTTCTAACATAGGCTTTGATATAATGAAAGGACTGAACAACCATATTATTTTCTTTCATTTCAGTCTCTAGCACTTATTCGGAGGACCTTCAAGGAACAACTTGGGACATTTCCACGTATACCCCACAGTAAGCTTGTAACTAGAGAAAGATTTGGCCTTTTTCCATTTCTACTCATGTCCTCATGCAACATAAAAAATTTGTAACTTCTATATTTTTAGATGAGAGATACTTTCCTGAGTTGGAAAGGAGACAAAGCATACACATAATGTGGGTAGTAAGGGATTTTGACACCCGAGCATGCCAATTTCTTATCAATTGGGACATCTCCCATAGACGCAACAGAAATAATGCATTTATGGAATCCAACATAGTCTTTGATACACTAAAAGGACTGAACAACCATATTTTTTTCTTTGGTTTCAGTCTCTAGCACTTTTTTAGTGGACCTTCAAGGAATGAATTGGGGTATTTCCACGTATATGTCATAGTACACTTGTAACTGAAGAAATTTATGGCCTTTTTCCATTTCTAGTCATGCCATAATGCAACAGAAAAAATTTGTAACTAAATTATTTTGAGATGATAGATACTTGCCTGAGTTGGAAAGGAGACAGAGCATACACACAATGTGGAAAGAAAGGGCTTTTCACACCCGATCATGCAAATTTCTTATCAATTGGGAGATCTTCCATTGTTAGACACAAGGGAAATAATGCCTTTATGGGCTCTAACATAGGCTTTGATACACTTAAAGGACTAAAAAACCATATTTTTTGCTTTGGTTTCAATCTCTTGCACTTATTCAGTGCAACTTCAAGGAATGACTTGGTACATTGACACGTATACCCTATAGTAATCTTGTAAATGGAGAAAGTTGTGGTCTTTTTCCATTTCTAGTCATGCCATTATGCAGCAGGAAAAAATTGTAACTTATATATTTTGACATGAGAAAATAAGTTACATTTCCAATGTGATACAAGTAGTGCTAAACCAAAAAATATTATCTGAAGAAAAAAACTTGAAATTGTGTATCTTATATCTTCTATACTATTCATAAATAGCAGTGACTTGTGCCTTAAAATACAAAGTGAAGTCCTTGACTTTGGAAGTTACACTATCATAAAAAAGAATAAAAAGTTGGCATAACTAACCTCTTATGTTAGTTGTTAACATCTATGCCTTAGTCAAGTTCACTAGGAAAAATTTGCTGGAAAAGTGATATTTCATGATGTATTTTTTTTTTGCATTAATAAAAAAGAAGATAGATTTTCTCAAAAAAAATTCTTAATGAGGGTTGGACTGTCATACATTCTATCTTATCAAATAGTTTTATTATACTTAATTTTCCTGCTTTGTACTTTGTTTTCCCTTGTTTCAACATTCAAGATGAGCATAATGCTTTTGTTTTTTTAATAGATGAATTAGAAATGTTTTTTGTAGAAAACAAGATAAAATAATGCTTTGAAATGTTTCAAGGACATATATAGAGTTTTTACCATTTTATTTTTGGCCTTGTATTTGTTGATTCTAGCTTTGTGTTTTTTTTTGTGTTCATTTAATTATGTACCTTGTTGAATTTCCATTGATGATGGAAGATTGTATGAAATTAGGTTCATGTAGGGTATGAATTTCTCCATGGATATTTCATGTGTTCATTCCTTATTTACTTGAACACATCTACATGTACAAATGTGATACTTGTCAGGATGTGTGGAAAGAAGACAACAACTATTAACTTTGAAGTCCAATCACCATATGAACTCGATTGGCTTCCTTGTTGCACATCACTTGAACTCGGAGTATGTGTCCCTATTTATTCCTAGTTTATATTAGCTTTAAATAAGGCTGACGAGGGATAAAACTTGAGCAATTTATTGCATTGTGTATATATAAGGTGCTAGTACTAACAAGTGTGTGATGTGAAAGATTCCAGCTATGTGTTTTAAAGTGGTTCTGAGGTGTTTAAGAATTAGCCATACACCGTGATATTAATATGATTCCCTGGAGTATTTACTATGTTTATTTATATCTCATTTTCAGATACTTGCTATTGAACAAAAGGTTTACGAAAAACTAAAGGTTGATAGATTTTAATATCACACTAGTTATTATGAAAAAAAATCTGAGTAGATCCAATTTCTCAATTGGAAGATGCTCATGAGTAGTACATCTATATGTAATACTCATAGAATTAGAAGAATATAATTTATTTGTATTAAAACGAATATAGTTTTATAAGGATATAAGGAGGAAATTTAACATTGTTGTTAACAATAAAATGCAGCATCATGGCCCCAAGAAGGGATTTCCCATCAGAATATACATCATGGCCCCATTTTTTTTTCAATGCAGAAGGATTAAAAACCACGTCGATATCCTACATGATTATATAAATATTTTTTTGTAAAAAGAGGGTACTATTAACATCAAAGTTGTTTGCATGGTCCATGAGGTTAGCCACAACAATGGGTTGCAGCGGGTGGTCAACAAATCAGCCTCCATGTGGTGAAACATTATGATGAGAATTTGTGTAAGAGATCTCTATAAGATAAGCTGAGAGAGAAAAAAAAAAGACAAGAAGAGAACATATTATTCATCACCTTAATATTGGATTTATATTTTACTCATAGAGAAGCATTATGATTTCATGGATGCTTAATAATTTAGTTAAGAATGGGAAGGTAATCTTTACCCACCATGTAGACCTTGACATACTTTCACAACCTCTTTGAGAAATAAAGGTTGTAAGATTCCATTTGAACAAAGACAAAGGAAGACTCCCATCTTAACAAAGGCCTTGCCAAATTCTACATTCTAGATAGAAATTACTAGGAAAATGTGCATGTTGGTAGTTTAGAATAAAAAATATACAATATCAGAGAAACAAATCTGTGGCATGGGTTTAAAATTTAGAATTTAGAAGGATTTAAGGTTCACCAACCACCAAAACATAATACTGAGATAGTTAGAATATAGAGTCATCCCAACAATAACTCTTTTACAAAAAGTAATATAATAGCGTAGAAATAAAACCCTCATCGATCTCATACTAGAAGAGAAAATTCATGACTTAGTGAAGATGATAACTTACCTCTTTATCATATTATTATGTCCACTTTGTCACAACACAACCAAATTCTATCAGCACATATTTTGAGCATATCCAAATTCTATGCACAACTAATCTCTATACTGACTCTTGGAAATCACTACAAATCATTACTTGGGTAGATGAAGAACTAAATGTGCTATTTTTCATTATTATTTCACGCCAGTGCTTTCTTACAAATCTCCCAAAACACTTCTTTGAGGTGTGAGCCTTAACCCTAACAATATAGTGTATGAACTTCATATAATTGTTAAAAATTATTGAAAAACTCAATATGTTCCACAAATCCCTCATAGAAACAATGTTCTAACAATGCTCATATAAAACATATGCTTTGACCTTTGATTAATCTATAAGATTCTCTCCAAATGGTCTTCCAAGATCTCAACATCACCCTATGTAGTGGTAAACATCTCATCCTCTATTTCTCGTGTTTTGCAATATTTATGATATTTATTCAATAACACTCTCTTCGTCTCCTCCCAAGATGTTATAGTATTCCCCCCCAACCCCATGAACCAGTGTAAAGTTGAGTCCTTGAGAGTTTAAGGGAAAAGCTTTTGATTTTGGTAATCCATAGAATAATCATAACTCCTACATAGTATATCAAACTCAAAAATAAAATAATCGATATCATCATACAATTTACCATGAAAATGTGGAGGAACGTAGGGTGAAATATTCTTCATTTGAACCAATGCATGTGGGTCCACAATTGAGAAATCAAAAGTGGAATTATCCTCCATTGGTTGATTCTCACTGACCCCTTCACCATGCACATCTTCATTGTTTGCGATATTTCCTCCTCCAAACATACCACTTCCTGCAAACTGTGAAGGTTGATTATGGTTCAGATATAAGGTTTTAGTCCAAACTGGTTGTGAAATTCCTAAATTGTTGTACCCATAGTCCACGTCAAAAGTACCACCATGATGGGTTTGTGTCTGCTTAGAATTCTTGCTTGCAACAGAAGGCCCAACATGAGAAAAATTTTACGGTTTATCAATATTTCCTATGCCCTTCTTGGGTTTGAGGACCCTACCTTTTCTAGTCATGAATTATAAAATAAATAAAACCATAAATAATTAAAAAAAACTGTAAAAAAGTAAAGCTGGAACAAATCAGTTTGAAATCAAATGTTGCATCTAGTTCAAAAAATATCACTACAACACAAAAATAATAATAAAATAAATTCCTCCAGGTAATAGAATAACACTGCGCTTTAAAAAAAAAAAATCCAACTTACCTCTACTACAAAAAAGAAAAATCAAAACTTTACCAGAATTCCTTCAAAGCCTCCCCGACAACAATGCGAAAATATTTAGTGGCAGAGTTTAAATTTAATTCTTCAACACTCAATTACACTTAAAAAAACTTTCAATGGTTTTGAAAAGCGAATGAAGACAGAAATAAGCTTAGATCCTTATTATTTTCACTAATATGGGTAACCATTTGAACTAATATGGCAGGCCTTACCAAATAGATACTGACTAGAAAAGGTTGATAAACTAAGCCCGTATACGTGTTTGCTGAGCCACAACACACAAATGTATTTATAAATTATCCTCTTGGGCCCGTGAATAATAAGCCACTAGTTAATGTTTACTAAGTCAATATAGTTTTGACTTAGTAGTATTTTACTCATATACGTTTCACTTTGCCATTGTAATTTGACCCGATGACCAAAACTGGTAGGTCTGATGCATAGGTAACTAGGGCTATAAATCCAAGACTTAGTAAGGTTCAAGGAGTAGCATAAGTAATGCCAAGGGTTTTGGGTTCACTTTTTCATATCTCTATTGTTGTAATTAAATCACTCATGTTCAAAATAACAACTTTAAATAAATCCTTTTAGATTTATTCTTGCATTATTAACATAATGACACCACACCTCTCCAAATACTGGGCTCTCACACAAAAAATAGCAATCAGAGACTTTGAAAAATATTTCAAAAATAAACAAACTGAGAATTTATTCCAAACCATGCAAGCTCAATAATTTCGAAAAAAACTTGTTCTTGTACTAAAAATATTTTCAAAACAAATCTATTCCTAGAGTCAGTTCCTGTACTAGGAAATACAAAATAATTTTTTTCCTGTACTTGGAAAAATAAAACAACTTTGTTCCTACAGAAAACAATCCTCTGTTCCAATACTAAAAATAATATTGTGCAAAAAGCCTAGACTCAAGTGATGTGGAAAGAAACCTTCCTTGAATCAAGATAAAATCCCCCAACTCATCATACTCTCTTTAACTACTTAACACATAAATATCAAGATAATATGAAGACCTTATCAAATAACTGAGAAAATATCAAAGTCATGTGCAAAAATAAAGAGATCACCTCATGAATATAGTTTTGTTTATACCATTTTCTGATTTGATTAACACTGTATTCCAGATAAACTTCTACGTTTATTAGAGATGCAAAAGAATTACTTCAAAAAGAGGATTCAACTGATAAACTCAAATTAATTAGTGACAACAATATTTTGTTCTTGTACCCAAGATACCCAAGTAGCCATATGATAATATGAATTCAACAAGACCAAAAGTATGATGTAACTTTTGAATCAAAAATTTCACAAGAAAATAAAAAGTCTACTCGTATAGTGACACTATCAGATAATAACATTCATCATAACAAATTTTTTCACTTTCTTACTACATATAAACAATATCAGGAAATGATATATCATTCACCAAGCAAGATCTATTGAATAATTTATTTTCAACCCTGCAAATCTTCACTCAAAAGAACTATACACACCACATAGTAGATCTAAACTTTTAACTGAAGAGGTGAATTTGAAAACAAAAAGGAACCTGCCAAATCCAAATCCTTTATGTGTCTTACAATAAACATAAAGATTTCTTCAATGTTAAACTTTAAGAAAAAAACCCAAGTATGAATGCAAGAGTTGATATCTAAACCTCTATTACTCTTTCAAAAAATTTGCACAAGGGTTTATCTGGCTATAAACACATGTTACAAGTAACCTTCACACAGATAACAAACACACCATTCACTTATCAAACAATACAATAGATAGAGGGAGAATGATTTGGGTTGGTTGGGCCCTTAGCCAACCTACTCATTTCCCTTTTTAAGGAAATAAGTTAATCTATAAAAACATATTTTTCATCACAGTAATTATAAAAAATGAATGCATGAACCTGGAATTATCCCTTTTTTATTAAATAACAAAATTCTTTTCTCATTACATATCATATAATGGCAGATCCATCTCTAGAGAGGTTGTGGTGATACAGGCTTCTTAGGAAACAGGCACCAAAAATTGTCCACAACATTGCTAACCTGCACTCTAATATCTCCGCTCATGACCATATCAAGATGATAACAAAAGATGAAGTTGTTGGAAACTAATATCTAAATTTAGAAACCCTCAAATGCTCCAAGCCAATTGCACGAATACAAGAACAAAACTTCAAGAGATAAGGTGCACCTTTCTCTTTGACAACTAAGACTAACCCTAGTCGAACTTCTCGAATAAATGACCTTCCACATTTGGTACTGGAAATAAAGTTAGTACAGGAATATCAAGATCTTCATGTATCATAACCATTTAGATTTTGAATTAGTGAAGACGTATTGCAAAAGCCATAAGGTAATGTAAATGCTGAGTTACATAGAAAAACATCGACCTATTTCACCATTAATTAAGATAAGAATACATTATCCCTTTGCCCAAAGAATCATTAAAAGAGACCAAAAATACTTGCATAGAGGTATTATTTTATTTGTGAAATATAGGCTAACGTAAGTTAATTTAGGTAAAAAGTAAGACAATTATGACAACCAAAAAACACTAATCTTCTTTGTTGAACACACACCTTTCATTATGGTTAATAGGGACTATGTGGTTGATGGTGGGACAACGTGATCTTCTTCCACACTCTCATTCTCAACAACAATGTTGGGAGCATTCACATCACCCTCCCATATAATCATCTGATGAACCGGATCACAACTAGGCCCCCCTAGTCCCTTGCCTCCTCATGTTCCTTGTACGAGCTACAATACAAACTCTTGGCATGGCTACAACAACCTATAGATTTACCACGAAATTGTAATTAAAAAAAATGTTGTTTTTTCATAGTAGATCACCAATCATTCATGCATAGAAATTTCTAAGTGAAGATAAGGCTTATTTTATGGAATTTGATGTATATTTTCAAGGTATACAAGTATGATATGCAAAATCCAAAAACAAAATTGTTGATCTCGAAATTAACCAAACCGAAACTCCTTATCTAATTAAACAACAATATGATTTCTCTACTCATTATACCATAATTTCTACATGCCAGAAGAACCAAAACCCATTAAGCCTATTTTCAATTATAGGTACACAACTCTTGCAAATAAGTATAGAATGAATAATATCCTGTCAATGTAGTATTAGAAAACAAGGTAATTTATTGGGATATTTAATCAATAGGAAATGACAAGAAATGCTTTAGCTATGTACTATAAAATTCAATAAAAAAATTCCTTTTGTTGAATTCTAGGACTATGTGCATGGTAAGTTATGTGTCCCTAAACAATTCTGGGTCGCAAATAGTTGAAATTTTTTAACTCTGTGGTTAGATGATTAGATTAAAAAACCTGTGTTTTTACCCTGATCACAGTTACTTATTTGATAGGTTAAATTATATGTTCAGATTATAAATGCGTTGTATAAATAATAACATACATATTTAATTTTCATATTGTCTGCAATGGTAATTGGTGAAAAATCAATGTGGACTTGGGTAAGTAATTACACATTTCTTGTTTTCTTCCTAGAATTAAGGTGTAGTATTCATATTAATCCCTCTTATACATGAGAATAGGGAGCCATCGATATTAGAATAAGGATAATAAGTGTTGCAGTGTAATAAGGGTTCCTATGTTCACTGGTTGCTTAGGTATGTGTTTTAGCTATTTGTTTTATGGGTGCTTTTACTGATCAAATATTAGCTCTAAGGTGTGTGAACTCTTTATTTCCAAGACTGCATGTGTTAGAATCTGTCTATCAAGTAATATATTGTGTAAGAATTATGGGAATGCTTCTATTTGCATTTTCTTTTTTTTCTTCATATATGTGATATATTATTGTGTAATTTGCCGAGGTTAATTCATTTAATAGAACATAATAGGGGAGAATAGAAGACTAGTTATGACGCCTTATTGTGTTACCTAATCCTATAAGTGGGTTATTTGGGACTTCAACTAAAACTTTTGAATGTAAAACTGCATATTGTTTGCAATGGTAAATGGTCAACAGTCTATATGGTATTGGGCATGTAATTACACAATTCTCATTTTATCTTAAATGTTTTTTCTTCCTATATTTAGGGTGTAGCCTTGAACTTACTCACTCTTCCAGGGAGCCCTCAATATCACAATGAAGATAGAAAGCATGGCACATTAATAAGGGTTGTTAGGTTCCCTGGTTGATTTGTTATGTGTTTTAACTACTCATTTTCTTGGTGCTTTTTTTGATCAAATATTACCTCTAAGGTGTATGAACTATGTATTTTAAAGAATGCACGATGTTAGAATTTGTCTATCAAGCAATACATTGTCTCAACATTATGGGAACTCCCCTATTTGGTTTTCCTTTTTTTCTTAGTATGGGTGATATATTATTGTGTAATTTTCCAAGGTTAATCCATAAAATAGAACAGAAGTTGGGAGAATAGAAGACTAGTTATAACACCTATTTGTGTCGCATTTCCGCATAGGTGGGTTATTTTGGACTTCAACTGCAACTTTTGGACTTAGAACTGCATATTGTTTTCAATGGTAATTGCTGAACAATCTATGTGGATCTCGTGCATCTCTAGTCTCTACTCTAGTCCCTAATATAGTTTCTACTGTAGTCTTTTCTTCAATGGATGAATCATATAAACAACAAAAGTAAACAAAATTAGTAGCAAAAAAATCAACATGATAAAAATTTCTAACAAAATTAAACTTGATAACACTGTGCACACACTTTGATTGTATGTCTCCAAGAAATGACAAATAGACTGAATGTAACTCTGTGCACACACTTTGACTGTATGTCTCCAAAAATTGATGAGTAGAATGAATGTTTCAAATGCAAGTCAGTAAGGGTTGAGGTGGTTTTATAGTTTTTTGAAGTAGAATTTGATTGATAGGGAAGATTGGCACAGATTCCTATCTCTCAAATTGAAATGTGTGTTATGGATTGATTTGTACATGATCCAATGGTTGATAAACTTTCATGGTTGATCCTTGTTCTTTCCTGTGTTTAATTCTTGAATTGAAAGGGTTGGTGTCATTTATTGAATCATGTGAATTAATTCCTAAATTGAATGGTGTCTTCTATTTCCTCCATTAGCTTGAATGTTTGAACACACATGTACATATGGCTGACCCACATTTCACGTGTTCTTTTCTAGGAATTACCCAACCATGGGATGTGTTGCTGCAATGGAAATGAGTGGGTGCTTGTTTGATGGGATATGTGTACTGTTGGATAGAATTTAATAGAATCTTTTCTATTTTATTTTGACTTAATTTGTATTTCACATTTGGAGGTATTTGGGACAGGATGTCTTGTCAAATTCTTACATTAGAGGCTCAGTGTTTGATAAGTATTTGTCCAGTCAATATATGGGCCCGTTTTGGATATAATTCAATAACTTATATAACTTTATATCACAGGGGCTTAACTGCGAGAGTAATACTATACCACGTGGGTTCATATTGGGGGATATATAATGAGGAAAAAATGACATAATATATTGAGGGATATATACGGGGTAAAGGATTTTAATATTGGCTGGTATAAAAGTGGAGCTCAAAGTTAATGAAAAACTATAAAGGGGTATAAAAAAATGTTAATGAAAAAATGGATACGTGCAATATATAGTGTAAGTAGGGGCTTTTTAAATTGGGAAGGTGTATTGGGTTTATATTGGTAGGGGGTTAAATAATGTGATTTTTAGAGCCATTTCCAATATGTACTCAAATTAAGGGTATTGTTTAATATGTTATGATCACACGTGATATGTTAGAGGTTCATTGAGTGAAGCCCGTGTGCTTCATATTAGCTATGTAAGTGCGATTTTTTAATATTTTATTACTATTTTTCTATGGATGTGTGAGACTAGTATTATAAAAACTATGGGTCCCTACACAACAATAGAAGTCCCTCCCCTCAGGTTTGAGGTTGTTTATATTTATTTGATATCAAATTAGATTGGTAGGGAATATTGGCATGGATTTCCATCCCCCTAATTCAAATCCATGTTATGGATTGATTTGTATATGATCCAATGGCTAATAAAATTTTACGGTTTATCCTTGTGCTTTTGTCTGTTTAATTCCTAAAATGAAAGGGTTGGTGTCATTTATTGAATCCTGTGAATTAATTCATGAATTGAATGATTTTTTTTATTGGCTTCACTAGGTTGAATGGTTGAACACACATATAAATATGGCTGGCACACATTTCACCTATTCTTGTGCAGGTATTACCCAACCATGGGATGTGTTGCTCTAGTGGAAATCAATGGGTGCTTGTTTGATGGGATAGGTGTATTGTTGCATAGCATTTAATGGAATGTTTTGTAGTGCATTTTGTCTTGATTAATAATTCAGGTATGGAGGTATTTGGGACAAGATGTCTTGTCAACTTGTTATGTTAAAGGCTTAATGTTTGACAACTATTGGTCCAATCTATATATGGGTCTATTTTGGATAGAATTTAATAAGTTATATAACTTAGTATTAACTATTTATGTGCAATGTTTTGATGTTTATTATATTTTTTTAATGTATGTGTGGGACCACTACTATAACAACCACTGGTCCCTACACAACAATAGAAACCTCTCCCCTATTGCACATATTTTTAGGCCGATAGGCCTTTCTTTTGAATCAGTATACCTGAAATTTTAGTCAACCTTTTCTATTTAAGAGTGATATTTGTCCTATGTATATATGCTTGACATCTATCCACAATAATAAGTGGTGGAAACTGAACTAAACTATATTCAATGTTCCATTCCCACATGCCAAAAATAATGGAGTGCTCCACTCCCACTGTTGACGGCTTGGATTTTGCTGGGCACCCAACTGTTTGGCAATGAAGACAATGGGGAATGCTTGAATGCTGGTAATATTGTGGACATATGTATGGTTTTACTCAACTATTAGATCGATCATTCTGCTAAAAATTCCTATGTCGATTCCAATCCACCAGCGTCCGTGCAAATGATAAGCCATGACAAGAAACAAAATTCAAGATCAAGAAGAATTTTCTATATGTTCCCTGGTAACCAATATACCAAGATAGCAAGAAAAGGCATTGTGCTAGTTACATAGAAGAAAGTTCCATGTTTGGTGAAGGTGAAGATGGGGATACTAAGGGAGGTTTCCAATTTCCTAGAGCTTGTAAAATAATTTGTAGATCTGCCACATGATCCACTTAGATTGTATCACCATGAAAGGATCCCATTAATTTTGAGAGGCTAAAACCTCCTCCTCTTCATTCAGTCGAGAGGAATGACAACATATTCGAAGAGCCTCCCATTCCAGTAATTGTTTGATCACAAAAAAGTTGCAAATCCAAGTCATCCCTTCCACCATTGTAGCCTTTATCAATCACGAGGAGGTGCTTGGAAGAATGGCCTATAGTAAGATCTGACGACATTAGAGAATGGCCAAATGCTACAACACCTGGGGCCAAGAGAAATGTAGGAAAAATAAATAGCCAAGCCATTAAACTTGACTGAGGATCAGTTCAATGTAATACTCTGCCAACATAGTCACAACTGAAGAGGGATAAATTTGCATTCTTCATTAAAGAATGTTCAAGGGTTGCATAACACATATATCTGGGAAGTGATGTTGTTGCCAGAAATAGAGAGGTTCTTCGTGAGAATGGTATAACTCATGTATTGAATTGTGTTATTTTTGTTTGTATAGAATATTTTAAGTCATATTTGGCATATAATTCACCGTGGTTTCAAACCACAAGATAGCCCTTTCGAATACATCACAAGTATTCAGTAGGATGTGTTTGATTATTTTAAGGTAAGAGAAATAAGTGGCATAGTTCTTGTGCATTGCTGGAAAAGAGTGTCCCATTCAACCTCCTTGTTAATTGCATATCTCATGTGGATAAAACGACCCATGGTATCACAAGTACAAATATGGGTTTTGCTTGCTAATTATTACAGTCGAAAAGGGTACATGCAGCTCCAATGAGTCCTACCTCTTTTCTAAGGATGTATAGAATGACCCCTCATTCTTCATACAATTCTTTACATTTAGTCCCAAAAGCAGTGAGTGAACCTGGTGCAGATGAATTGGATTCCAGAGGTGCTTTTATTATACATATACCATCTGAAATTTATGTGTGGATTAGAAAAATTTGTGAGTTTTTAATCAAAAGGATGGGAAAGGCTAGTGCATTGCAGGTTGTAAGACATGAAAGAGCTCAAGGTCCAATTATTATTATTGAGGAAGGGAATGAAACTGATGAATTCGGGGATGATATTTTATTTGATGATTATGATAAGACATTAAATAGTTTAGGTAAGCATGTCTTAGGGAGATTCAAATCTACCAAAGAGGAGGTTGATGTAGCACGCAGGGTGGGTGTTGTAAACAAGAGAGTAGAATTGTATGATAGAGACATCGAGTTGTTCAAGAGAGAAGTTATACGAGGGGTTCTTCCACCATTTTCAATATCTGGTTTTGGAGCTCAAACACACCTTCTGACAAGAGAAAGTGGATGGGTTAAACTACGACACAAATTTGTGAGTGGCAGTGTAAAAGAGTTCATTACGACTTCGAAAAAAACTGGCAACATAGTTTTTTTTGTGTTTAGTGGTCACAAGGAGACTACAATTTTTATCTCTAGATCTTGTAATATCTGTTTCTCCTTATCCTTCTCCCAGATCCAATTCTTCACCTTCACCAACGTATCTTTCATTTACTTCATCACCCTGTTCCTCTTCTTGGTCTTTTTTTTCATGATCTCAGTCCCCATCCACTCTCAAATTTAGTTGAACACTTTGTCAGATCCAACTCTCCTTCTAAAGTTATTGTAAAGTTTGTTTATTTTCCATATTTAGAGCTACCGACATTAATTGATGATCCTATCTTGTCCTCAAAAGATGCACCAGTATACACTTATGCTCCTTTAGGTGTCACTGAAGAAAAAAGATTAGGGGAAATGGAGATTCAGAATTCCCACTTGAGGCTTGTGATGAAGTGTGTCGTGGAGTAAGCCAAGAGAATCAAAAAAAAAAAATCACCAAGGAAGGAAATTGTACAGAACACAGATATTTGGCATGGAAAAATCAACTATACATTTCAATGTTAGAAGCATCATTACCTGCGCAAGATATCTTTGATCCTTTCTCTCTCCACGGTGAGTCACTGCATGAAAGTATATTGAAGGAGAACAATGACCATGAATGGAACTATTCAATTTTGTATGAGTGACCCAAGATAGAAAAAATTGACATGTTTGATGCAGATTATCTTGATTCTAAAGGAATTTTCATTTTATTAGCACCAATCAAAGCCTGTGGGGATGCAGAGTTTTCATAGATAGTATTTCTATGGGTAGGTTGTGATTAGGTAGTTGAAAAGGAAATATTTCAAGTGGGTGGTAGCATAGGTAGAATTCAGTTAAGAAATATTGAATAGGTACAAATTGGTCATGATTTCCTACATGAAGAAGCACGTTTCTATTCTCAATTGCGTTCTTCTTTGGTTATTTTTATTGTGTTTGGTCCTTTCTTATTTCAGGGGCAGGGTGAAGCAAAGAATTTGGTATTTTTTCCTTCTTAGGATGCATTACATTTTATTTAATTTTTTGACTTTCCAAAGCATTAAGACCGATTTTAATGGTGTTCAACTACTCTGTGGTTCTGGTTGTTGAAATTTGAAACTAATTTGTGCCGTTTATATTTATTTTTGGGGCATTTAATTTTTTGAAAATTATGCATATATATTGACTCTAATGTTTGGAATTTTGGAGTAGAAAGATTTTTTTTGTTCAAGAATAGTTCTGGAAAAGGATATAAAATTATTTCATATTTTTTTGTGTTTATTTTTTTGATGATGATTTACAGGTGGTTAAATAAAGTGAAGAACCAAATGAGTTTTGGGATAACTTCATTAGTGGCTGAGGCGAATGAAATGTATATAGAAAAGCTGCAACAAGAACAGGAAATAGGAAGCTCTTCTATTGTACTTTTGTAAAGCTGGTGGGAAGAGGACTTTTTAGAAGGTATATTGTCTTCCAGTCTCGATTTTTCTATTTGCAATGTTTTTTCGTTTTCTGAATCCTTTTTTGGATTTGTGCATGAAAATATTCTTTTTCCTTTCGAGCTTTTATTTAGGGTACTACACTTGTTAAGAAATTGCAGAGTGACTCAATTTGATGCTGCACATGTCAAATAACTCTCGCAGTGATAAACTTCTATTCTTCGTATCTTATTGATTGTAGTATATATACAAATAAATTGAGCTTGTCAAGATAGTCGGCATAAGCTCATGCTTAGTCATGCAACTATTATATCGATTTGGTCATATCGAAACAAAATTTTGTACTATTGACAATATTTTCTAGTGTACATTACTACAAACTAACTTTAATTGATTGGCAACTTGGAAAATTAGATTCAATTGTGCATCTATTGCTTGCACACAAATCAATACATTTTTTAGGAACTATGTATGCTCTCTTCTCTGTGTAACGAGTCTTTAGCATCCAAATGATTGCAACACTAAAGGTGTTGACGAGAACCTCCTTTTTCCCTTCTCCATCTCTTTGATCAAGTAGCCACAATAAATCAAACCCAACAAATGCTTCTCCAATAAAAGTCTAAAGAAAAATATGAATATTGTCTGGGCAATCAAAAGAATGTCGAGGTGACAGAATTAGCAATAGGGATTTTGGGGTAGTTGACTGCACTGGATATTAGTTATACACAAGTATCTCAACAAATATGTGGTATTTAATTTCATTTTAATAACTTGAAAGAAAATATCTGAAGGCATTTCTATCCTCTTAATGACCTTGTTCTTGGTGCAAATCATTTTACTTGTTAACTCTAAATCATGTTAACATGGCACTTGTATTTTTCCTATTGTGGTGTACCTTTATTGCAATTGAGCTTTAGCAATTTTTTTATCTCACTAGACTTGTCTCTTTCATTTAACCTTTAACATCTTTGTCGTTGTTTTCCTTGAATTTCATATGACTCTTTTGCCTGACTTCAAAATTATCTTCCACAACCTTGAAAACATATGATTCATATCATGAGACAACTCAATAAAATGTTCCTCTATATTTAA
Organism: Pinus albicaulis; assembly: GCA_034641835.2. NCBI lineage: Eukaryota > Viridiplantae > Streptophyta > Pinopsida > Pinales > Pinaceae > Pinus > Pinus albicaulis. Next base: position 1,069,062,494 of record CM076570.1, read on the forward strand.
GATTATATTGTCGTTACTATTTTCTTAAGAATGTTCAAATTTCACTGCCATTAAATAAGATATGATGCCCTTCAAATGTTGTTATATAACTATGTTTTACAAATAAGAAACAATAATGTGTGGTCATTCATTATTCAATTGAAGTTATGGTTTTAATTGATAAGTTGGCAACAGTAACCGCAAAAAATATGTTGCTAATTCAGTTGCAAAATTGTCTACAAACTAAATGGTAGTTTGTTGTTTACTTGAGAAGCCCTCGTAGAAGCTATTTTGGAATAGAGCTATGGATTCTACACAAAATTCATATTTATGTTTGAAAAAATTATAGTTCAAAATTCAAGACAAACAACTACTTGATTGGAGTGGAAAAATTAAGGATTTGGTTGAGATGCAGTAGATATATAAAGTCATTGTCTTTTCCGTTGGCCAGGTGTTTGCCTTCTAATGCCAATTGACCACCACCAAATTTTGGGGTGCGAGGTCATATATTCATTGAATTTGGTCGTGATTTACTGATTTTGGTTGTATATGGGTTGAAAAAGTACATCAGTGAGACTATTCTTAGCAACTCTTAGAGAATGATGCAACAAATTCGCAGGTAGTTGAAGAATTCACCTCCTGCAACTATTTTTCTTCTTTCTTTCAAGGAAACGATGAAGGTAAGAAAATGTCTATCATGCACCATGGTAGAAAAATTCTTTGGGCAATATAAGACTTTTTAAATAAATAAGTCCAACAATTTTATTGTTCTTTGTGCTTTTTAAGAATGCACTAGACATGATATCTGAAATTACAAAGAGTTGCTCTCTTCTCAATGAACTCTTCAAGTGGAGAGTGAAGATAATATAATTTTATGGGAAAAAAAAACATTGGAAGGAAATTTATTATATGATTTCCTGTGTTTTTCTTCTTTGCATACTCTTAAAAGTATATACCAGGATTGAATCTTAGTAGATGGACTTTGGTTTGGAAGGTTTGGCCTGTTCATGAAACGATAGTTCCACAAAATCCAACCCAACGACCGTCTTTGTGGTGATACATAATTTTGGGGACATTTTAAAGAGGAAAAATGAATTTACACTATTCCAAATTTCCAAGTCGTCACTCCATTACTAAAGTCAACTCTGCTTCATATGGCACCCATTCACATGACTAAGAAGGCTATAAATATCTTAGATGTATCCTCCCAAACTGGCACTTCGAATAGGCATATACATCTCTGAACTGCAAGGTCTATCTAAGGCTTTGTAAGGCGCAGTTCTGGCACATGAGTATCTGATCATAATGTGAAGTTATGAGTCACAAAAATCTAATCCTAATATGAAGTTTTGAGTCACGACTATGTAAAGTCAAATAAAATTTTTGAGTCATTATATTCTATGATGACATCTATATTCTATGGCTGAGATGTGGGTCATAATTTGGCCCCCCTAGAGACCTGAGGTAGAATTTATTGCATGCCCATTTGTGAAATAGAAACACATGCATTTTTGTATGGAGAAGCAGGAACAAGTGAATATAAAGCACCAACATGAATATACATTGAGCCATGAACATCTAGCACATTCATTTATCTATATCCTAGCACTTCCACAACAATAAAAAAAAGTTTAATAGAGACCTACTCAAGACAATAGAGACTTTCTCCTCATTATCACTTACAAGTGATCCCAAACCAGTTCCCCAGACCTATGAATCAGAGTAGTCAAAACTTACTCTGGATAATATAGCTATAGAAGTGGATCCATAGCTACAGGTTCTATAACCATCCTCTCCTTTGTAGTTTGTGGATAAATTTTTCTAGCTAAAATAACTCAAATTTTGTTCTACACCAGCTAATGTACTAAAAATATCAGTACTTTTAGGCACAAATATGAAAGCCTCATTGCTTGCAGTAATTGTTTTAACATCATTTGGTGTAAATATTGCATTATGGGTACCTCATTATCACTTACAAGTACTCGAAAACTAGTTCCCCCAACCTATGAATCACAGTAGTCAAAATTTACTCTAGACAATATAGTTGTAGAAGCATATCCATAGCTACAATTTCTATAACCATCCTCTCCTTTGCAGTTTGTGGATAAAATTTTCCAGCTAAACAAACTCAAATTTTGTTCTACACCAACAAATGGAATCAAAATCTAGATACTTTTAGGCACAAATATGAAAGCCTCATTGCTTGAAATAATTGTTCTAACATCATTTTGAGTTAATATTGTATTATGGGTACTTGAAATAAGTAGGACTGGAGGCAAACAGACATTTTTGGGTACCAGCATCTTCTCTATGATATTTCATTTGGCATACCAGTAGCATCTTGAGGTGAGTATGTGTGCCAATGTGAGCAAGTGATTTACTGATGAGATTGTTCCCTTTCGGTTGATCAACTTAGCATGCCAAACTCTCACCTTGGTCATAAGTCTCTATGAAAAGAGGTTGTACAAGTGGATATAAGGGCTTGGGAAAATACAGATCTTTCCAACTACATAAATTGTAAAGAAAGCGACTCAATTGTGCAGCTTCTTTGGCAAGATCAACTTGAGACAACATAAAGACAACAAATTGTTGTACACTTTCATCTTGTCGCAGCCTCTCAGTGCTGACAGATGACTAGATACCTTTGCAACCTAATTTATTATCAAAAAATCCCTCTGAATCACTTCACTAACTCAAGGATGCCTTGGTTTCACTGCAACAGTCATAGGGTTCATCTTCTGACTGAGATAATGAAATCTCAGAGTAGTTTTATGGACATGTGCAATACTACCATAAGCCACAGGCTCCTCTTCAAAATCCTCAAATATTTTATCAATTCTACGACCAAAAGCCTTTTCAATAGTTTGATGTGTATATGAAAATTTATGTGTTAGTGTCTTTGTCTATAATTTTGTAAGCTCATTACATAAATCTTTAGGAGAAATATCAGGATGTGTAGATGCCCATTTAACTTACTTGATAAAGGAAGCCCTTGATTTCTCCAAATATCTATGAAAAATATGCAGCCACATTTCTCTATACCTTCCTCCAAACACAAAGGAAAATGGAGCCATGAAAATAGCTAGTGTGAATAAAGTAATGAAATAAAGTGCCCTTACCACCAAAATCAGTCCCTCCATCAATGACCATATAGATGAAGTGAAAGTAAATGTCTATTGGGTTCTTGACTATTTAGATAGAAATTAGGATGTAATTCTTGAGATTTAACCCACATACTAAGTGCCCATGTAGCCTCCCTAATAATAACATCCAATAATCGAGGGGTAATATGTGACCTAATACAAGCGAAGCTCACATCACAAGCAATCTTACTAACATTCAAAAATGCAAGACCACAATAGTAGCATATCAGCGAGAGTTTCCTGCATGCAGCTCGAGCATTGTAATTCATGCCAACAGACATCACAAAAACACCATTGGTGTTATGTGGTATACAAAGATCATGTCTGAATTTGAAGAATATTGAAAGTAATGGGATATAATGTGCCTTTCTTGCACTTTCCTGGGTAGAACTATACATGTCATCTATCCTACTCCAGTGGGGCTTCTGGCACTGTAAATGCTAAAATATAAAACGGTTTGAGAGTATTTTAGGTAACCTGAGAGAATATGGGTATCCATGTATGCTAACTTCTATATCTTGGAACGTTCGGATTGAGAAACCATGTCCTAGTTTCTTAGCACGTCCATATGCTAAAAACCTACAACATATTATTGGGTCAGTATTGGCAATGGAGATTAGTTTTAAAGCCCGTAGTTCCCTTAAGAGACTATTAAACCTTGAAACTAAATGAAGTATGAGGTTAATTTCCTTGTTAATTGAAAATTTGTTTGACCGACGAGATTATACATTCGCCTTTCAACACGCGAGAAGACATTTTCAAATTTTCATTTCAGTGAGGAATTAAAAAAAATAAAAAATTGCAATGTGCCTCCTTTCATGTTTATTTCTCTTTTCAATAAGAAGTTTCACTAATAAAATGGATTTTAAGGTAGTTTTAAGGTGGAGTCTGGGTTGGAAAACAATAATAGCCCTCTTTTCAATAAGCAGTTTGGTGAAATGGATTTTAAGGTGGAGTCTGGGCTCAACAACAATAATAAAAGATAGGCTAAAATTAAAATTAAAGATAAACTAAAATTAACGTGGAGTGTGGGTTGGGCTTCAGTACTATTGATCAATGGATTGGCCCTAAACACAAGTTATCACAACATAAATTAAAAATCATATTTTCATATTTTTTTTTATTTCAATATTTCAATTCCCTACCTCCCTAAACATATAATTTTTTAAGAAGAATTTTTTTCTAAATCATAATTTTTAGTAAAGTGTTGAGCTTGTAATTATAATTTACATATCTTAGATTACATGAGATAGTTCAGGGGTTAGCTTTTCACCTTTTGACCACATAAGGTAGTTAGTAGTTAGCTTTATGCATTCAAGTTTTTTAATTGTATTTTATAAAGCATGAAATAATATGGGATAGAGGACAATTGTGTGTGTTAATCAAATTTAATTAAAAACATATATTCTTAGTTAAATTTAATTAAAAACATATATTTTTTATTTACTTTATCGTCCAAATTTTATTCATATAGATTCATATTTAAAGAATAACCAAAAAGTATTTAAAATTATTATCGTTGTACAACTTAAATAATAATGATGAATTATGTTAATTAGCTAATTATTACAATAATAATAAATTTGGTAAGTGTTGTCTAAATTTTTTTAGAAGAATATTATTTAAATGTTCTAAGAGTATATTTTATATTTCTTATAATATAAAACTTAAATTCTATGATAAAAGTTAGAAAGTGAGAAAAAAATGAACACAATACACTTTTTACGTAAAATAAAATAATTTATAATACTACCGAACAATTGTTTTATTTTAAAATAAAATGCATAAACATTGAAACAAACATAAATATATTTTTTATATTTTTCAATTAGGGTGTATGTAATAGTTATCTTCAAAGGTGACCTTGTTACTTTTGGAAATGCAAAACAAATGGTATACATGTTTACAAATGTCTTTATCATACAAGGTTTTCAAATTAACACGCCTATTGGTCTTTCTTTACACCTTTTGGAACAATTGCTAATATCATATTGTAATCATATCTCTAACAACATGTGAAAGATTTTCTAAATTCATTGTGAAAAGTTGTCTAAGTTCATTGAACTTACATAGTGTCCAAAGACAATGAACCTAAGCGTTGTCAACATTCATTGAACCTTTCACACACTACTATAGTACATCATTGAAATAAGTTATTCATGTAAAAGAGGCGAATCGGCGTTGTCCATCTTGAAGGATTATTCAATTATTTTTAGTTCGGCAGAATAAATTCTGCAATGTCAGAGTGAAAAACAAAAATACTGACGTTTTCCTATCCAGAAAATTCCAAGATTGCGCAGTGTTGCCACCGGATTAGACATTTCTGAAAACAATGGACAGTATGAATCAGCGTCGCAAGAAACAATGAGATTGTGTTCAAAGGGTACTGGTGCACTACTATTATCTGTGCATACAACACAATCGAACACGACAAATTTGACGGATCGACATAGACCTTCATCGCATCCGACAAATCTGACAGTTTCATATACGTGGTGAATCAACGCAGCGCCACATTTTCGATTTACAAGAAGATTCTTATTTTTTGATTGTTATAAAAGTACTTTTAATCTAGTTGTTTTTTATGTGATTTTTTGAAAAAAATTACCATTTATTTTTCTAATTTTATTTGTCTAAAATTTGGGAGGAATTTATTGAAATCATAAGTTTGATGGGTAAACTTTGCACAATGGAAATTCCCTAAAATATTTTTATTTTGTTGAAACCACCAAAAACTCCTAAAAATGTCTTAAAATATTTGTATTATTAAGATACTTTTTATATAAAGATGATCTATTGTTAAATAGTTATTATATAAATATGACAATTTTAAAATCATATAAATTAATCATATATAAAAAAATATAAAATATTTTATAGTTAAAAGCTCTAAAACATTTAAAAATTTAAATTAAAACTAATTTTAAATAAATCAGATTGGCATTTATTACTTGAAATTAAAAATTAAGATATTATATAATTTACCTAAATGAGATTGCCATTTATTATTTAAAATTAAAAAATTAGATATTACATAAGTTAGCTAAATGAGATTGACATTTATTATTATTATTATTATTATTATTCAATTTTAAGGTCACGACCAAACCAAACACCAAATTGGTGTATGAGACCCCCTTGTTTGTGGGACAAGGGACCCACCTCCGTGCAGAGATTTGACTGCTAAGTCTACGAAGGCATACATACTCTACCCCCCTCTGGTTAAATTAAAAAATAAGATAGTACATGAGTATTTGTTTTTGTTTATGGTGAATGGATTTTTTTTTATTATATTAATTCAAAGACTTACATTTTCTAGTATTGTTTCTCAAAAATCCATTGGCATCAATTTTACTAGATTTATTGGCCAATAGGTGTATACCCAAATACAAGACAAAATTCTAAAATGACATTGGTTTACATAAACTGACAACAAAAAGGTGTCAAAAAACCAGTAAGACTAAAAGACACAACTATCGTTAGACATCTTCAAAATATATTGGGTTAGGGTGATTAGGACTCGAGCTAGGAGATGTCCGAGGATCAGATTCACAATGAACATACCCCTTCATGTGAGCTAGTATGGTTTCTATACAGTCGAGCTTTTCCTGAATGCGACGTTTCCCTCTCCATAGACTGGCCAATCTATCATTCATCTCCAAAAAGTTTCATTGAATGTGATTCATGAAATCTAGAATGTCATTGTGATCATCTTATTGAGCTCGATTGAGCTTATCCAAGGAGCTACTCAGTTTTCGAATGACACCAACATTGTCAACTGACGAGGTAGCATTCAGCACTGAGGGAAAAGACTAAGAGAAAGGCAGGTCCAGAAATTTTCCCTCACCCTGCTCAGTATGTTGCTACCATGCCTGAATTCCCCTCGCTTCCATACCTCGATGTGGCCAGACATGCCGAGGATGCATATTCAACACCTCCTTCTTAAATTATTGACCAAGAAAAGAAGCACCTCTGCGACACGAACTTGTTTGACGAAATAACTAGGGATGCCCCTTCATCACCCTTGGGACAGAAAACTTCGAAAACCCCTAATAAAAGAGCCTCTTACCAGGGAGGCCCCCTCTAGCCACTATAGAGACCACCAAAACGTGCAAGAAAACATCCACTTCGCTGCTACCGAAACCGACCCTTGAGAAGGTTAAACCCATCGACCATCCCATGAGATTCGAATGGAGCTCATGCTAGAATGCAGAATATTACAGGACTAGTAGGACCACAATAATAATTTTTGAATCAAGCTTTCCCCTTTTCTAAAATTCCCAAATCCACACACAACTGAAAACTAGAGCACTCACAACACTAAAGCACCCAAGATAATGACTCACCAACTTCTAGCCAACCACGAAACTTGTTGGCTTCCTGAATGTATACCAAAAAGGCAAGCCATGATGCACCTTGCTGGAAAAACACTCCTCTCCAACGGATATAAGGAAACTACATAGTCTAGTCACACAATTTACCAATGGAAATCTAAAAACCAAGCTTAAAGTTTTTCTCCTAGTCTAGATAAACCACAACAGTTCTAATATTGGATCCAAATATGTTACTTTGAGATTATAGTCTCTTTGCCCCTTGAAAATTCTCTCACCACGCAACTAAATTTTGAATTTCGAGATATCCTTGCATTGAGATTCTTACTCTCTCTCTCTCTCTGTGAAGTCAAATTGCACACAAAATTGCCCCTTCTACTGCTGAGCTAAGACAAAGAGCCTTGCCCTCGTATTGAATCTCCTCCTTCAACACACAAACATACAACCTACCAAGCATCCTCCCTTACATTTTAATTTGATCCATCGGTCGTTGTTAGACACACCATTGGCCTCTCCACGTGTACAAAATTCTAATAAGAAACATGACTAGCCTTAAAACCATTAATTTCCACCTTCGAATGTCTTGGAGATTCGCACGGAGACACATACAACCCAACTAACTCATATTAACTTATAGGCCGTCAGAAAAACTCATGGGGTGGTGAACTCCAATTACAATCATCTAAACCCAATCCTCTCACAACATCCAGAAAAAATAATGAATATTTATTAAATACTAAAAATTAATTGAAATTTTTTGAACTCCAATATATTCTATTTATATTTTATGTTAATTTTTTCACATTATATATTAAATTTTTAAAATTATATAAATGTAAATTAAATTAATAATTATATTTAAAAAAATAAGACTTTTATTATTTCTGGAAAAAATAAAAATTAAATAACATAAATGTACAACAGGTTCATGCTTTAATTTTTATGGCTAAAACCAGTCCGAAAAATGCGTTATATAAACGTCGGTTATCACAATTATGACCATTCATTGCGAAAAGAACTGAAGGATTCCTGAAAATTACTCTTTCTCACTAATAAAATGAGGTAAAATATCATGTTTTTCATATGATAAATGTGTTAAATTCTGTATTGTTTTTTTTTTTTTTGTAAATTCGGTGGGACCTTGCCATTTCTATTTATATTAAAAGACAGGTTACAAAATATAAAATCAGTCTTTGACCTCAACCTGCCCGAAGGAAACCAGGTCTGTTGGCCATCTAAAAGCATGATGTGCATCCCAGTACTGAAATTGTCTCTTACGTCTAAAGTTTTCTTGCACTACCTGTTCAACTACTGTAGTCTGTACAATCATAACAGATAATAAAAGTTCATAACTAACAAAAAACCATCAAAATCTAACAAACTAAATCTTCTAGCCCTCAAATGAGGAGACTGGGGCAGGGTCTTTGACATTAGACCCAGGCATTTCTGTTTGATTGAGTTGCTGAAGAATCTTTTGGAGGAGTTTCTCCATGCGCCCCACTTTATCATCTAGTCTACTTACTAGATCTGCAGTCTGGTATTGTGTGATTTAAATATGATGTTGCTGGTCCTGAATCTACAAAAGTTGGGCCTCAGTGCGGAGGTCTGGTTGAATTGGTTCTGTCTTGGCTTGAACTGGATGGTTACCCTGTATAGCTTTTGGAATCAAACATTTTACTATCCAGTACGTGTGGACTGTCTGATTGAACAGTGTAAGCCTTCCTCGAGTATGGCCTGGATTAGTAATGAAATCGAGGATCTCGGCCTCTGTCTCATTATCTTCAGGTTCCAGCTGAATTTCCTTTTCCCACCCATGAATGTCATTGACTGAATGTTTATATCAATTAAAGTTTTTCTAAATAGTATATTTTGTTTGAAATTTAAAAGATATTTTTGGAATAATAAATTTGTGTGGTATAATTAACTATATTTAAATTTAATAACTCTTTTTAAAACTAATTCTATTTATTCAAAAATCTAAACATCTTATATTAAAATTGTAATTTTCATGAAGTCGATACTAATTTTATTTATTCAAAAGCCCAGTAAAATTATACTTTTGACTCTTTAAAAACTATAATTTTTTTAAAGACCATTTCATTTGTTTAATTTTAAACTTTCATGAAGTCCATACTAATTTTATTTATCCAGAACCCTAGTAAAATTGTAACTTTGACTCTTTAAAAACTATAAAATTTTTAAAGACTATCCCAATACTAATTTTATTTATCCAAAAACCTAGTAAAATTGTAACTATGACTCTTTAAAAACTATAAATTTTTTAAAGACTATCCCATTTGAAATTATTCAAATTATCAAAATTGTAAGATATAGCATAAACATAAAATTGTAACTTTGACTCTTTAAAAACTATAATTTTTTTTATCAAAATTTTGAGATATAGCCTAAACATCCAATAGTAAAATTGTAACTTTGACTTTTTAAAAACTATAATTTTTTTAAAGACCATCTCATTTATTTAATTTTAAATGATAGAAATTTTAAGATATAGTTGTTTCATGGTTGGTTGGCATGTGGATATGAATTAAAATTTCTAAACTTCATCATAAAGACAATAATTTCGAAAAGGATGAGATTGTTGCCAATATCTTTGATTGGGAATTTAAAGTCAAAATGACATCAAAAATTGACACTATAGTTTAGTTACTTTACTAAACTTAATTGTAATTTAAAAAAAAAAATATTTAATTTTAAAAATCTTTTATATGAAATAATATTGTTTTTTTTTTTTTTACTTTTTTTAATTTTTTTTTTTTTTAAATATTGATTATACTAATTTTAAATCGATGTTTTGTATTTTGAATATGAATATTTTTATAGTTCTATATAATGTTGAATGAAGTTTTTATGTAGAATGTAAAAAACTTTATATTTTCATAGTTAATGATGTTGAATGAAATAACTATGTAGAATGTAGTAAATGGATTTAGAGTAGATATCATACATATCATGGGGCACATATTTTTTATTTTATTTTTAACTTTTGGAGTATAAGGTAAAATTAATAAAAGATAAATTAATATAAAGACGAAAAATCAGGTAGTTTAAGGGGGTGATATTTTATTCTAGAAAACAATGGAAATTGTAGTGGAAATCTGAGTTACAACTATCAATATTTTGGATTTTGGGTGATGGAAAAGTTTTTGATGGGGTTGAATCCATTTCCACCATAAGAAATGATTTATACACTCACATGGTTAATTTTTATGAAAAACTAACCAAAAAAAAGAAAAAAGACCAGATTCAAGGGAGAAAAAATTGTCTAGGCTAAATTCTAGGAAAAAAAATTAGAATTTTTAAATTTGAAAAAGAAAAACAAATTATAAAAAAATAAAAGTAATAAAATTAGTAATAATTGTATATTATTTTATTAATAATCCAATGATTAATGATATTATTTATGGTTACTGCTTAAGATGAAGGAGTTAGAGATTCATTTAAAAGAATGTAAAGAAAAAGAAAGGTGGAAATAAATTGAAATAATAATAATAATAATAAGCATGGATTTAGTGAATATATTTAAAAAAAATGTAAAAATATTTTTTTTTTTGTAAAGCATCTTCGTCATGTCTAATATATCACTAACATTGAGCCAGGAATTGAACATGTGACTTCACATCAAGGAGTGCTTTAATAAAGAATCTGGCTTCACATCGGGGAGTGCTTTAAGAGAGAATTTGACTTCTCACCAAGGAGTGCTTTAACACGGAATCGGATCATTGTCTATCCAAAACCAAATGGACCAAATGTAAAAATATTAACTTCAAAAATAAATTTTAAATTATTTTTTTCTTCTCACTTATTCATAATATTTTAATTATTAAAATTTATTTTTAAATATAAAAATTATTTAAAATTTTTCCGTGGGGTCTTGATTAAAGGGTGATGAGGGGTGATGTAGATGGACATGTTTATGAAGATATCCCTTGTTAAGAATCTTGTTACATGTTTTGTTAAAATGTACATATGTTTAACCCATATATTAATTCTTTTTGTCATTAATAATACTTATGTCAATAGGTATGTGTCTATTTTGGAATAAAATTTCAAGAATTTTATTTTAATTATGAATAATTTTTAGGTGGATGGTAGAGATTTATCCTTCATGGAATATTGTACAATATTCTTAGTGATATACAGAAATGAAAAGTTGAGATTTATCTACAAAATAGTTATCCCTTTTTTACTCTTTTATTTAAATTGATTAATTAAAAAAGAACATGTGAACAAATGTCATATGAAATGTGTTATAATTTTAGGGAATTGCGGTATTTATAGGTCATAGTATTTGCCCATGATTTTGTAATAAACTCTATTTAAAAATTAAGAATCTCCATGATAAAGTGTGGGTTAATCACAATGGATAAGAATCTTCTTCCATGTTTTTTCAAATGTATAATAATAATAATAATAATAATAATAATAAATTTAAAGCCCCAATGGATAACTAAGTACCTTGCCAATTGGGAGTTCCACTTCGCATTGCTAAGTATCTTGCCAATTGGGAGGTTAGGGGGTGTCTCCTTGATGCCCTTAAGGTTATGCCAGACCACATAAGCCCAAGGGTACATCCCTATGGTGGATGTAGGGGCCACTAAGTGACCATGAACCACAGTTGAAATAAATAACTAAATTTATAATTTAGTAAGTATTATGATTTTCTTCAACTTGAGATGGGTGAATTTTCAGCGATTATTATCCATGGATGTAGGGGTCACTCAGTGACCATGAAACACATTTGAAATAAATATAAATTTATAATATAGTTAGTCTTATGAATTTTTTAATTTTAACAACTTTCTATGTATGGTGAAATAAGCACATCTTGCTCCATATTTTTTCAAATATATATGGTTTAATTTACATGTTAATGTTTTAAACTAAAAATAATAAAATAATAGTTATAATTTATTTTGTTTTATGATTTTATTTTGATTATAACAATTTGAGATGTACAATGAAATAAGTGAGGTATATGCTTTGATATTTATTATGGATTGTTGTTTATCAACATTTACCACGAGTTTAATTTATATAACTATATTGACTATAGAAAAATCATTATTTTAAAAATAAAATTAAGAAGAAAAAAACATTGGCCCGCCACTCACTGTACAATCTGTGTCCACTATAGTATTTATTTGTTTTGCTAGAGCTCTGCAGGAGGGTCACATGGCATGGCATCCAGGGTATCACAGAAAAATATTCGGTCGCATGTAGGGAGATCCATCATGTGATGTGAGGAATATGCCCCCCATGTGTTTTTATTGCAACCTTGGTTTAATATGGATAATCTTTCATTCTCATGAAGTTAGGATATATATATATATATATATATATATATATATATATATATATATATATATATATATATATATGTGGGGCGGTTGAAGACCATTTGTAGATGTTTTAGATGTCACCCTTAGGGCTGAAAACTTCAAAAACCCCCAATAAAAGAGCCTCTTACTAGGGAGGCCCCCTCCAACCACTATAGAGACCACCAAAATGTGCAAGAAAACATCCACTTTGTCGCTACCGAAACTAACACTTGAGAAGATTAAGCCCATCGAAGACCCCAAGAGATTCGAATGGAGCTCATCCTCGAATGTAGAAGATACCCTGACTGGCAGGACCACACTAATAATTTTCCAATCAATCTTTCCCCTTTTCCGAAAATTCCAGATCCACCCACAACCGGAAGCTAGAGCACTCGCAACACTAAAGCACCCAAGGTAATGACTCACCAACATCCAACCAACCACAAGACTTGTCAGCTTCCCGAATGTATACCAGAAAGGCAAGCCATGATGCACCTTATTGGAAAAACACTCCTCTCCAACACACATAAGGAAACTAAATAGTGTAGTCACACAATTTACCAACACGAATTTAACAACCAATCTTAAAGTTTCTTTCCTAGTGTGGATAACCCACAACAGTTTTGAGATTGGATCTAAAGATGTTACTTTGAGCTTATAGTCTCTTTGCCCCTTGAAATTCTCCCACCACGCAACTAAATTTTGAATTTTGAGATATCCTTGCACTGAGATTCCTACTCTCTCTGTCTCTGAAGTCAAATTCGACACAAGATTCCCCGTTCTACCATTGAGTTAAGACAAAGAGCCCTGCCCTTGTCTTTCTTCTCCTCCTTCAACACACAAACATACAACCTACCAAGCATCCTCCCTTCCATTTTACGTTGATCTATCGGTCATCATCAGACTTACCATTGGCCTCTCCACAGGTACAAAATTCTTATGAGCGACATGACTAGCATTAAAACCATTAATTTCCACCCTCGGATGGCTTGGAGTTTCGCACAAGGGACGCATGCAACCCAACTAACTCATATTAAATTATAGAATGTCAAGGGAACTCATAGAATGGTGAACCCCATCCACAATCATCTAAGCCCAATCCTCTCACAACATCGAGGAGAAATAATGAATATTTATTAAATACTAAAAATTAATTGAAACATTTTTAACTTCAATATATTCTATTTTTATTTTTTATTAATTTATATTTAAATTACATAAATATTAATTAAATAAATATCTATATTTAAAAGAAAAACATTTTTATTATATTAAAAAAAAATATTTTTAAATAACATAGAAGTACTCCATGTTCGTACTTTAATTTTTATGGCCAAAACAAGTTCGAGAAAAAGGCGTTACATAAACGTCCCTTATCACAATTATGACCATTCATTGCGAAAAGAACCGAAGGATTCCTGAAAATTACTCTCTCACTTATAAAACGAGATAAAATATCAGGTTTTTCATATGATAAATGTGTTAAATATTATATTATTAAAAGTGAATGTTTATATCAATTAAAGTGTTTTTATGTATATTTTGTTTAAAGTATTTCTGAATAATATATTTTGTTTGAAATTTAAAGATACGATTGGAATAATAAATTTGAATTGTATAATTAACTAAATTTAAATTTAGTAAAAAATGTCTGAAACTAATTTTATTTATTCAAAAATTGAAACATCCCATATTAAAATTGTAAAAATTGTAACTTCAAATTTAGTAAAAAAAATTTTCAAACAAATTTTATTTGTTTAAAAATTGAAACATCCCATATTAAAATTGCAACATGAAGTCTATACTAATTTTATTTATCCAAAAGTCTAAACATATAAAAGTAAAATTGTACTAATTTTATTTATCCAAAAGTCTAAACATTCAAAAGTAAAATTGTACTAATTTTATTTATCCAAAAGTCTAAACATTCAAAAGTAAAATTGTAATTTTGACTCTTTAGAAACTATAATTTTTTAAAGACCACCTCATTTTTTGAATTTAAATGATCAAAATTTTAAGATATATCTTAAACATCTAATAATAAAATAGTAAAATTGTAACTTTAACTCTTTAAAAATTATAATTTTTTATCAAAATTTTGAGATATAGCCTAAACATCCGATAGTAAAATTGTAACTTTGATTCTTTCAAAACTATAATTTATTAGACCATCTCATTTCTTTAAATTTAAATCATAAAAATTTTAAGATACAATTGTTTCATGGTTCGTGGGCATGTCAATATGAATTAAAATTTCTAAATGTCATAGAGACAATAATTTGAAAAAGAATGAGACGGTTGGAATATTAGAATTTAAAGTCAAAATGGCATCACAATTGACACCCTAGTTACTCTACTAAACTAAATTGTAATTAAAAAAAAAAAAAAACATTTAATTTTAAAATTCATTTATATGAATAATTTTGTTTTTGATTTTTTTTTTTTTGAAATATTTTTTTTAAAATTTTGATAGTATTAATTTTAAATCAATGTTTCGTATTTTGAATATGAAGATTTTTATAGTTGTATATGATGTTGAATGAAGTAACTATGCACAATGTAGTAAATGTTAGATTTAGAGGAGATAGTTGATGATGTTGAATGAAGTAACTATATATAATGTAGTAAATTTTTGAGATTTAGAGTAGATATCAGACACATCATGGGGAATACATTTTTTATTTTATTTTTAACTTTTGGAATATAAGGTAAAAATAAATAAATTAACAAATTAATATAAAGATGAAAATCGGGTAGTTTAAGGAGGTGATATTTTATTTTAGAAACCAATCGAAATTGTAGTGGAAATCTCGGTTACAACTATCAATATTTTGGATTTCTGGTGATGGAAATTTTTTTGATCGGGCTAAATCCATTTTCACTATAAAAAATGATTTAAACACCCCATGATTAAGTTTTATGAAAAAAAAAAGGATCAAATTCAATAGAGAAAAAATTGTCTGCACTAAATTCTAGTAAAAAAATAAAATTTTTAAATTTGAGAAAAGAAAAAGAAACTATAAAATAATCAAAATAATAAAACTAGTAATAATTAATAAATTATTTTATTAATAATCCAATGATTAATAATATTATTTATGGTTACTGCATAAGATGAATGAGTTAGAGATTCATTTAAAAGAATGTAAAGAAAAAGAAAAGTGGAAATAAATTGAAATAATAATAATAATTATAATTAAGAAGGATGGATTTAGTGAATATTTTAAAAAAAGAAATGTAAAAATATATATATTTTTAAGGCATTTCATCATGTCCAATACATCATTAGCATTAAGCTAGGAATCGAACTTAGTGAGTTCACATCAAGGAGTGTTTTAATATAGAATCTAACTTCACATCAAGGAGTGCTTTAACAGAGAATCCGATCACCGTCTATCCAAAACCATGTGGACCGAATATAAGAATATTAAATTGAAAAATATTTTTTAAATCATTTTTTTCTTCACTTATTCATAATATTTTAATTATTAAAATTCATTTTTAAATACAAAATAATTTAAAATTTTATCTTTTAAATATAAAAAAAATTAAGAATTATAAAAATTTATAAAATATTGATTACATAATTAATAATTTAAATTTAAAATTATCTTATTTTTGTAGCTAAATTATTATTATGTTAATAGTCATGTGTATTTTAATTTTATTATCAATGATCATTATGTGAATGAGAGATTTAAACTTATACAATATTCTACAATATTTTTATATACATTAAAATTAACATTTATTTCCAAAGTAGTTTTATCATTTTTCTCTTTCAATTAAATTCATCAATTAAATATGGATGAATATTCTTACTCTATACACGAACATTAAAATTTATTTTTAAATTATTTATGTTATTTCCCTCTTTCAATTAAATTCCTTAATTAAGAATATCTATGGTTAAGTATCTTGTTACATGTTTTGTTAAAATGTACATATGTTTAACCCATATATTAATTCTTTTTATTATTAATAATACTTATGCCAATAGGTATGTGTTTATTTTGGAATAAAAATTCAATAATTTTTAGGTGGATGATAGAGATTTATCCTTCATGGAATATTGTACAATATTATTAGTGATATACATAAATGAAAGGTTGAGATTTATCTACAAGATAGTTATGCCTTTTTTACTCTTTTAATTAAATTGATTACTTAAAAAAAGCACGTGAACAAGTGTCATATGAAATGTGTTATAATTTTAGGGATTTGTGGTATTTATAAGTCATAGTATTGGGCCATGATTTTGTAATAAAATCTATTTAAAAATTAAGAATCTCCATGAGTCTCCTCGATGCCCTTAGAGTTATGTGCGAGGACATGAGCCCAAGGGTAAATCCCTATGGTGGATGTAGGGGTCACTCAGTGACCATGAACCACCGTTGAAATAAGTAAATAAATTTATAGTTTTGTAAGTCTTATGATTTTTCTTTTAATTTTAACAACTTGAGATGGGTGGATTTGCAGCTATTATTATCCGTGGATGTAGGGGTCACTAAGTGACTATGAACCACATTTAAAATAAATAAATTTATAATTTAGTTAGTTTTATAATTTTTTTAATTTTAACAACTTGGAATGTATAGTGAAATAAACACATCTTATTTCATATTTTTTCAAATATATATAATTTAATTTACATAATTTTTTTTAATTAAAAATAATAAAATAATAAAATTATAATTTATTTTGTTTTGTGATTTTATTGTTATTATAACAATTTCAGATGTACAATGAATAAGTGAAATATATGCTTTGATATTTATTATGGATGGTTATTTATCAACGTTTATCATGAATTCATATAACTATATTGATTATAACAAAATCATTATTTTAAAAATAAAAGAAAAAAGAAAAAATCATTATTTTAAAAATAAAAGAAAAACGAAAAAAGCACTGGCCCGCCACTCAGTGTAGCAATCCGTGTCCACTATAGTATTGATTTGTTTTGCTGGAGCTCTGCAGGAGGTCACATGGCATGGCATCCATGGGATCACAGAAGAATGTTCGGTCGCATGCAGGGAGATCCATCATGTGATGCGAGGAATATGCCCCCATGTGTTTTTATTGCAACCCTGTTTTAAGATGGAAAATCTTTCATTCTCATTATCTATATATATATATATATATATATATATATATATATATATAAAAGAGGGAGGCTGAAGAGCGTTTGTTGATGTTTTTTCATAAGCTCCGCTAATGGCGCACTGCGCTTTAGGAGAAAGCTGCATCTGGTTGGGGGAGAGGTATCTCAAGAATTCTGCGAGCGGAGCGAGAGAATATATTTCTCTGGCTTTTGGGTTGATCAGCATCATCAGCTGGGCTGTTGCTGAGATTCCACAGATTTTTACCAACTTTAAGAATGGATCTACAGAGGGAGTTTCCTTTGCATTTCTTATGACATGGGTTGTTGGGTAAGCAGTCTCTTTTAGATTCATGCAGCACATTTTATAATTGATGTTTACTGGTTTTTTATTTTTATTTTAGTGATTCATTCAGCACTTTTTATAATTGATGTTTACTGGTTTTTTATTTTTATTTTAGTTCAGTCAGATTTTTTTGAAATATTAATCACTCAGTAAGTTAATTTTTGGGTTACTGGTTTTTCTATTTTTTCAATTAAATGTTTTTCTATTTTTCAATTAAATGATAGTAATGTAATTTCAATGAACAATATGAAAAAACATATACGCTTCTATAATTTTTTATAGAATAAGCACTCATGCTTTTAAAATATAATCAGCCTAAATTGTTTTGTTAAAACTCAAGTTGGATTTTGTAGAAAGCTCTTTTTGCAGTCTGAATTTGTTATGAATTTAGTACATGTTATCTTCATGATGTAAGAGTTGGTGTAAATGTTGCAGGGATTTGTTCAATCTGATTGGATGTTTGCTGGAGCCAGCAACTGTAAGTCGTTTCTGAAATATGAATTAACATAAGAACTACATATTATACATGTTGTTTGAAGTGTTAAAAATGCACTTGTTGAAGAAGTGAGATAAGCTTCTGAGCACACCTGTCAGCTTGCCTCAGCATAGTAGTAATTCAGGACATATGTCACTGTGAAGTAACAAACAATCCATTTAAAAATACATGCTTAACATCGTGAAGAACTTAACCTCGTTTGCTAAAAGCTGTGGGAAATTTTCGTATTCCATGTTGTAAAATCTCTCGTAATTCGGTTGTCAAATTCTTGCAGGCTATCTATTCATAATTTAGTGGTCAATTAGTTATCTATTCATAAACTTGTAAATTAGTTATCTATTAATAATTTAGTGGTCAAAAACTGATTTTCTGGAATGTGTAGATTATAAGATTCTGGAATGTGTAGAATCTCTTATAATCTAGTTATAACATTAACTAATATTATTAATAAATTATAATATTAATTAAGATTATTATGGTTAATAGATTATAATTCAGCTATAAATAAGGAATTAATTGATAATAAAAAATATTAAAATATCTGATTTATTAATTGTTAATAAATTATAATTCAGTTATTAATAAATTGTAACTTAACTGAGTAAAAAATAATAATTAAAAATACTGTTAGTCTACAATATTTTCTTTCAGCTATTAAATAAACTGCTTCAAAAAAGACACAGATATATTTTATTATACTTTAACATTACTCTCATTTAAAAAAAATTTAACGTTAAAGATCTTTAAGTCTGGAGAACTCCAACATCCCCCACATCAGAGTACAATATTGAACTAAATACTAAATTTTATTTTAATAAAGTGTGTCAACTTATCAAAAAAAAAAAAATTTAATAAAAAAACTTTAGTACATTCCAGTGTAATATCTCAATGGCTGGCCATAAAAATGTAAAATACAAAATATTTTAAAATATCAAAATATAAATTTAAATATATTTTAATAATCCTTGGATATTTTATATTGAAATATAATTTCAATAAATTATTTATTATTATTATTTTATAATTTATAATTATGATTTTAATATAAAAATAGTTTATGTAACATACATCTATTAAATTAAATGTAATTACATCAATAACACCAGATTAAAAAAAAAATTACTTTAACAGAACTTCTAATTAACTATACAACATATATGTTCAATCCAATATGACCTGTGAATTATAGTTTTTATCTGTTATGTGCTACATTCTAAATTTCTCTATATTCTTAATTATTCTGAGTCTTTGGTGTAGTCATGTCACTACGATTCTCATTAATTTTGTTACATTATACCTTTCGGTACCATACATGTTTTCATTTATTACCTTCAGATCTTTATGCTATGATCAAGGCGTTAACCTCTCTTCGAGCCTTGTGGTGTTGCCAACTCATCCAAGGTTGGTATTTGGCATTTAAACTACATTAAAATCTTAGCAGATAATCTGGGGTTTGCGATTGCATTTGGCTTCGTGCCTATACACTTGTGTTCTCTTTGTCCATCGGATCTCCTCCAGATCGATGGCTAAAATTGTGTCCAACCAAAGCTTCTCTTTGGATTAGAACCCCAAAACATATGTGCTTGGTCCATTTGCTACGGTTCAGTCGGTGGGGAAGCTCTGCTACAACACTCCATGATTCTTGTTTCTTACAGGAAATGATTCTGCTATTAATATGAAATATTCACTGCACTTCGTCCTGTGGTTTCCATGGAGGCTAAAATTTTGTAGTAAGCTTTATGAGAAGCCTGTGTTATTTCTCCTGCTTCGTCAACCCACTGAAATCCTCCCATCGTGCTGTAGAAACTCGTCTAGTGTGCAAATCAAATTCTCTCAGGAAGGTAATGTTGACTCTTCTTTTCTTTGCGCAATTTCTTTTATTCTTTTTAACAAATTATTATTTTACACAATAGAAGAAATGGTGCTAGGCTGGGTTTTAACTCTCTTCTCTAATTAATCCCTTACAGGACAATGGTACTCGGCTTCATCAATGTGTTACACGTAAAGCAATCATTTTCTGGTGACCGGTCCACCTTTGTTCGTGAATTATCATAGAATTAGGAAGCGACCTTCATAGAGTTTTTCTTGCAAGAATTTTGTGATAACAGCTCCCTGCATAGTTAAACCTAATAGAACTGTTTCTTTTTTTCCCTTCTCACAACTATATATTTTCTATCAGAGAAGTAACCCCTTTTTTTAGAAAAACTTGTCAAATATAAGTTACACAAAGAAAGTTATACATGACCAAAAGAACAATACAGTCCCTTCATAATAGAAGAAATTAAATCACATTTATAGTAAAACATTATCATATTTACAGGTTCTTTTCTTTCACCATTATATAAAAATATTCACTCTATTTTTTTTTTCTTTCCTACAGCAATTAGAAAACAGAGAAATAATTATACTTATAAGACACTTCAAAAATTTGGACTGATGTGCTTTCCTCCCTTCCACGAGTGAGGCAATGACGTCCTCACTCTCACACGTGCTCCAAGTCTGAGTCATCCAATTGACAGAATCTCCTGGAAGAGACTTCGGGACAATCCGGTCCAGTCTCCAATTCCAGCCATGTCGGAAGTTTGAAGTATTCCATTGTATACCAGTTCAGGAACTTACTCTAGCATTCTTCCCTCAGTGACCAAATAGAACCCCTCTACTTCAATGGGATCACCCTTTTATCCCTAGAGGTGATGCAACTGTTTGAACTGATTCTGTTGAACTAACTCATAATCTTGAATTATTTTAACATCAGTCTTTCAACTGTGGAACCAATTCAATAATCACTTTTTATTTGATCAAAATTCAATTTCTGTTCATAATATAAAAACACATAGTAACAGAAAATGTTTGAAATATCCTAACAAATAGCTTAACAAATAGTTAATAATTAAACCAGTGGTTACAACTTCCCCCCCTGGAAGTGAACACCATCGCTAGTGTTCTCATTCTTCTCCAGCAAAAAGTTTAGGATAGGCTTCCCGAACAAAACCTTCATCCTCCCAGGTAGCTTCTTCTAGGCCAAAGTGCTTCCATTGCACTTTAACCTGAGCGATGGCTCGCTTCTGGAGCATGATTTCCCTCCGATCGATTATACTATGAGGTTCAGCCATAAATTCTCTGTCTGGCTCGACCTGCAAACAATGATCTTCAATTGGTTTTACTAATAAATCTTAACATTTTTTTTAATCAATTTGGTATTCATATTCTACCTGAATATTCTACTAATGGATTATGTGTTTTGAATCGTGTATGTATCTTTTCAATAACGATACATGAAAAACGTTATGTAATCGAATATGAATGGGCAAGGCTAATCGGTAAGCCATAGGTCCTAATCGTTCCAATATTTGGAATGGACCGCAAAATCTGGGAGCCAACTTGGCACATGAGGCCCATCTTAAAGTGTTTTTCTTTGGCTTAATCCTTACGTACACATGGTCCCCCACTTCAAATTCACGATAGGTCATTTTCTTGTCTGCATACACTTTTTTCCTATCCTGGGTTGCCTTCAAATTTTGTTCTATTTTATTTACTTCTCTCTCCATTTCAGTTAACATGTCAAGTCCAAGCATCAACTTGTTTTCTGGGCTACTCCAATTAATAGGAGTTCTACACTGTCGCCCATACAAGGCTTCAAATGGACTCATCTTGAGTAACTCCTGATAGTCGTTGTTATATGCAAACTCTACTAGGTGTAGATATTCTTCCCACCTAGTTGGCTATTGCATGACATACATACGTAGCATATCTTCAAGAATCTGATTTACTCGCTCCGTTTGCCTGTCCATCTGTAGATGGTAAGCGGTGCTGAAGTTAATTTGAGTCCCCAATCCTATGAACATTTTCCAAAATGCTGATGTAAATTTCACATCCCTGTCAGATATAACAGTCTTTGGAATACCATGCAGTCTAAAAATTTTGCGCATAAAAATTTCTGCTATTTGTACTGTTTTGTAAGTAGACTGAACAGGTATAAAATGCGTTGATTTGTTTAACTGATCCACTACTACCATAATTGAGTCATTATTCCCTTTTGACCTTGGTGGTTTGGTGATAAAATCTAACGATATCACCTCCCCCTTCCACTAAGGTATTCATATAGGCTGCGTTAGACCAGCTGGGTTTCGGTGCTCTACTTTTACTTGTTGGAATTCTATACACTTGTTTATATATTCTGCAATATCTTTTCTCATACCTGGCCAGAAATAATTTTTCCTTATTGTTGTTAACATATTTTGATAACCAGGATGTCCAGAGTAATTACTACAATGGTATTCATTCAAAATCAGCTCCTTCAACTCCATTATGTTAGGAATGAAAATTCTCCTTTTGAAAATCAGCAAACCATTGTTATCAATTTCATAATATGCAGATTTTACTTGGTCCTTGAAATCTTTTGCTTGCTGCCATATAAACTTATATTTAGGATCTTTATCTTCTTTTGATTTTATTTGTTCTAGAAATTCACACTCAACCTCATTATAATATGGTTCATAAACACCATGCAATTTTCTGCTTAATGCATCCCCTCCTCTGTTCTCCTTACCTTTTAAATGCTACATCTCAATATCAAGTTAGCTAAGGAAGGCATTCCACCATGCTTGGCGAGAATTAAGATCAACTTGTTTAAAATAGCTGGTTAAGCTGTTGTGATCAGTCTTGAGCACACATATTTTTCCCAGTAAGTAATGCCTCCATACCCAGAGTGCATGTACTACTGTGGCTACTCATGTTCCTTTAATTTCTGAGACTCATATGGGACCACTTTACCTTCTTGCGATAAAATCGCTCCAACACCCTCCTTGCATGCAGTTGTGCAGACTTCAAATTCTTTAGTAGGATCAGCTACTCTTAACACCGGGGCTGTAGTCAATAACTGTTTCAGTTTTTTAAAGCTATCCTGACATTCCCTTGTCCATCTGAATATTTTTCCTTTCCTTTTGTAGGGAAGTAATAGGAAAAGAAATTTTTGAAAAACCCTCAATAAATTAGGAATTTGGCTTCTGTGATCCATAAAATGTGTATAAGAAATTTTCACCGAAAATTTCTTATACCTAAATAAATCGCGGATAATAATCGGCCAGCCCCATAAATGATCGTATGTCTGCTATGTTTTGAGGTACCTTCCATTCCATAATTGTTCTAATTTTCTCAGGGTCCACTAGAATACCTTCAGTAGTAATAACATGTCCAAGGTATTGTATTTCTTCCCTGAAGAAATCACACTTGCTGAATTTTGCATACAGCTGATGCTTCCTTAACATTTCCAGCGCTATCCGCAAGTGTTCTTTGTGTTCCTCTGCATTCTTAGAATAAACTAAAATGTCATCAATAAAAATTAACATGGAGTTATCCAGATAGGGGGTGAAATATACCATGAATCAACCTCATGAATGTTGCTGGTGCATTTATCAACCCGAAAGGTAGCACCAAAAATTCATAGTGCCCGTACCTTGTATGAAAGGTAGTTTTATCTGTGTCTTCGTCCTTTATCTGAATGATATCCCGATCTTAGATCTATCTTTGAAAATATTGTTGCTCCCTTCACTTGGTCAAATAGATCATCAATTTGCAGTAGAGGATATTTGTTCTTAATGGTTAGTTTATTTAGGTGATGGTAATCCATGCACATACACATGGTTCCATCCTTCTTCTTCACAAATAGTACAGGGGCTCCCCAAGGAGATACACTTGGTCATATATATCCCTTATCTAATAATTCCTGTAGCTGCACTTTTAACTCAGTTAATTCAGGTAAACTCACTTGATAGGGTGCTCTTGAATTTGGCGATGCTCGTGGTACCAATTCAATTGTAAAATCTATGTCCCTTCTAGGTGGAAATCCTAGTATTTGCTCTGGAAATACATCCTTGAACTCCTACCCTATTGGTATATTTTCCAACATAGGAGCCTTATCTTTAGAGTTAGTAAAGCCCAGTGGAATGGCACACAACTGGCATCCTTTTCTCATGCATTTGGCCATTTGGGATGCTATGATTGGACGCAACTTTAAAGGTTTCTTTATCCCTTGAATTTCCTGGCGAGTGCCATCTTGTTTTCTGTAGTAAATAACCTTTTCTTTGCAATCTACCAGTGTCCAATGTTTTTCCAACCAATCTATGCCAAGTAGCACATCATAAGATCCCAGAGGAAAAATATTCAAATCCACAGTTAGCTGTTGTTCATTGATTTTCAGTGCACAAATCAATATTTTGGCACTAACTTTCCTCTTAGCTCCAGTAGCTAATTGTACTAGCCATGATTTCCTAAATTTCGTACTTTGTAATTTATAGTTCTCTACTACTTTGGGACTTATATAGCTTAAAATTGCACTTGAATCTACCAAAATAGAAACAGGTTGACATAACAGCTTACCTTCCAGTTCAATCATTGTCGACTAGTAGTGAGCTTGCCGGTCCTCCAATGCTGCATTAATTTTGGGTATGTTTCTGGCGACATCACCGACTGTTGAGGCCTCCTGTAAATGGGTCACTGCTTCACTTCTACCTCGATGTGGACAGTTTTAGTAGTAGTGTGCCTCCCCACACCCCCAACATTGTAAAGGTGGCTTCTAGTTCTAAGTTTGTTCCGCCTTACTGGAAGCTTCTGCAGGCCACCTTATTCTTTAATGATTCTTACCAAAATGTTTACTAACTGAAATTCTAGCAGTACCTTTAAAATTACTGGTTTTTTTTCTTTTAAATCTAGAGTTGCCCTTATGTTCTTTCTTTGCCTGCCAGCTTCTACATTCCTCCACCTTGGCTTTTTCTTGCTGGTAACACATTCTGGCTTTTCTGATGGCCTCATCCATCATCTTAGGATTTACGAACTCTATGCATTCTTTCATATGAGTCATAAAATTGCTTAGGTATATCTGTACTTTAGCTTGTTCATCTCTTAAATAGGGCACATAACGCAGTAATGAAGTAAATTTAGTGATATACTCGTACATTTTCATTTGTCTCAGCTTCAAATCATGGAATTATTGAGATTTTTCATCATAGAAGCACTTTGTTAGGTACTTATCCTTAAAATGCTGTTGAAATGCATACTAAGTTACATCTTGGTCATCCATACTGTGGACATTGTTCACTTCCTCCCACCATAAAGTGGATTTCTCCCTTAGCTGGTAAATAGCCAATCTAGCTTTAAGATCACTGTTGTATTCATACACTTGGAAATATTTATTCATATTAATCAGCCATGCTTCAGCTACTTCCTCCTCTACTCCATCAAACGTAGGAGGTTTTATTTTCCTAAATTCATCTTGCAATTCTACTTTCTGCCTTTTTATTTCTTTATGACCTGATACATTAGTGGATTCAACTTCATTATAGTTATTTTCAGTTACTACGCTGGGACTGAGTTCTTTCCATTCTGTCCGTATCATGATCTCTGGTTTTCTGTTCATTTCTTTCCTGAAAGTCTCTATCAGTACTTGGCTTGTCAATTCCTTGATTCTATTTGTCGGAGAGACTTTTCAATATCCTCTCCTGCTCTTGCATCAACCGTGCATTATCGTCTCATACCTTCTCCATTTCTTCTTGTATATTTTGCACAGTGTTTAAGAGAATACTAGTTTGGTGTTGTTGTTCCTCCAACAATTGACTGGTTTGCTGGTGTTGTTCTACACCCAGCTGTATCCAAATTCTTGGGTTTATTTTAGATCGGGGTTGTGTTTCCCCAACGTTCGTAGGTGGTTGCTATGTCGGTGCCCCCCTCATATTATCCTTTTTAAACTTCTTGCTATCACTGTGCATCAGTAATACAAAACTAAAACGTTAGTCGACCCATAGGGTCCTAGCATTACAACGCTGCTCTGATACCACTCGTAACATACATCCATTAAATTAAATGCAATTACATCAATAATACCAGATTAAAAAAAAATTACTTTAACACAACTTCTAATTAACTATACAACATACATGTTCAACCCGAACTTGTGAATTATAGTTTTTATCTGTTATGTGATACATTCTAAAATTCTCTATATTCTTAATAATTCCGAGTCTTTGGTGTAGTCATGTCACTACGATTCTCATTAATTTTGTTACATTATACCTTTCAGTACCATAGAATTTTTCATTTATTATCTTCAAATATTTATGCTATGATCAAGGTGTTAACCTCTCTTCGAGCCTTATGGAGTTGCCAACTCATCTAAGGTTGGTACTTGGCATTTAAATTACATTAAAACCTCAGCATATAATCTGGGGTTTGCGATTGCATCTGTCTTCGTGCCTATACACTTGTGTGCTCTCTGTCCATCGGATCTCCTCCAGATCGATGGTTGAAATTGTGTCCAACCGCAGCTTCTCTTTGGATTAGAACCCCAAAACCTATGTGCTTGGTCCATTTGCTATGGTTCAGTGGGTGGGGAAGCTCTACTACGATGCTCCATGATTATTGTTGCTTACAGGAAATGATTCTGCTGTTAATATGAAATATTGACTGCACTTCATCCTGTGGTTTCCGTGGGGGCTGAAATTTTGTAGTAAGATTTCTGAGAAGCCTGTGTTATTTCTCCTGCTTCGTCAACCCACTAGAATCATCCCATCGTGCTATAGAAACTCATGCAGTGTGAAAATCAAATTCTCCCAGGAAGGTAATGTTGAGTCTTCCTTTCTTTGCGCAATTTCTTTTATTATTTTTTAAGAAATTATTTTACACAACAGAAATGGTGCTAGACTGGGTTTTAACTCTCTTCTTTAATTAATCCCTTACAGGACAATGATACTCGTCTTCATCAATGTGTTACAGGTAAAGGAATCGTTTTCTGGTGACTGGACCACCTTTGTCCATGAATTATCATAGAATCAGGAAGCGACCTTCACAGAGTTTTTCTTGCAAGAATTTTGTGATAAAAGCTCCCTACATAGTTAAACCTAATAGAACTATTTATTTTTTTTCCTTCTCATAGCTATATATTTTCTGTCAAAGTAACCCCTTTTTTTTTATAAAAACGTGTCAAATATAAGTTACACAGAGAAAGTTATACTTGACTGGAAGAACAATACAGTCCCTTCATAATAGAAGAAATTAAATCCCCTTTATAGTAAAACATTATCATATTTACAGGTTCTAATCTTTCACCATTATATAAAAACAGAGAAATAATTATACTTCTCAGTCACTTCAAAAATTTGGACTCATGTGGTTTCCTCCCTACCATGAGTGAGGCAATGACGTCCTCACTCTCTCCCGTGCTCCAATTTTGAGATATCTAGTTGACAGAATCTCCTGGAAGAGACTTCGGGACAATCCGGTCTTGTCTTCAACTCCAGCCATGTTGGAAGTTTGAAGTATTCCACTATATACCAGTTCAGGAACTTACTCCAGCATTCTTCGCTTAGTTACCGAACATAACCACACTACCTCAATGGGATCACCCTTTTATGCCTAGATGTGAGGCAACTATTTGAACTGATTCTATTCAACTAACTCATAATCTTGAATTATTTTAACATAAGTCTTTCACCTTATGGAACCAATTCCGTAATCACTTTTTATTTAATAAAATTAAATTTCTGTTCATAATATAAAAACACATAGTAACAGAAAATGTTTGAAATATCCTAAGAAATAGCTTAACAAATAGTTAATGATTAAACCAGTAGTTACAATTTATAAAATTAATAATCATGTTATTTCATGATGTAAGTCATAAACTATATCATAAAATAACATAATGTAAATCATAAACTATATCATAAAATTTAAAATTTAAATCACTAATGAATAGGCCTAAATATATTATTTTTTATTAATATAATTTTAGACAATTTAAATTTATAACATTAATAAATCTTACATTATTTTAATTAAAATTGACTTCAAACTAATTAAAAAAAATACAAAACATTTGGAATAAAATTAATTTGTTTCAAAATTTTCACATAAAGAGCATTGCCGTGTACTTCCATTTGTCTAACCCTTATAAAGCTTATAACCCGTCATGTGTGATTGACCCATTGTCTAAGTACAGCCATTTTTTTGAGTGATTGACCCAACATTTTATATAGACATCTTTTTTTCTATTATAACTTCTATTAAATATTTAAATATCAATATTTAATGAAATGGAAACTCTCAAATAATTGATTTAATTTATGAACATTTTATAATATTTTTAAAATCTATCATTTAATTAAATTTAACTAATATAATCTAATTAAATTTAACTAAAGATGTTCATATATATATATATTTAATTATTAAAAATATTATTGAAATACTATTTTACAATTTATATATTAAAAACAATAATATAATATTTATTAATTTACTATTTTATATAACACTTAAAAATACCATAAAAATAATAAATCCATTATTTACTGAATCTTAATCTCTATCATTTTACTAAATAATAACATTTTCCATGTCCTTTAAGTAGCATATTCTTTTCGTCAATACTATGCTGGTTTTTCTATTCTCCATAAAATTTCTCTAAATTATAAATTTGGTAAGGTGCTACTTTATAATACCTCTGCTAATAATTCCAGTCTGCTTGTTGTTTTTGCAGCTCCCAACGCAGTTCTATACGGCACTGGTAGTTCAAAAATATTTTCGATGTCGTTTTGTATTGCCATATTCTTCGTCTCTAGTCTATGTATGTGTATAACAATATAGAGTTACTATTTCGTGGTACCTGTACAGGTTTATACCATTTCCACTTTCGTACTGGTTTGGCAATCTTTCTATTATGACCACATCAGCAAATGGTGGAAGGAAAGGAAGGCGAAGTCCTTGGCTGAGGTACAATTTATGCTATGGTGTTGACACGTTTGTCATTTCCTTGCAGACTTTTAATAAATTTAGGTTTTCCTTTGAAATCTGATCGAAAATATCAATAGATATATAGCTGTATAATGCTGCATTCCAACTACAGAGGCGGACAGACTCTGGATGCAAGGAACAGTGCCACCATACAGATCCTGTGAACGTACCTGAAAGCAGAGACTATTATGCAGAGGCAGCCAAGAAAAATGATGCAGATGATCTCATGAAATCGTGTAATGTGACTCCATCTAGTTTACCGATTCCCACATTTTCACCGGCTCGCGAGAGATCTACAGGACAAACCCTATATTACATGTAAGTGCTAGAATGTGCACTCCCGGTTTTTAGATTTACTTTTACGCATTTTCTAATAATGTAATTTTGAAAAGAGATTTTGGAAATATTCTAAATCTGACATGGACAAATTGTTTAATCCCTATCTTGATAGTACCATTAGAAACATTTCTCGGAATATGCGAGAGAATAAGCAGGCCCATTATATGCTGGATATTAATGAGGCAAGGGACAGTTTAATTAGATATTAAAAACATTAATATGGATATTAATATGCCATTAGAAACATTTCTCGGAATATGCCATAGAAATAAGCAGGTCCATTATATGTTGGATATTAATAAGGCAAGGGACAGTTTAAATTAGAAATTAAACTGTTATGAAGCATTTTAAGTAAATGGTAAGATTCATAGCACTAAAAGTAAAAAGAATGATAATATATTAATAAGGCAAGGGACAATATGCCATAGAAATAAGCAGGCCCATTATATGTTGGATATTAATAAGGCAAGGGACAGTTTAATTAGAAATTAAACTGTTATGAAGCATTTTAAGTAAATGGTAAGATTCATGGTCCTAAAAGTAAAAAGAATCATAATATATTAATAAACTTCATGAAGTGTTTATTTTGTCAGGTCTGCGAGATCTCTGGCAAGCAGTCATACGCCAACGCCCGGCTCATATCTCGCTGCCTCATCCCGTGGGTCTAGTGGGAGTGGTCCCAGTCATCTATTAGATCACTCCCCTGTAGACGATGAAGAATTGCTAGCCAGTAATAATATTACAACTCCGAAGAGTTCAAAATCAGTTCTACTCAGCGTAGGTTTTCATACTTTATTGATCGATCGAGTGCCAATTTTAATTTTGATCCCTCACTGTGGGAGCAAATTCTTGTAGTCCTAAGTTTGGTTTCTCTTTCGGCAATCTCCAGGTAACTGCAACAGTATTCTTTGTAGGGGGGTTCCACTACTTTAACTTAAGGGAGACTCGAACTTTTGATTCTAGTAAAATAGTTTCAACAGCATCATTTGTATTACCAGGGAGGAGAATTTTGCAGGTAACTATATTCTTCAGCATCTTATTGTCCATAAGGGAACGCTGTAGAGAATTTAGAATATTATGAAGCCAATAGCCTGATTTCCTAAGTTCTGTAAATGTTTACTGAGGCCCTGTATGTTCAGGAAGCGAGCGCAATTACGTTAAGGGACTCCATGATCGGTGAAGAGTCCACCAGCGTAGTGGGAACATGGTTGGGATGGGTTATGGCTGCTATCTATATGGGAGGACGGCTTCCTCAAATCTGGAAAAATGTAATATCTCGAACTGCATTTTTAAATGCTTGAGCTCTTGGGGTTAGCAAAGTCTAATATCTCAAAACCCATTTTTAAATGCAATGCTCGAGGGTCTTGGTGTTACAAAAATGTAATATCTTATAATCCAAATGTTTGATGGTTTTGATGTTATTAGTTAGGCTTATTTGAAGGGTTTGGTGTTTTTTGATAGGTTTATTTTGGAATTGGTTTTAATAATTTGAAGTTTAATTAGGAAATAGATTATATGATATAAATTAAAATGTAATTGTGAAGTAGATTATAAGATATAAATTGAAATATAATTATGAAATAAATTATAGATTTATTCTTTATAGAAGATTTTTAAATAATATTACTAGAGATCATAGTATTTTTTTATTTTTTTATTTTGTGGAATATTTTAAAATATTATTAATAGAAATAATAATATTTTTTTTCTATACTTTCTAATTAAATATATTAATAAAATAATGTTATATCAACAATGTAGTATGAAATAAGTTTTGGTTTTTCTGTAGTATAAAATGAGCTCTGGTGTTTTGGGCATGTGGTATTAATGATCAAAATATTATAACAAAGTATATTTACTTATTAAAATTTTTTATGGTAAAGTGAATACTAATCTCTATCATTAACAATCTTTTTATATATTTTTAAAACTAATATATATATTTTATATTAAGTTTATGTATATTAATTTTTTTATTATTAATAATTCTTCTTATTATTTTAAACAAAATTATAATTTATATAATGATTATGATTTTTTTTAATTTCAGTAATTTCAAATGTATCATGAAAAAATGAGTTAATACTTCTAATAAAATATTTATTATGATTGATAATTTTTATATTTACATGACCGTTTTAATTGATAATTATTATAATATATGATTTATTTAGCTATATCTAAAATT
Organism: Pinus albicaulis; assembly: GCA_034641835.2. Taxonomy (NCBI): domain Eukaryota; kingdom Viridiplantae; phylum Streptophyta; class Pinopsida; order Pinales; family Pinaceae; genus Pinus; species Pinus albicaulis. The sequence continues at coordinate 1,069,094,541 of CM076570.1, forward strand.
TCTGGGAGTGCCTTTCATAAATGGTGCACCTTCAATATTTCGACCGTTCTTGTAATTTCATAATCGGAGCTAACTATTCTTTGCATCACAATTTTTTTTTGCAGGTTCGCCGAGGAACCATTGAGGTATTTTATCTCTTAGTTGTTTCATAAATTTCATTTAATATTTTATCACAACTGAGTTAACAAACTTCAATTAAATTTTTATCAAAACTGAGTACTCTATTGCCTATAAGATTCAGGCTGATGTATGAACTTGTTTATGTTATCAGGGTCTTAATTCATTGATGTTCATGTTTGCGCTAATCGGCAATGCAGCGTATGTGGGGAGGTAATTCCATTGTGTTGCTCATGGCCTTCAGAAGTAAAGTAACGATTCTAGAAGACAAGTAACTATTGGATCGGTAAAGTAACTATTCTAGGAGAGAAATAACTATTGGATCGGTAAAGTAACTATTCTAGGACAGAAGTAACTATTGGGTTGGTAAAGTAACTATTCTAGGAGAGAAGTAACTATTGGATCGGTAAGTCTGTTTGTGATGTATGCAGCATTCTGGTAGACACATTGGAATGGAAAGAATTAAAGCCAAATATGCCATGGCTTGTCGATGCTGCAGCATGTGTACTTTTAGATAGCTTCGTATCCTCACCCAATAAAACGTAACAGAGTTCTGTGCAATCTAATAACTTTGCAGCTGCGAGTATCGAATGTTAAAATTGATTGTTGCATTTTCCCATAAATTATTTCTTTAATATTCTTGAATATCGGACTGACCAATCCGTGACAAAGATATCTGCAGATTCTTGGCCAGTTTCTCTATTATTATAAGATAGGAAATCCTGATGAGCATGAGCATAACATTGAAGAGTAGGTTGAAATCAAGCCCTAGAAAGTTTACAGTACCTAGAACACGGCAAATCAGTCTTCGTTGGATAGCTGCGCTACTATATTCAACATTAAGTTCAGGTGGCTTAAAATGGACCGAGGTGAGCTGAGGTGAACGATCAATGATAGAGGAGATTTGCAGCCAATATTTATTTTCAAGACCATGGTGCAATAATTCGCATTTGTATTGTTTATATAGTTATGTTTCAGAAAATATAGGTCGCCTAAATATTTTTAAAGGAGATGAGCAGAAAGGGCACAAACTAAGTCACCTTACTTTTCTTTTTACAAATATTTTAATTTTTAATGTAGTATCGACAAAACTATAATACAAACGGGGTTTTAAGATAATTTATGGGTAAATTGTTTTAATTTGAGACAAATAAAATTTTTGTATTGTCTTCAATATTGTTTTTAAGCTTGTGTCTTAAAATATTGTTTTTATAAAGATAATATTTAACACAACAATTATTGTCTCTTAAAATACAATTTCATTATTGTTTTAAAATATTGTTTTTGTAAAGACAATATATAACACAAGCATTATTGTCTCTTAGGAGAGAGTTTCATTTCTGCTTTACGAAAGGAAATAATTTGGATTAGAAACATGTTGTATTTTAGAGATAATATGTCTTTAATCCTAGCTATTGCCTCTGTAGAGACGATACAATTTTTTTTTAAAGACAATACAACATCACTTTTGTTACAAATGATATAAAATAAGGAATCTAGAAAAATATCTCACCATTGAAATAAATCAACATAAAAATATTTAATTAAAATAAACTAAAATATCATTAATTAATTCATGTCAAGGCACAGTGCAATCGAACCACCAATCTTCTGCTTATAAGGAAAGTGCGCTTCCAATGAGCTAGCACCCTTGAAGAATTATGTGAAGGGTTATGGCAGTCCTTGAAATTTCATATATAAGTATTGAGTTTAGAAAAATGGTCCACACATAATGGCATAGCACATGCTAAACAATGCATTACATGTATTGTTTGTTGAGATTGATACAAATAATGAGAGTATACACTGAACAGTGCATTAAATGTACTGTTTATTGAGATTGCTACAAATAATGATTGTAAAAGAGGTCAATCTAAAAATTGATATAACATCAAGGTTCATCCCAACAAATTATGAAAGCAAGTTAAAAAAAAACATTTTCTGGAAGTCATGAGGATCTACAATGAGAAAATTTATGTTTCCACCTTTATCCAAGCCTTAAAATTGACTCACAAATATCATTATATATAAATTGCTACACTCGAAGCCATACTTCTTGGTACAAAAGGAAATCTGTATAGGAAAGTAAAGAGGGGCCTCTAGTCCTGAAATATCAGGAAGCATCTATTATCAGTTATTATGCCGAAAATGCACCCTAAAGTAATATCATTTGTACATCGTATATAAAGTGACTCGAGAGTGCATCAAAACAAAATGTACCAACAGTTGTGGGATTGGATTCTGCACTTGTTAGAAACAAAATCCTTAATGAAAGGAGAAGAGAAAAAAAAAAAGGTATAGTGTAATGATATACAAATTGATTGGAAAACACATTAAAACAAAATGTACCATCATTTTGCAGAATTAACATGTATTATTCATCAACAGACTTCTAGGTAAAAAATAAAAGTAACCATGCTCCTATCAAGGGAAACATAATGAAATTCCCATAAATGAAAATTATAAACACATCTTCAACTTCTCTAAAACATTAGCCTTACTGTATACCTCAATAGATCTCGAGCACGTGTCTTCCAAACCATCTACTAGGCATCGAGGATAATCTCATCTTGCCAATATAAGCTATCACAACTTGAATAGTTATTCAGAAGGTATAACTTTGACACACTCTATACCCGCTTCCATCACATATTCAGAAGGCATGTAAATAATAATCTTTCATCAACATAAGAAATCCAATGAACATACCATTCAGGATCAGGAGGTGCAATGGATGAAACCGAAAATGGAGCATCAAAATTATCTCCACTATTCTGTCCCAAACCTGATTCATAGATATTTTAAGCGGCATCAACATTTGGAAAAATGCACAATGGTTTCATAAGAAACTAGACCAAGAACACCAGGAAAGCATGCCTAGATTATTTTCCTAGAATGGATAGAAGCCAACTTAAGTCTTAGACATACAACTTTCCCACTTTAGATTTAATGGAAAACTTGCAAAATTTAGTTCTCACCTCTGCAACCAAAGAAAAAAATAGGAAAATAATTGAGCACAATAGTAAATCAAATCCAAAGGAAATGAATCCAAGCTCACCTTTAAATACATCCTTTATACTTGAGAAATGGCATGCCATTTTTTGTTCTATATGACCCATCTAAAACCCTGCACATATTTCCCTGAAAATTCTTAAATAGATCTATATGCCTGAAATAAACATTGAGAAATAAAAAATGAACTCTTAAGTGGTCCTTTATTCAGGAAAAAATAAAAAATTCATCCCTTTAAACTCTATGTAAAGCATGCCCAACCAATACATGAACCCTAATAATTGGAACTACTACAACATATAATTTGTTAGAAGTAGCAACAAACCATGCATGCATTCCTTTAAATCATGCCAAATTAAAAAATGAGAATAACTAAATACGGAAAAGAAATTGTTCACATTCAAGAAAATGGAAATATTTTTACATTCATCTGATGCCAAACTTCAAAGAATTTCAAATAAATTCTTAATATAAATCATTAAAAAGATGTAAAACATAGTGATCTTATGTATTTTCTATTACTAATAGAAAAAACTCCAACCAAGAGCTTAGTCATTGTTATCAACGTAAAAACATCCAACATAAAGAAACCAAAAGGAAGACATTGCATGAAGAGGAAATGTTCACCTCCTAATGATTCACTAGTGATCCCTAAGTTAGAATGGGTTTATGTCCTCCCTTGCATAAAAGTGGTCCATCAAATTTATCAAGTCCTACACTTACACGTCATATACTATAAATGGTGAAAAATCTAAACATAAAATACAATTCATAAAAAAAATTTAAACTCAAATAACTGGTAGTACATAGAGATAATTAAGGAGATCATTAAAAAAATACTACTATCTCCTCCAAATACTACAGAAAAACGAAATTGAACTAACATCAAAATGGAAAAAAATAAAAGATGTGCTAGTGAACAATAGAAAACAAAAGACTAGAAAAGTGACATAGTTCATGGATTAAAATTCCCCACAAATGACACTAGAAAAGAATAATAAGATTAAAAATCACAACCTTGATACAATAGAAATATGCATGCCTCAAAGCATTGAAGAATATAAAAGACTTAATTTAATAGGATCTACCTCAGGGTAGAATTCTGAGAAAATTTATCAGAGATGAGTGGTGATTTATATGTGAGAAGAAGGCATGGATGCAATCGTCACAAGGGAAGGAATAAGGAGAAATTTCATTTTGAGTTGTTGAGATAATCTAATTCTAGGATATTTCATGTGAGAAGATGCCATCAAGACAACCGGCAAGAGATAAAGGACAAGCAAGAGAAGGAATAACTAATCTCTCTTGATTCCTTAAGAACTAAGAAAGCAAGGTTTCATGAGAGTGTCAAGTGTAACCAATGTTCAAACTTCAAGATGTGAAATCCTTGTTCAAACTTCAAGATGAGTGGTTCTATAGATGCATGTAAGTCAAGTACATAGCTAATCCATGTTAAAGGAGATTTGGAACTTCAAGACCCCAAGGAATATAAATCTCTTTAGAACATTTTGATTGTTTCATTTCCCATGAAGCAAAAGGGTCGCCCATTTCTTGCAGGTTGGCATGTCTTCCTAGAAGGTAAGGGAAACTATAAAGAAAAAAAAATCTATAGCAGGAAAAAAGGCTAAAGAATCTTGAGCTGGCAATGATTATTTTTCTAGGAGTAAAATTCCAAAAATGAGGAATTCATCAAGAAGGTCATTAACATAGTGGAAGAGAGGTTGGGAAAATGTTTGAAAGAGAGCATTAAAATCCTATTTACATTGAGGAAAATGGAATTAATGACTCTAAAAATAGTGTTGGTGCTTGACTTTGGTCTTTGAGACTCGGAGCTTCTAGTTAAGAATGTCTACTTTGAAGATATATTTTTGGTATTTTCTTGCGTGTCTTGACAAATGAAGTAGCCAAATTGTTTGGCCACTTTTTTTGTCATAAATACATACTAAATAGAGCAGGAAATGTATAAATACTATTTTTTTTGTCCTGTTCATAAATTATGGGACTAATATTCTGAGAATTGTAGTTGATGTTGGGAAAAATCTCATATCAAGTTCTTATCTTAGAGTTCCCGACTATTTTTGTAATTGTGTACTTCACCTAATTTGGGCCCGAATAACATAAGCACTTATAAACAAACCAAATTTTACTCAACATCAACGAAAATATCTGAATGATTCTACAATAGAAACTACCACTCCAGAACAAAGGAGAGTCAAATTAGATGGTTAAACTATTAAAACCTTTATACAAAGATCATAGTTTGCAAGACCAACTACTGAACCAAAGTTTTGGTCAGAATCTTGAAAATCTTTGGAATTCTAACTATGAGGGAATCTTATTTCATAATTATAATGTAGTTCCATTTAATGAGAAAAAAAGAGTTCTAATATTTCAACCATCTATGAATTTGTAGCAAGAAGAAGAAGCATCCCACTAGCTATCAGATACTAAAGCACTTAGAATTCCATTGATAGTGAGTAGAGAAGAAGAACATTCATTCCAACTTATTGTTGCTTCAATGGAAAAACTATCACACTGCTAAAGAGGTAAACTGCTTGATGTACATACAAGTTTCCAACACAGGAATTTCACACCCTTTGTCTCAACTGTAGGTTGGTAACTCTTGCTTGAAGGAGTGGATTTTGACTTTTGATTTTTCTTGGGTGTTACTGAATCAACCTCATAACCACTGAGAAAACGAAAGGTTGCCCAATATCTGTTTATTTTTTTCAAATCCTCCAGCAACAGGATTTTGATCAACGCATGATGGAAAATTAAGGTATCACTGTTCTCTAGCCTAGCCTGAACCTTATCTGACATCTTCCGTATGCTCCTAAACAACAAAAAAGGAAGATCAAGGGACTGCTTACCAGTGCATGCAACAAGAGCCTGAAATGGTAGAGATAAATCATATGAAATCTCCCCTCACAAGTAAAGTACTTTTGAATTACAAACAACAATTTGGAGTATTTCACTTTCATGTATCTCCTTGGAATTCCAGATGCTATGTATGCTCCAATGTTCTCTAGTTTTATTAATTCATCACAATTCTGTATCTTGAACTTAGTGGCTTTGAGCCTCTCTTCACCCTCCCTTGGTATCTCTATGGCTTGAGAAATGGTCTCAAGTGACACTCTAAAATTTAGAACCCCCACCTTCGAAGTTGTACCTACGAAATTCACTGCAAAATATTTTGATACCTGAGCATCAAAACCTTGAAGTTTTTGGCAGAATTTCATGCATCCAACGTTGCTGAAAGCTTTTGCAAAGCTGGGGTATTCATTGAGTAACTTGAGGTTCATGGGTTCATATCTCACATAGGAGCCTCCTTTGTTTTTTTTCTTCTTCATGGCCATCTTCCTTTCTACTATGGTGCCTTCTTGAAATTGTGACACCTGTAAAGAAATAGTGGGGACGTCCCCTTTAGAGGTCCTTTAACTATTTTGGTCTTTACTTTGTGGGATTGTAAGTACAGTGGGGACCTACCTGTTTTAATATTGATGAATAAGCTACTTCCACTGTGATGTTGTCAACACATCTCCACACAGTTAACATCATCTCGCTCATACCCTTAAGCGCTCCTTAAGGTTTTTTTTAGATGCACCCATTGAGCTACCTTCGTCAGGGCTTAGTTGTTATGTGGGCTTTGTCTTGATCCAATCAACATGCTCCCTTCTATTTTAATTGTCAGCCACATTTTCTAGATCCTTTGTTTTTCCCCTCCATTAATGGCTCTGCCAAGTTTGGAAATGCTGCCAAACTAAACATGCACCAAAAAATCCTCCAACCAACTTTAGCTCTACTACATTGACTTTGGGGGTTGTAATATTTTACTGGCTCTAACTTATGATCCATAAGGTCATTTCCAAACATCCACATACTAGTGGAAATTTATTTCAAATCTCTAGCCATTTAAGTGGATTTCACCTGTAGTGGAGATGATACACTCTCTAAGAATTTACCTCAAAATATTTGCAACTTCTTCATCCATGCTGATTTTCATCCATCTTATGAATGATCCTAAACACTTGTGTCATCCTTTGCCATCCTTTCTGTTAATTTCCTTTGTAAAAAATAACAACATCAATTATTTAAAGTTGCCATGATTTTCCTTTTCCATTAATGATAACATATTTCCAACAAGAAATTATCTTTGTTTTCTCTCCCCTGATCCCTCTTGGCTACTCTTATGTGGAACAAAATGCAGTAAAAAATTATGGGACTCCTTTTCCTCATAGTTTCCCATTTATAACATAGCTTGATAGGCTACTCTTGATTAGGGATTCCGTAATATTAAATATATTTACAATATGGAATCTTCTAGAGTCATCTTCATCATGATCATATTTCAATACACCCTTCCTTGGGTAATGGGGGTTGATGTGGTATCGTCTCAAATTATGGTGGTCAAAACAGGAAGGTAAAATTCTGAGTGGCATAATGTTTGCATATTCACTCTAATTGAGTTGATTCATATGCCATTTTAAAGGTATTTATGCATAGAGTATAGAAATAAAGTGCATCTCTAAAGTGGAAAATATTTATCCCTAAAAAATTCCATTTGATTCCACAAAATGTTATGAGAAGTTTTTAAATACCAATTTGCCAAATTCATTAGGGGAATTTAGAGGTCTAACATGGGCCTCCTAATAAAAATGTACAACCAAAATAAAATTTATAGGAGCCAATAAGATTCAATATGAGGATGTCAACCATGGGGAATGATTCACCATTTTTGGAGTAAAAAACTAAAAATATTAAAAAATAATAAAATATTAAAACTACTTTTTCAACTTATCTCCCTAAGGTTTTACTCAAACATCGATTAGGAGTACTAATTGGATATAAAATAGAATTCCTCATCCAAGGAGTACCCATATTGCACACTTTCGATGGACCCTATTACACGAAAAATGAGAAATACATAAAAAATGTGATTGCAATCACATTTTTTATGTATTTCTCATTTTTCTTGTAGCATGGTCCATCAAAAGTATGCAATATGGGTACTCCTTAGGTGAGGAATCAAAATTTTCATCGAAATAGCGTTCCTGCTCAAAATTTGAGTAAACCCATAGGGAGATAAGTTTAAAATATGAGTTGAAAAAGTAGTTTTTTATTTTTTCCCTCTTTAATTTGATGATGTAATCTAATATTATTTTATTATTTCCACTACTATTTTATAATTTCCTTAGGCCCATTTTATACTTCAAAATTCCTCTAATGATCTCCTTGTTAAACTACAACCATACTATGCATCCCACCTTGAATTAATTTTCTATTTTGTGTTGATCATTCTAGGGCTCATGTTTTTCCTACAACTATTGTAGTATCTCATGTAGTTGTATACGTATCTTTCTGATTTTATTCCCTTAATTCATCCCATGCAAGATCCTCCCTCACTCCTTGTTTCCCATATGCAATATCCAAAGGTGAAGGTGGAAAATATCCAAATTTTTTTTGAAATTGGGACTTATCAGTAGAAGTATCAATTTCTATATTATAAGCGTGTTATATACATACAAAAAATTCATCCCAAATATTTAGATGCTTCAGATTATAACCCTTAAAAAGTTGCATCAAATTCTCTTTGAATATTTATTTCTTCCCATTTGTTTGTGGATTGAATGTTGTACACCTCCTCAACTATATGTCCACCTTCTCCCACAATGTAGTCCAAAATTCACTGAGAAATATTATGTCCCTATCTAGAACAATCATCCTTGGTATCCCAAAGTGCACCCAAAATTGTTCAAAAATAACCTTTGTTTCTTCTTTCTCACTAATGGTATTTTTATGGGGCACTCGAACACACATCTTGTTGAACCTATGAGCTACATTTACTAAGTAGTCATGTCCCTTCCTCGTTTTTGGTAAATCTACCACAAATTCTATGGAAATTCATTCCTAGGGATGAATGGGTACAAGTAAGGGATGATATGGATCCCTTTCCTTATTTATAGGCTTAATGACATAAGAAATAATGCATCCTCCTATGAAACCAACTACATGCTCTTGCACCTTCGGTCAATAGAGGTCCCTCTAAGAGTTGGCCACTATCCTCCCTGCACCAAAGTTTCATGGAACATGAGAGGTGTGATGCTCTCTATATTTTTGTAACCTTCACCTTTCGGAATACATAATGTATCCAACATATAGAGTAACCCATCCCAGATATGGTAGTAAAAAATTATATCACCATTGTGAACATGAATCTAGCTCTATAACTACCTAAATACCTCCTTGAAGTCCTCATCCTATGAATATGTCTCGCTATATCTGTCATGGGTGGATGTCTCCATGTGCATCATAGTTACCAAAGCTATGATATTTTATTTGGGTGGACTGTAAAGCATGCTAGCTAATTTTTTTGTGTTCCCTTCTTATACTTGATCACTAAATTAAACTATTGTAGAAACCCCATCCACTTGTAATTCTTAGTCTATTGTAGATTATTATGGCCCTACAAGTAGCAAAATTGTTTGGCCATTTTTTTTGTCATAAATACATAGTAGATAGATAAGGAAATGAATAAATACTGTATTTTTCATCATGTTCATAAATTATGGGACTGATGTGCTAAGAATTGTAGTCTATGTTGGGAAAATTCTCATATCAAGTTCTTATCTTAGAGTTCCTGAGTATTTTTGTAATTATGTACTTCACTCAATTTGGGCCTGAATAACATAAGAAACTATAAACATAAAAACATTTTACTCAACATCAATGAAAATATTTGACTCATTCTTCAATAGAAACTACCACTCCACAAGAAACCAAAGTCAAATTAGATGGTTAAATTATTACAACCTTTATACAAAGTTCATAGTTTGCAATACGAACTACTGAACCAAAGTAGTGGTCATAAGCTTGAAAATATTTGGAATTATAACTATAAGGAAATCTTATTAAATAATTCTAAAGTATTTCAATTGAATGAAACAAAAAAAAATCTAATATTGCATCCATCTATGACTATGTAGCAAGAAGAATAAGCATCCCATTGGCCGTCAGATACTAAATAACTCACCATTCCACTGACAGTGAGCAGAGAAGGATAATGTTCATTCCAAATGACTGTTGCTTCAATGTAAATACTATCACAATGCTAAAGAGGCAAATGTCTTGGTGTACATATAAGTTTCCAACATAATAGGTTCAAGAAGAGTCCTTTTGTAATGTGCATTGACTAAAGTAAAGATGCAACTAGAGCCTTATATTGATTCTGATTTTACCTATTGGTTTTCCATGAGAAATCTGTGTTCTGATGTATGTGAACGTTGTTTTCTCTACACAATATTATTTATTAATACACAATATCACTAAGAGGCAAACAAACAACCATAACTAATTTTCACGAAAGCACCATAATGTATAAAGAAGGAACAATATAAAATAAATTAGTCTACGTGTTAAAGAATCATATAGGCCATAGACTGAGAAATTATAGATCACCAAACCACCATAATAACAAAATTAAAATATTATCCCTTTTGAACGCACAAATCAAAGATTAGAGCCTTCAGTTAAAGGCAAGATGCAGATTGCAACATGACAGGAGAGAGAAATATGCCCTACAAAGGAATATAGATGCAGACCCCAATAAGTTCATGTAAAACCATAATCAAGGGTAACATGTACAGTTCACATGTATCATCCTAGAAAATATTTGACATTACAAGTTAAAGAAACACTGATAGATCATTTGCAAACTTGCCTACAAACACAACCTAGGAAAGTTGTCAGCAAGATCACTTAGGAAGTTTCAGCAACAATAACTCTATGTGACTTAGGGGCACTTGCACACCAAGGGTTGGAATTGCACCTTAAAATACTAAAATATTGATAAATACATCTGTATGAAAATAATAATCAAATTAGTCATGTGTTTGTGTTGATAATACATAAGATGAGTTAAGATAATTTTATCAATGTTAAGAAAATGAACTCAAATAACTAAATGTGACTAGTAAGTACAATAGTATCAGCAAACTTTGGGAGTGTAAAAGAGTGATCTTGTATAAAAGAATGTTGAGAATATATATCCTAATATATTAAGAAAGAAAACATTGATTTGAAAAATGAAGTGATGCATGAACCATTGCGGGTGACAATCAACACTCCTTGGAGTGATATATTGGAGGAGGATACAAAAGGAAGAAAATGTAACTTGATGTTGATTAGATGTGCCTGTTGAAAATAAGGAAGGAATACTAAATTCCTGTGAGACATCTATCTCTGAATTTATGTCTCTCTTTCCATATGAGGTGGAAAGGAAAACTTCTCATATAGGATTGTCATAAAGTACTTGAAGAAGTACTGATATGTGGTGTAAATTGTTGTCTCAGGGGAATGCATTGTTGTTGGAATGGTTGGCATTTTCTTGGGATTTGAGTTGGTGAATATGAAAGGGTCTCATAGATTTTCACTTTCTTGGTTTAAATGAAAAAAAATATGCAATCGTTCAATTGGTGTCTTGAACTAGGAAGGATGGAGATCTAGTGCCTCTCTCATAAAAAAATCTAAATACCTCTTGTCTAGCTACCAAAATAAATAAATTTTAAGACACCTAAAAGAGGCAATAGAATTGATTTAGTGTCTCATGTAGATAGGGCAATGAAAATTAAAATGATTCCCCAATTCAGTGTTCTGAAACTGAAAAAGCTAGAATATAATATCTTATCATGGAATTTGATCCTTGGTATCAATTTGAAGCATAAGACCACTCAAAATTAGCCTATGTGGATATGATGTTGGCAATATGATGCAATATGTTGTCCTTGATGGCAACCTACTTGATGATGTTGTACTTGATGTAAACCTCTTGATGCGTTTCCTTTTGATAGCAACTTATTTTTTAAAGATGCAAAAATGATGTATCTACAGATCAATTCAGATGTGACAGAGAAAGGAATTCCAGTAAGTGCGAGAGAAATGATAAATATAATATGTCGCAATGTATACATAGGTTTGATGAAGGAAACCTGCGTATGTATGAAATGTATACGCTAATTTTATGAAGGCAACCTGTGTATACATTCAGGATAAGTATATATGCAGTTTTTATGATGAAAATTCACATATACACGCGGATAAGATTGATCTGAGTCACGTATGCCTTTTGCGCTCTAAAATTATCGTATCAAGGGGCATTACCATGGTATTAGCCCACAGTATTGAGCGTTGTATTTTCTATTTTATTCCATCCAAGAATACCATCAACAGTTGTGTCGTTTTGACTCATGGTATTGGTAAAGGCTAAATCTATATAAGGAGAAGAAGATCATAGTGCAATGTGTGCATTTCTAAGGGGTGTTATTCAATAATTTTCTCTAAGGTATATCTGCATCGGATGAACTCTTTTTTAATTGATAGATATAAATCTATGATGCACCCATGGATACAATGATGGTTCAGGATCTCTAGATCTAAAATGACTATGTTGTTGTGTGATCCATTTAAGAGATGATTAGATCTATGACCTGGCGCAAGTTTGCTGAAGTCAAGTGAAGAAATCTAGGTAAGTCCTATGGATCGGGTTGATTCTACAAATTTTATATTTACAGATCTATACACTAGTTCATCTGAGTCAAAGCACATATATACACGGGTTTTCTAAAGCTTATTGCATAGGTTTTCTGTTATTCCTGCTATTTGTCTGTTGTCTGTCAATGAAGTCTTCTTGTAGATCTGGGTTGTCTAAATACTGTATATGCTGCTAAGTTTATTATGTACAAATCTGATCAATGAGAAAATAAACATGGTTAAGGACGACTAACTGATGAAGGGTTCTGCATTTCCAAAGATATCTGACCAAAAGCCTCAGATTTGTATCTGTGACTGATTACATTTTGAAAAAAAAAATATTCACAGAGCTATACGCAGGACATTGTGAAGCAAAGCACGTATACACACGGTCTAAAAGAAGCAAAGTAGCGTATGAATTTTAAGTTAATTAATGTTCAGGGTTTATTTTTTATCTGCATATTTATTATGAATTCTGGGTTATTTCTAAGTTCTGGTTATAGTGATCTCACTGTTCTAGTTGAAGTATTGGGTAAAGAGTTGTGTTGATGTTGTTTGATCCAGTATGAAAATTGATGGAACGTGGTCTGTAGTGGTTCTGAGGGTTGAAGCCTTCTCTATGGAAGTAGAATCTTTCTGGCAGTAGAAGTTGGTGTTCTGATCATGGGGTTGAAACTCCCTTCCAGTAGTGGCTGGTAAACGAGATTAGGGGGTTGTAGCTCCCATCCAGTAGCAGCTGGAAAAAGAGAGAAGGTTGTAGCCTTATGCAGGTAGATGCATGCATACTGATATGAGTTTGCTTCAATACAATATTGTAAACAGTTTTCCATATAATAAATATTGAAGACAGAGATGACAACATTGGTGGTTTTCTCCCGAATTAGGTTTCCACCTTCAATCTTGGTGTTCATGTGTGTTTCTCTTATATAATGATTTATACTATTGTTACTACACATATTTACTGATTACCTAACAGATTTATGACTGGTAAACTGAGTTAAATATTGTTCCTGAAAATTTTTTCTAATCTACAAAATTATATCAGTATATGCTAGTTTCTTTTCTTATATGCACGTGTATATGCGAGTTGGGTTCATCAAAGCCGCATATAGAATTCTGTAAAGAAAAAGCTAAAATATTTTCAGTAAGCTCAAAATACTGATTCACCCCCCCGTCTCAGTATTTCTCCCAAGAATTGGTATCAGAGAAGGTCCTTCTGAGGAAGCTTAATCGCTAGAAGGAAATTTAGCTAAGATGAGCAATGAAGATGGGACAGCATCTATCAAGCCTCCTCTCGTCAACGAAAAAAATTTAATCTTCTGGAAGACAAGGACAATATCCTATCTTCAGTCTCTTGGAGTAGATGTATGGGTTATAGTTGCAGGGGGTTATCAATATACAACATCAGTTCCAACATATGCAAAAAAAAGAAAGAAATATGAAACCAATGCAAAGGCGGTCAATGCATTATTGGGAAGTTTGAATGAATCAGAATTTTTCAAAGTCATGCATTTGAATACAACAAAGGAGATATGGGACAAAATCATTCTAAGTTATGAAGGTGATACCAAGGTAAAAAGTGCTAAACTCCAAAATCTCAGAATTCAATATGAAAATCTCAGAATTCATAATGAGGAAAGCATCACTAGTTTCTTTATACATCTAGATGATATTGTAAATCATATGAAAAATTTGGGTGAAACCATAACTGACACTACTCTGGTAGAAAAGGTTTTAAGATCTCTAACTCCCAAATTTGAAACAAAAGTGTCTGCTATTGAAGAGAAGTAGGATCTACAAACTCTTACTATTGTTAAAATTCATGGTATTTTGACTACTTCTGAAATGAGAAAAGGAGGTCCATATAAATTCAAAGAAGTTGTCTTTAGAGCTGCTACGAAAGGAAAGGAAGTAGAAGAACAAGAAGGATCGGGGTATGTTTCAGAAGAAGATAAGATAAATTTTGTAAAGAAGCTACAATTTGGCACTGGAAGATTCAGAGGCAAGCTTCGTCTTAAATGTTTTACTTGTGGAAGAGTTGGTCATTATGCTGCTAAGTGTCGTCATAAAGAAAAAAATGAACAAGGAAAGGAAGTGGGAAAAAGTAAATAAGAATCGTTTTATCAATAGAAAAAGTTATTATACTTATGAAGATAGTGATGGGTTGTCAAATAGTGAAGAAGGAGAATCCGATCAAGATGGTAGACTACTCATGGATTTTGAAAAGGATTCTAGTGAGGCTAAAGATACCTTTATGGATGCACTAGAAGAAAATGATTTCCTTGAAGAAATTAATCAACTCAAAATTTGTTTGGAAGAAAACAAAACTGCCATAGATACTCTAAAGAATCAGCTTATAGAAAAGGAGAAGCACAACGATAAATTAGAATGTGAAATAGTAAGTCTAAGAAAGGAAATTGAGAAAGAGAAAACTTTAAATCTTAGATTCGCTAAAGGAACTCAAACCTTACATGAAATTATCAAGTTTCAACACTCTCATTTTGTAAAAACAGGTCTTGGATATATCGGAGAATCCTCTTAGTCTTCAGCACCAAGCTAACTAAATGCAGCTAAAGCCAACCTACAATATTCTTTCACTCAGCAAGAGAACAAAGAAACTTCATAGGTAAAGCATGACCACTTAAATAAAAAGAACAATAGTAGAAATATAAATCAAAGAAATACCAATCTGTAGGTAAACACAAATAGAAGGTTTCATGATCCCAGAAATTTCTTCTTTAATGGGCAATGCTTCTCTTGTCGTAATTTTGGTCATAAAGCTATTCAATGTGTTGCATACAAAACCATCATGACCAGATAAGCAACAAATAAAAGAAATGAGACTGGAATAAAGAAGAATACTTGTAACAACTTTTCTCCTCTTCAAAATGAAATTGAATGTGCCTATTGCAATAAATTTGGTCATGGATAATTTGAATACAGGAGGAAACTTTAGCCAAAAGAGCATATATCTCCAAGTTCCAAGGTATGGAGAAGGAAGGACTTATAGACTGAGAACTGTGGCATAGCCTTATTTGCAGAAGGGGAAGAAAACCAATGGTACTTTGATAGCGGATGCTCAAAAAACATGACAGGTCATAGAAATAAACTCCTTGCATACAATGCTTTAGAAAGAGAAAAGAATGTTACCTTTGGAAATGATACTCCTGCTGTCATTAAAGGAAAAGGTTCCATTTTTCTAAAATAAAAGGTAAAATCTTACAATGTTATGTATGTTGATGGGTTAAAACATAACCTATTAAGTGTGAGTAAAATGTGTGATCAAGGAAATGATTTTTTCTTTAGTTCAAAAGAATGTGTGGTTTGTGAACTTGACACGGGAAAAACAGGAATAAAAGGAACTAGAACACCAAACAATCTGTATTTATTGAAAGGTTGCAAAGAACAATGTTACTTGGGTAAATCCTCAGAAAATTAGTTATGTCACAGAATATTTGGGCATTTCAGCTTCTCTCAAATCACCAAATCTAGCATACTCAAAGCTTTTTGTGATCTTCCCAGCATCACTCTGCTTGAAAGTACCATATGCAAATCTTGCCAAGTTGGTAAGAAAACCAGAGTACAATTCAACGCCAAAGAAGGATTAGCAAGTAAGCCTCTTGAAATCATACATACCAATGTATGTGGACCTATGAGGAAAAATTCACCCCGTGGAGAACAATACTATATTCTATTTATTGATGACTTCTCTAGAATGTGTTGGATTGGGTCAATAAAACAAAAAGATGAAGAACTTGAAAAATTTTAGATCTTCAAAGCCCTGGTTGAAAATGAATTAGATCTAAAAATCAAATGTCTTAGATCTCACCGAGGAGGGGAATATATATCAGATGAATTCTCTGATTTCTGTGAACAACATGGCATAAAAAGATAGTTTTCTGTAGTTGTAACCCCACAACAAAATGGAGTGGCAGAAAGAATGAATAGAATAGTTCAACAAATGGCTCGTGCTATGCTTGATGATTCTGGAACACCTGATACCTTTTGGGGAGAAGCAACACATACCGCAGTAAATATTCTTAACAAGGCTCATGTTCGTGTGAACAGTGATAAAACTCCTTATGAGCTATGGTATGGTAATCTTCCAAATGTAAAGAATTTTAGAGTTTTTGGAAGCAAATGTTTTATAAAAAACAATGATGAAAAACTTGCTAAGTTTGAAGCTAGAGTAGATGAAGGAATATTCCTTGGCTATTCTTCTAGAATTAAAGCATACAAATGTTACAATAAAAGACCTCGAAAGATTATTGAATGCATTGATTTTTTAATTTATGAGTCTCTCTTAGCTCCTAAAAGGGAAATACCAACAAAATATGAAGATGATGATGATGCATATCCTCCTACATCAAGTAGAAACAACATGGAAGGGGAACCCTATGAAAAAACAGAAGATAATCTATCTGAGATGGCTCCATCCAGGTATGCTCAAAAGAATCATCCAAAATCTCAAATTTTGGGAGAAAAGGGATCAAGTGTCCAAACAAGAAGAACTATTGTAGGATGTCCTAACTATCTGGAATTTCTATCCACTATTGAACCACAAAATGCCAATCAAGCTAGAAAATATGAATGTTGGATTCAAGCCATGAATGAAGAACTTGATAAGATTGAAAAGAATCATACTTGGGAATTGGTTCGAAGACCTCATGATAAAAATTTTATTAGAACAATATGGATATTAAAAAACAAGTTAAATGAAAATGGAGATGTTATTAGAAACAAAGCTAGACTTGTTTGTAAAGGGTATGCTCAACAAGAAGGTATAGACTTTGAAGAAACATATGCTCATGTAGCTAGAATTGAAGCCATAAGAATGTTTCTTTCCTTTTCAAGCTTTCAAAAATTCAAAGTTTATCAAATGGATGTTAAATCTGCTTTCCTCAATGGTGATCTAGAAGAAGAAGTTTATATAGAACAACCAGAAGGATTCATTTTGGGAAATAATGAAAAACTTGTTTTCAAACTTAAAAAGGCTTTATATGGTCTCAGAAAAGCTCTAAGTCCATGGTACTATCGTTTTGACAAATATCTTCATCAACAAGGTTTTTCAAAAGGATTTGCTGATAACAACTTATACACAAAAATTGAAAATGGTAAACTACTTATTTTAGTTGCATATGTTGATGACATCGTTTTTGGGAGTAATGAAAAGTCCACGAGTCAAAAATTTGCTTCTATTATGGAGCAAGAATTTGAAATGTCTTTACTTGGGGAACTAACATTTTTTCTTGCCTTACAAATACAACAAGCAACAGATGGCATATTTTTATCACAAGAAAAATATCTTATGAAAATTCTGAAGAAGTATGGGATGGAAGACTGCAAACCTATAAGTACACCAATGTTAACTGGGTGTAACCCCAGTTCTCATGATGATTCTCCCACGGTGAATCAACCAGAATACAGATCCATGATTGGAAGTCTGCTTTATGTAACCATGATAAGACCTGACATTATGCATGCAATTGGGATTTTTGGATGATTCTAAGCTAATTCAAAAGAGTCACACCTTTAGGCTGTAAAAACAATATTCAAATATCTACAAGGAACTCAAACTTTGGTTTGTGGTATCCAAAGAATGCTAATATCACTCTTCATGCTTACACAGATGCGGATTGGGCTGTAAATTTTGATGATTGAAAAAGCACTAGTGGTGGTGCATTCTTTATGGGGCCCCGTTTAGTATCTTAGTTAAGCAAGAAACAAAGTTCTATTGCCTTATCTATAGCAGAAGCAGAATATTTGGCTGCTGCATCATGTTGCACACAACTACTTTGGATGATGCAGACTTTACAAGACATTCAAATCAAATTTTCATCTCCCATCTCCATTTTGTGTGATAATACAAGTGCCATTAGTATCTCAAAGAATCCTATTATGCATTCCAAGACCAAGCACATTCCTATCAGGTATCACTTCCTGTGTGAACAAGTGCTTGAAAAAAAGGTTAAATTAGAGTATGTTCCCTCCAAAGAACAAGTTGTTGATATATTTACTAAACCTCTTCCCAGGGAAGCATTTGAATATCTCAGACAAAATCTGGGAGTTGTCTCTGACTCTCAGATCAGATCTTCTTGATTTCAGAAGATTAAATTTTGGTACGCGGGTTTCATAAAGACAAATCACGTATATACACGAGCTTTTGTGCATAAAACTGCGTATTGGTTTTGTTGATAGAAATTCCCTGGGTCAGCGCTTCAGAACTGTTGGGGTGTTGTTGGGTAATCTCTGTTGTTGTTGTTCCAATATTCATCTTTTTGTATCATTCTCTGATATTTTTCCCTTGATGAAAATGCTTTGATGATTTGCTTGTTGAAGGTGTTCAGGATGCGCAAGCTAAGGGGGAGTACTTCTCCTATGGAAAAGGATGCATTGTTGGCATTCTGATTGGTTGTTGTGTTATGATCTCATGTTTGAGATTTTTGGTCTTGGTTATAAAAAATCATATCTGTAATTTAATGAAAAGGTCATGTTGAGACGTATGATGTAAAATTTTTATATTCAGTCATGTAAGAACTTGTTCAAATTTGTGAACCCACATGGTTGTATAGTTGAGTCAAAATTTGTAAACCCACTTGGTTGCGAAGTTGACTCATGTATGTAATTCCACTTGGTGGGATATTTGATGTAAGTATGAGTCCTTGATGATAGGAAAGGTCATACTAGGTTGAGTTATACAGTCATGTCCTTCATTGAAAAATATGACAGAAGATTCAGAATGAACTCAAGGGGATCATGGTAATTTCAGTGCACATTAGATCTATAGAGCTCTTCTTTCTAAAAGGGAAGAGAAACCTTTTTTTGGTGTTGATCTGCCCTTTGTCCTTGACATCAAAGGGGGAGAGTATCTGGGTTTTTTAATAATGGTTATGATTAATGTATATATATATATGTTGTGGTGATCAAACACCATCATGGTTGCCGTCAATTCCAAAGGGGGAGATTGTTTGCAATATGATGCAATATGTTGTCCTTGATGGAAACCTACTTGATGATGTTGTACTTGATGGAAACCTCTTGATGAGTTTTCTTTTGATAGCAACCTATTTGTTAAGGATGTAAAAATGATGTATCTATAGATCAGTTTAGATGTGACAAAGAAAGAAATTGCAGTAAGTGCCAAAGATATGATAAATATAATATGTCACAATGTATATGCAGGTTTGATGAAGGCAACCCACGTATCGATGCAATGTATATGCTACTTTTATGAAGGAAATCCGCGTGTACATTCAGGATAAGTATATACACAGTTTTTAAGACGAGAAGTCATGTATACACGTGGATAAGATCGATCCAAGTCACGTATGCCTTTTTTTCTCTAAAATTATGATACCAGGGGGCATTACCATGGTATTAGCCAACAGTATTGAGTTTTTTTTTGTTTATTTGATTCCTTTCAAGAATACCATCAGCAGTTGTATGGTTTTGATTCATGGTACTGGTAAAGGTTAAATCTATATAAGGAGAAGAAGATCATAGTGCAATGTGTGCATTTGTAAGGGTGGTTACTAAATAATTTTCTCTGAGGGATATCTGCATGGGATGAAATCTATTTTAATTGATAGATCTGAATCTATGATGCACGCATGGATACAATGATGGTTCAGGATCTCTAGATATGAAATGAATATTCTCTTGTGTGATCCATTGAAGAGATGCTCAGATCTATGACCTGGCGCAAGTTTGCTGAAGTCAAGTGAAGGAATTTGGGTAAGTCCTATGGATCTGGTTCATTCTGAAAAGTTTATATTTACAGATCTATATGCTATTTCGTCTCAGTCAAAGCGCGTATATATGCGAGTTTGATTCAGAAAAGGCGCGTATGGCAGTTAGGGTTTTCTGAAGCTTATTACCGAGGTTTTTCTATTATTCCTGCCATTTGTCAACTTTGTGTCAATGAACTCTTATTGTAGATATGGATTGTTTTAATATTGTATATGCTGCTAAGTTGATTATGTACAAATCTGATCAAGGAGAAAATAAACATGGTTGATGGTGACTAGTTGATGAAGGGTTATACATTTCTAAAGATATCTGACTAAAAACCTTAGATCTTGATCTATGACTGATTTCATTCTGAAAAAATAGTATTCACAGAGCTATACGTAGGTTGGTGTGAAAGAAAAGCGTGTATACATGCGGTCTCAGTGAAGCGGAGTAGCCTATGCATTTTAATTTGATGAATGTTCAAGGTTGAGTTTGTATCTACATATTTATTTTGAAGTCTGGGTTATTTCTGAGTTCTGGTTACAGTGATCTCATTGTTCTGGTTAAAGTATTAGT
Source organism: Pinus albicaulis (assembly GCA_034641835.2). Classification (NCBI taxonomy): domain Eukaryota; kingdom Viridiplantae; phylum Streptophyta; class Pinopsida; order Pinales; family Pinaceae; genus Pinus; species Pinus albicaulis. The sequence continues at coordinate 1,069,115,502 of CM076570.1, forward strand.
GTAACACCCCTAGTTTTATGTTTCTTTCAAAGTTAGACAGTTGAACTTAAATCCAAAGGGGAGTGGACCCCAATGGATAAGTATTTTGTGGATGTAATTAAATATTTAATTATGAAAAATAAATAAAATAATTATGTGCAGATTGACCAAATATGAATTATGAGATCACTTGCTAAATCCATGAGGATGGAAAGAGGCAAATACTTTCCCCAAAAATCTTTCAAAAAATCCTTGAAAGAATTTATTTCCAAATTAGATTTTGAGGAAAATCTAGTTTCCCCAATGAGGTGGAGAGTAGTTGGGAAGAGGTAAAAAGCTAGGAAAAGCAGAAAGCAACTTTAAAAATCCATAAATAAGGGAAGCCTAGGCAAGTAGGAAGAAAAGAATCTTGAAATTTTGGACGCCGAATTAGAAACAGGATTTGGGGAGCAAAAGCTTAAATAAGCTATTCCTGAACATATTAGAGGTTGGTCTGTTCTGGAGGTGATCTCAGCTCGGGGGTGAATTCTGGAAATAGAGGGACTCTAAGGTTGGGAGGATTGGTCAATTACAGGAGTGGTATGCTCGTAGTGTGTATGAATAAATGAATTTGTTACAATATTTTATTTCTTGTGTTCCATACATTTACATATTTATTAGAAGAAGTTAATCCTCTCAGCTCTGCATAGTTGTAGGAACCAGAAATTATGAAGAAAATCAGCCAGAAACTCTAAACCAGTGGCTAGTTTAAATCTGGAGATTTATACTACCTCATAATTTATAATTGTGTAACTTTAATCCGTTTCTGTTAAAAATAGAATTTAATCAGTGACCACTAGAAAAACTCAAAGTATGTGTAGAGGAGTGATTAAATATATGTAGTGCAGATCTATAGATTTGTTGGATTAACCATGTATGTATATCAATAGATTTAACCTCTATGGAAAAGAAAAAAAGAAAAAGAAAGGATGGATGAGTACTTTTAATTGGGTTAAAGACATTCAGACTTAAACAGAGCTAAATATGGGTTATTGAACCTGTAGCCAAATTTGGCCTAAGAAATAAACATAAACCAGCAACCTGTCCTACCTAATTTATTTGAGGAGTTTCCAAACTGAATGCATTATTGGAAAATAAATATAAACAAATTTCTATAAAATGAATACAAACTACATAACTATGAAGGGTAACAAATATTTCCTTCATCCAATTTATATAAAAAGTTGGTTAAGAGTGTGAGTTGAATATTAGATAGTCTGAAATTGTCTACTAGGAAAAAATACATATACAGCTACAAAAAATATTATGGTTGACCCAAGTAACTATTATAAGAGAACTTCAACCCAAGGAGTATAAAGAGAGGCCACTATTGGAGTCATATAATACACACAAAATTATAGACCCCGTGGAACTTGTAATTATTCATTCACTGAACTATTGTAAATTCGAAAACTCTTGTAATAGAGAGAATTATATTCATTTATGCTATTCTTATGAGGAGGAACCGAAAGGAAAAATAAGACTACTGAACTTATTATTTCCTTCAATCAAAAATTTAAGCAGATATGGACTGGAACAAAAAAAATAGAATGAGTGATAACATGAACTAGAAATTTGGACACCATTTGTCCTTAATAACAGAGATGAATGGTCCATAAATATATGTATTAAACTATGACAACCAACTATGGAATTAGGTTATCATGTTCTCATAATAATAATTTAGAACTTAATTATTTCAGGAATTTCAGTGCCCGGATTAAAATTATTAATACTCCCAGTCTCTGGAAAAAAGGTATTTACTACAGTAGAAACTTTTACGACAATAAAACTTAAATTCTCTGAAAAATTTTGTGTAATAAAAATGAGATAGCCTAGTCACACTTTGACTAAGGACACGTCGATACCGATCTGAAATTCCAGGATATACCGACGTGAAGTTGAGTGAATTACAAATTCACCAAATACCAACTAAGAGAACCCCTCACGAGATTCGAACCTACCTGAAATAAAATGAGGGCAATGTGAGAGATAGTTATAATAAGATGATATGAGGGCCCTTCAGAGAACAATATATACGAACTAAACACAAAAACAAGGGTTACCTCTGAGAAGGGAATACTTTGCCACCAACTACGACCTGCAGAAAAGATACATGAGTAGTGTAATAACGTTCATCAGAACGTAAATAAAATACAAGATGAAATGGTTCCAATGAACCAACGAATTACCTGGAGTAGCGATTTCTCGCTTAGAGCCAAGGCAACGCGGCGAAGGACGCGAATATGATCACAGAAGACATGAGGAATAAATTTCCTACCCACCAAGGATTTAATATTAGCACAGAAATGTAACAAGCAACTTTAAACAAAATACATGAAGTAGTGATAGAATCTAAACTCTAGCACGCTATAGCAGAATGATAATCAACCGAGGGTTGAGTTATATGCGGCTGGGATGGTGTTACAAGTTAAACGATAGGGTAAATAAAAATCGAAGGTATTCATACTAGTAATGAAAATGCCCACTATTACATACATGAAGAGCGATGAAATGAAGAAATGGTTATGCTCAGAAACCAGGAAGAGCCTGTCGTTTCGCTTTCCCCCAAATGAACAGAGTATTGGCACCAGGAGTCGATCAAGAAGAAAGGAGGGCGAAAGAACAATCCCTTTGGAAACTTTGGAATAAATACGATCCATTTCACCAAAAGGAAAAAAAAACCCTATAAGATCTGAATCATCTCCACCGTCCAGATGTCAACAGATCCATGGGATGCACGCGGATCGATTGGGGAGAAATCAAAATCTATTGCATAGTCGTTCAACATAAATGAAAATCCATTGTAATCATTTTCAAAGTACTCCAAATCGTATTACCAGATCGGCGTTATTAATGAATAGCCATATGTTTCAAATATAAAAATGTAAATGCACAAACCATTGCATATACACATGACCAAAATGGGTTGAGAGATAATAAATAAAAACGTTAAATCCACAGAACGCCATTAAGCCTAGTTGACGTGGAAATATCGACGAGTTACCAACTGCTAACCACCTTAAATCAAACTTGCCAATGTAGTAGAAGAAGTACGATGACTTTAATGTCGTCTACCCTCACCGAAAGATGGTCACAGTGGAAGGTACGTGAGACATACATGGGGGTATGTGTATGATAATTACAAACTTAGACCATGGCCGTAAGGTTGAATAGAACTCATAGAACGCAAAATGAGAGACGAGATAAATCAAATTAAAACATCCAGAAATTGGAATAATTCGTTATCAATACATATCTTCATAACCTTGTGAAATGATACGAGGACTTACAAGCAGAGGCATAACATCTTCACTATGCAACCATAAGAAAATGACGACGAAATCCAAAGCTTATGTGTGATGAATACGATAAAGGAGTGTGGGTAAAAGTTGAGTGCATAGATAGAAGTTTTATGGCCAACGATAACCATAACGATTGCATGTGTAAAAAATATATATATATATATATTGATATATATAAATGTGAAATATAAGCCATCAAAGCCTTGTGGGAAGAAAAAAAAACTATGTTAGTTAACCAAAGATACACCCATGACTACAAGAAGGAAAACAAAAATTTATGTTCAGTAGAATGTCATATTTGTTGAAATTTGATGGTATATCTGAATGGGTGCACCATATAGGAGGATAGAATTATACTATAAAAAAAAATAATGGTGGGAAAGAAGAGACGTGACAAATGGTATCAGAGCCCATGTTACATAAACTGGGTTGTTCTTGTTGTGCTCACTATTGTTGTGTACTCACTGTATAGATTATTTATTGTTGAATTTCTTTTTTTATTACTGATCTGTGTTGTTTAGTGTACAGTGGTGCTGAAATAGAAAAGTTGAATGGCAGAAGGTGAGGAAATTTATGTTGATCTACGTGATGACGATAATACACCAGATACCAATGCTCCAGTGGTGGCTATGTTGCATAGTTTGCAATGAGAGATGGCTGAGCTAAGAAGCTAGAATGACAGATTGTCATTAGCCAGTGAGGAGCAGGAAAAGCTCATCAGAGAATTAACTTCTCGGAATAGCCAAGAAGGTGAAGGTTCTGGGAAGAGGAAGAAAGGCAAGTTCTCTGATGAATCTGAGGAGGATGATGTTACTAGCCATCAGTATAAGCAGAAAAAGGAATTATAGGGGGAATTCCGAAAGATCAAACCTCCCTCCTATGATGGGGGGAAGGAGGAAGATGCTGAAGCCTGGTTGTTGAACATGATTAAATATTTCCAAGTCTATGAATATGAAAGCAATCTGAAAGCTAGATTTGTTGTCTACCAGCTACAAGGTAAGGCTACCTTGTGGTGGGAGGAGACGAAAATGGTTCATGCCATTGATGAAAAGACAGTTACTTGGGAAGATTTCCAATTCAAGTTTAAAAACTGCTATTTGAACGAACGTTATTATGATGATAAAGAAAAGGAATTCCATGAACTTATATTGGGACAACTTACGATTGATGCATTTGTCACCAATTTTACAAATATGTTGAGATATGTCCCTTACATTAAGGAAGAGAAGGCCAAGGTACAATGGTTTTTGAACTGTTTTCCTGCTGTGTACAAAGAGAAGATCAATTTTGATAACCCAAAAACTATGGATGAAGCAATGAGAAAAGCTAGATTATGCTACCATCAGTTTAAAGGAAAGGGTGAGCATGGAAAAGGTTGGATAAAGAAAGGTGAAATCAATGGAAAGAAACATAAACCAGCTTACTTAAAGAATTTTGATAGGGATCATCAGAGGAGAAAGTTTAATAAACCAAAATAAAGCCAAACCGATCAGTCTCAAGTTGGTTCCAAACAACTAGATGAGGGAAATAAGAAGGAAGGCACAGTTAAAATGAGGGAACCTTCGAAATGCTGGGGGTGTGGAGAACCCCATCTCTTGAGGAATTGTCCCCACCGAAACATTCAGATGATTATGAGAGATCGAGAAGCTACAACAATAAATGATATAGCAAGAAATATACCCACTGTCAGTGCAACCTTGGAGCATTGACAAGCAAAACACCAAGCTACCATGGTTGAAATGGAAGGTAAGATTGCTGACCAATCTGTTACTGTTTTAATTGATCCAGGTGCTTCTTTGAGTTACATTAGTCCACAAGTGGTAGAAAAATGCAATCTCAAGACTGAAAAATTTCAGCAGTCTTGGTTGGTCCAGTTAGCCATTGGTACCAAGAGGAAGGTAACACATAAGTTACCTCAAAAAAAAATTAAATTAAATGATTTCCAGACAAAAGTGAATTTCAATATTTTACCCTTAGGCTCATATGACTTGCTGATAGGAATGGACTGGCTGGAAAGGAGGAAGGCAATGATGAATTGTTGGGATAAAACTCTGCATTGCATAGATGAAGAAGGGAACCCTTTTATTCTCAATGGAAAACCAAAATCCATCTCTGTAAGACAAATATCAGCACTGCAATTAAAAAGAACAGCTAGGAAAGGATATCAAGTATATGCAGTACATGTTGAAGAATTAGAATAACAACCGGGAGAAAACCTGTTAGATACCTTTCCAGTAGTGAGAGAGTTTAACGAAGTTTTTCCATATGAAATTCCTCATCTTCCCCCCAAAAGAGAGATTGACTTTTCAATCGATTTGGTGCCGAGGGCAACACCTGTTTCCCGAGCCCCTTATCGAATGAGTCCCCCTGAACTCATGGAACTGAAAATGAAATTGCAAGAATTGTTGGATAAGGGTTATATCAAACCGAGTGTGTCTCCTTGGGGAGCATCAGTGCTGTTTGTGAAAAAGAAGGATGGAAATTTTAGAATGTGCATTGATTATCGTCAACTGAATAAGTTGACAATTAAAAACAGATACCCTTTGCCCCGAATTGATGATATTTTTGATCAAGTAAGAGGAGCTTTAGTATTTTCTAAGATTGACTTAAGGACTGGTTATCACCAACTCAGAATCAAGGAGGAAGACATTAGTAAAACTACTTTTCGAACTAGGTATGGACACTACGAATTTGTAGTCCTACACTTCGGTTTGACAAATGCCCCTGCCACCTTTATGTGCTTAATGAATAGTGTGTTAAACAAGTACTTGGATAAATTCGTACTAGTGTTCATAGATGATATTTTAGTTTACTCAAAAAGTGAGGAGGAGCACAATGAGCACTTGAGGATAGTGTTGCAAACTCTAAAAGAATACCGGTTATATGCCAAATTCAGTAAATGTGAATTCTATAAGGACAAGATCCAATACTTGGGTCATATTATTTCAGAACAAGGGTTGGCTGTTGACCCTGAAAAGATAAAGGCTATTAGAGAATGGCTGGTGCAAAATGATGTTTCAGCAGTGAGATTGTTTATGGGGATTGCAGGTTATTATCACAGATTTGTGGAAAGATTTTCTACCATAGCATATCCGATAACCTCACTACAAAGAAAGGGCATCAAATTTGAGTGGACTGAAAAATACCGAAATAGTTTTGAACAATTAAAATTAAAACTCACTACAGCCCCTATACTGAAAATTGTAGATCCTGATAAAGAATTTGTTGTATGTATGGATGCCTGTAGAGAGGGGTTGGGAGGAGTCCTATTGCAGGAAAATTCAGTTATTGCATATGATTCTAGGAAATTGAAGACACATGAACAGAACTATAGTGCATGTGATTTCGAATTGGCTGCTGTTATTCATGCCTTGAAGATGTGGCAACACTATCTTCTTGGGAAAAAATTTACATTGATGACTGATCATATTAGGCTTAAATATTTCTTTTCCGAAACTGATTTGAATGCTAGACAGGCCAGATGGCTATATTTTTTGAGTGAATTTGATATGGACATAAAACATATCAGAGGGAAAGAAAATAAAATTGTTGATGCCTTGAGCAGAATTTCTTATCAAAATATAAACAGTATTGGAAGTAGTGCTAATTTTGATTTAGAAGATCTAGTGAAAAAATTAGCAGACCATGATCCAAATTATGAGAATCTACAGGTGAAAATACTAAAGAAGGAGATGGCTGACTACACTCAAAACCAAAAAGGGCTAATCTGCTACAAAAATAGATTGTATGTCCCCAATGCGGAAACTTTGAAAAAGGAAATCCTAGATGAAGATCACAAACAGCCGTATCCAGGGAATCCTGGATATCAGAAAATGTTAACAGCTTTGAAAAAGAATTTGTTTTGGCCAGGAACGAAAAGAGATGTAGTAGAATATTTAGCTGAGTGCATGGAGTGTCAACTAGTTAAAGTTGAGCATCAGCATCCTGCTGGTCTTTTAAACCCTTTGCCGATTGCAGAATGGAAATGGGACACAGTTTCTATAGATTTCATGACAGGGCTACGCAAAACAAAATACCAACACGACTCAGTGATGGTCGTAGTAGACACTTTAACAAAAGCTGCACACTTCATACCTGTGAAATCTACTTTTGGGACAGCCCAAGTAGCAGATGTATTCTTGAGGGAAGTAGTAAGGTTCCATGGGGTCCCAAAGATGATTGTTTCAGACAGAGATTCTAAGTTCACAACAGGCTTTTGGAAAGGTCTATTTGGGGGCATGGGCACTAAGCTGAATTTTAGCACTTCCTATCACTCTCAGACAGATGGTCAGACGGAGAGAACAAATCAGATTTTGGAGGTTATGTTGAGGATGTATGTGATGGATAGGCCATCAAAATGGGAAGACTACTTGCATTTAGCTGAATTTTCCTATAATAACAGCTATCAATTCTCCATTAAACTGAGTCCTTTTGAGGCACTTTATGGATGGAAATGTCGTACTCCTTTGAGCTAGAGCCAACTTGAGGATAAGCTAATGTTGGGACCAGATGCTTTACAAGAGATGGAAAGAATTGTTAAACAAATCCAAAGAAATATCAAGATAGCACAAGATCGACAGAAAAACTATGCTGATAAGAATATGATACATTGAGAATTCAAAGTGGGGGAGCATTTGTATTTTCATATTAAACCCAAAAAGAGCACACTTTATGCTGGAAGTTGTGCAAAATTGGCTCCTAGATATTGTGGGACTTTTGAGGTGTTAGAAAGGGTGGGACCAGTGGCTTATAATATGGCCTTACCGCCCCATGTTAAAGTTCATGATGTGTTTCATGTTTCCTTATTAAAAGGATATATACATGATGCTTCTCACATTGTTGATTGGAATGTGATACATGTGGAACCAGAAGGGGAGTTCCTTCCAGAGCTGCTTCAAATATTGGAGCGGGAATAAATTGAATTGAGGAATCGAACGATAGCAACAGTAAAGGTGCAGTGGAAGCACTTTACTGCTGAAGAAGCTACCTGGGAAAGAGAAGCTGAAATGATGGAAAAATATCCATTTCTGTTTGGAAAATGAACTCTAGTAGCTAGATGTCAACACCGAGGACGGTGTTTTCTTTCAGAGGGGGAATATGTAACACCCCTAGTTTTATGTTTCTTTCAAAGTTAGAAAGTTGAACTTAAATCCGAAGGGGAGTGGACCCCAATGGATAAGTATTTTGTGGATGTAATTAAATATTTAATTATGAAAAATAAATAAAACAATTCTGTGCAGATTGACCAAATGAGAATTATGAGATCAGTTGCTAAATCCATGAGGATGGAAAAAGGCAAATACTTTCCCCAAAAATCTTTCAAAAAATCCTTGAAAGAATTTATTTCCAAATTAGATTTTGAGGAAAATCTAGTTTCCCCAATGAGGTGGAGAGTAGTTGGGAAGAGGTAAAAAGCTGGGGAAAGAAAAAAGCAGCTTTAAAAATCCATAAATAAGGGAAGCCTAGGCAAACAGGAAGAAAGGCATCCTGAAATTCTGGACGCAGAATTAGAAACAGGCTTTGGGGAGCAAAAGCTTAAATAAGCTATTCCTGAACAGATTAGAGGTTGGTCTGTTTTGGAGGTGATCTCAGCTCGGGGGTGAGTTCTGGAGATAGAGGGACTCTAAGGTTGGGAGGATTGGTCAATTGTAGAAGTGGTATGCTCGTAGTGTGTATGAATAAATGAATCTCTTACAATATTTTATTTCTTGTGTTCCATACATTTACAGAATTATTAGAAGAAGTTAATCCTCTTAGTTCTGCATAGTTGTAAGAACCAAAAATTATGAAGAAAATCAGCCAGAAACTCTAAACCAACGACTGGTTTAAATCTGAAGATTTATACTACCTCATAATTTATAATTGTGTAACTTTAACCTGTTTCTGTTAAAAGTAGAATTTAATCAGTGACCACTAGAAAAACTCAAAGTATGTGTAGAGGAGTGATTAAATATATGCAATGTAGATCTATAGATTTGCTGGATTAACCGTGTATGTATATCAATAGATTTAACCTCTACGGAGAAAAAAGAAAAAGAAAAAGAAAGGATGGATGAGTACTTTTAATTGGGTTAAAGATATTCTGACTTAATTAGAGCTAAATATGGGTTATTAAACCTGTATCCAAATTTGGCCTAAGAAATAAACATAAAACAACAACCTGTCCTACCTCATTTATTTGAGGAGTTTCCAAACTGAATGCATTATTGGAAAATAAATATAAACAAATTTATATAAAAAAGAATACAAACTACATAACTATGAAGGGTAACAAATATTTCCTTCATCCAATTTATTTAAAAAGCTGGTTAAGAGTGTGAGTTGAATATTAGATACTATGAAATTGTCTACTAGGAAACATTATATATATACAGCTGTAGAAAATATTATGGTTGACCCAAGTAACTATTATAAGAGAACTTCAACCCAAGGAGTATAAAGAGAGGCCACTGTTGGAGTCATATAATACACACAAAATTATAGACCCTGTGGAACTTGTATTTATTCATTCACTGAACTATTGTAAATTTGAAAAGTCTTGTAATAGAGAGACTTATATTAATTTATCCTATTGTTATGAGAAGGAACAGAAAGGAAAAATAAGACTAGTGAACTAATTATTTCCTTCAATCAAAAATTTAAGCAGATATGTACTAGAACAAAAAAAATAGAATGAGTGATAACATGAAATAGAAATCTGGACACCATTTGTCCTTAATAACAGAGACGAATGGTCGATAAATATATGTATTAAAATATGACAACCAACTATGGAATTAGGTTATCATGTTTTCATAATAATAATTCAGAACTTAATTATTTCGGGAATTTCAGTGCCCGGATGAAAATTATTAACAGTCCCAGTCTCTAGAAAAAAGGTATTTACTACAGTAGAAACTTTTACGACAATAAAACTTAAATTGTCTGAACAATTTTGTGTAACAACAATGAGAGAGCCTGGTCACACTTAGACTAAGGAAGCGTTGATACCGACATGAAATTCCAGGATATACCGACGTCAAGTTGAGTGAATTACAAATTCACCAAATACCAACTAAGAAAACCCCTCACAAGATTCGAACCTACCTGAAATAAAATGAGGTAAACGTGAGAGATACTTATAATAAGATGATATGAGGGCCCTTCAGAAAACAATATATATGAACTAAACACAAAAACAAGGGTTACCTCTGAGAAGGGAATACTTTGCCACCAACTACGACCTGCAGAAAAGATACATGAGTAGTGTAATAACATTCATGAAAACGCAAATAAAATACAGGATGAAATGGTTCAAATGAACCAACGAATTACCTAGAGTAGTGATTTCTCGCTTAGAGCCGAGGCGTGGCGAAGGACGCGAATATGATCATGGAAGACATGAGGAAATAAATTTCCTACCCACCAAGGATCTAATATTAGCAAAGAAACGTAACAAGCAAATTTAAACAAAATACACAAAGTAGTGATAGAATCTAAACTCCAGCACGCTATAGCAGAATGATAATCAACCGGGGATTGAGTTATAGGCGGCTGAGATGGTGTTAAAAGTTAAATGATAGGGTAAATAAAAATCGAAGGTAGTCATACTAGTAATGAAAATGCCCACTATTACATACCTGAAGATCGATGAAATGAAGAAATGGTTACGCTCAGAAACCGGGAAGAGCCTGTTGTTTCACTTTCCCCCAAATGGGCAGAGTATTGGCACCAGGAGTCAATCAAGAAGAATGGAGGGCGAAAGAACAATCCCTTTGGAAACTTCGGAATAAATACGATCCATTTCACCAAAACGAAAAAAAAACCCTATCAGATCTGAATCATCTCCACCGTCCAGATGTCAACAGATCGATGGGATGTATGTGGATCGATTGGGGATAAATCAAAATCCATTGCATACACATTCAACATAAATGAAAATCCATTGTAATCAATTTCACAGTACTCCAAATCGTATCACCAGATCGGCGTTATTAATGAATAGCCATATGTTTCAAATATAAAAATGTAAATGCACAAACCATTGCGTGTACACATGACCAAAATGGGTCGAGAGATAATTAATCAAAACGTTAATTCCACAGAACGCCATTAACCCCAGTCGACATGGAAATATTGACGAGTTACCAACTGCTAACCACCTTAAATCAAACTTGCCAATGTAGCAGAAGAAGTACAACGAATTTAACGTCGTCTACCCTCACCGAAAGATTGTCACAGTGGAAGGTATGTGAGACATACATGGGGGTATGGGTACGATAATTACAAACTTAGACCGTGGCCGTAAGGTTGAAGAGAACTCATAAAACGATAAACGAGAGATGAGATAAATCGAATTAAAACATCCAAAATTTGGAATAATTCGTTATCAATACATATCTTCATAACCTTGTGAAATGATACGAGGACTTACAAGCAGAGGCATAACATCTTCACTATGCAACCATAAGAAAATGATGATGAAATCCAAAGCTTATGTGTGATGAATACGATAAAGGAGTGTGGGTAAAAGATGAGTGCATAGATAGAAGTTTTATGGCCAATGATAACCATAACCATTAGGTGTGTAATATATATATATATACTGATATATATACATGTGAAATATAAGCCATCAAAACCTTGTGGGAAGAAAAAAAACTATGTTAGTTAACCAAAGATACACCCATGAGTATAAGAAGGAAAACAAAAATTTTTGTTCAGTAGAATGTCATATTTGTTTAAATTTGATGGCATATCTGAATGGATGCGCCAATTAGGAGGATAGAATTATACTATAAAAAAAAATAATGGTGGGAAAGAAGAGACGTGACAATTGGGTAAAGAATTGTGTTGATGCTATTTGATCCAGTATGAAAATTGATGAAACGTGTTCTGCAGTGGTTCTGAGGGTTGAAGCCTTTAGTATGGAAGTAGAAGCTTCCTGCCAGTAGAATTTGGTTTTGTGATAAGGGGATTGAAGCTCCCTTCCAGTAGTGGCTGGTAAACGAGATTAGGGGGTTGTAGCTCCCTTCCAGTAGTAGTTGGAAAACGAGATAAGGTTGTAGCCTTAGGCGGGTAGATGCATGCGTACTGATAGGAGTTTGCATCAGTACAATATTGTAAACAATTTTCCATATAATAAATATTGAAGATAGAGACGACAACAGTGGTGGTTTTCTCCCGAATTGGGTTTCCATCTTAAATATTAATGTTCATGTGTGTTTCTTTTTTGTGGTGATTTATACTGCTGTTACTGTGCATATTTACTGATTACCTAATAGATGCATGACTGGTAAACGGAGTTAAAGATTGTTCCTAAAAAAAATTTCTAGTCTAAAAAATTATATCAGTATACGCTAGTTTATTTTCTTATATGCGCGTGTATACGCGAGTTGGGTTCATCAAAGCCGCATATAGAATTTTGTAGAGAAAAAGCTAAAATATTTTCAGTAAGCTCAAAATACTGATTCACCCCCCCCCCACCCCCCTCTAAAAAATTTTCCCAACATATGAAGCATGCAGTTCCAATCCTATAGTGTGTGTGGGGATTAGAAAATAAGGTCATCTCGGAGCACCAAGATTTGTGTAGAATTCCAACTTGTGCCTCAACCCTTCAAGTGGGTCAAACTAGGTGGCTTAAACATATGGCTTGTAAATGTCATATTTGATGATCCTCTTCATATCGTTCTTGTTTGGTATGATATTTCTGGAGTGAATCAAATAATACCTAAAAGGAGGGAGGTGGTCCACTAAAATTCCAACCGATCGGAGAAAGCACAAGAACTTTGAATGCTAGTAACCCAAAGCATGCCCTTTAGGTTTGTTTGAGCTATGTGACTCTTTGCTCATTATACAAGTAACTCTTTGTTGAAATTTTATGGCCCAACAACCTGTCATTGGATAAAATATGGAGACACTTGCCTGAGTTGGAAAGGAAACAGACCATACACATAATGTGAATAGTAAGGGTTTTTCACACCCGAGCATGCCAATTTCTTATCAATTGGTAGATTTCCCATAGTTAAACACAAGGGAAATAATGTTGTTATGGGCTCGCTAACATAGGATTTGATACACTGAAAGGACATAACAACCATATCTTTTTCTTTGGTTTCATTTTCTATCACTTATTCAGTGGACCTTCAATAAACGACTTGGGACATTTCCATTTCTAGTCATCTCATCATGTAACAGAGAAATATGTAACTTCTATATTTTGAGATGAGAGATACTTTCTTGAGTTGGAAAGGAGACAAAGCATACACATAATGTGGACAATAAGGGATTTTCACACTGAGTTAGATGCAAGGGAAATAATGCCTTTACAGGCTCGAACATAGGATTTGATACACTGAAAGGAATGACCAATCATATTTTTTAATTTTGTTTCAGTCTCTAGCACTTACTTATTGGACCTTTAAGGAATTTCTTGGGACATTTCCACGTATACCCCGTCGTAATCTTGTAGCTGGAGAAAGTTGTGGTTTTTTTTCGATTTCTAGTCATGTCATTATGCAACACAAAAGATTTGTAACTTTTATATTTTGAGATGAGAGATATTTTACTGAGCTGGAAAGGAAACAGAGCATAAAAAAATGTGGTTAGTATGGGATTTTTACACCTGAGCATGCCAATTTCTTATCAATTGGGAGATCTCCCATAGTTAGACAAAAGGGAAATAATGCCTTCATGGGATTTATCATAGCATTTGATACACTGAAAGAATTGAACAAACATATTTTTTTCTTTGGTTTAAGTCTCTATCACTTATTCTATGGGCCTTCAAGGAATGAATTGGGACATTTCCATGTATACCCCGTAGTAAGCTTGTAACTGGAGAAAGATGTGTCCTTTTTCCAATTCTAGTCATGCCATCATGCAACAGCAAAAAAAATAAATGTAACTTATATATTTTGAGATGAAATGTAGTTGTTTGAGTTGGGAAGGAGACAGATCATACACACAATGTGGATAGTAAGGGATTATCACACCCAAGCATGCCAATTTATTATCAATTGGGAGATCTCCCTTAGTTATATGCAAGGGAAACAATGCATTTGTGGGCTCTAATATAAGCTTTGATACATTGAAATGACTGAACAACTGTATTTTTTTCTTTGGTTTCAGTATTTAGCACTTATTCAGTGGAACTTCAAGGAATGAGTTGGGACATTGCCACATATATCTTGTAGTAATCTTGTAACTGGAGAAAGTTGTGGCCTTTTCCCATTTCTAATCATGCCATCATGCAACAAAAAAAAATTGTAACTTCTATACTTTGAGATGAGAGAAACTTGCTTGAGTTGGAAAGGAGACAAATCATACACACAATGTGGAAAATAATGGAATTCCACACCCGCGCATGCTAGTTTCTTATTGATTGGGAGATCTCCCATAGTTATATGCAAGTGAATTAATTCCTTTATGGGCTCTAACACAGTGTTTGATACATCGAAAGGATTGGAAAACCATACTTTTTTCTTTGGTTTCAGTCTCTAGCACTTATTTAGTAGACCTTCAAGGATTTAATTTGTACATTGCCACATATACCCCATAGTAAGCTTGTAACTAGAGAAAGTTGTGGCCTTTTTCAATTTCTATTCATGCCATCATGCAACAGAAAAAAATTATAACTTCCATATTTTGAGATGAGAGATAGTTTCCTGAGTTGGAAAGGAGACAGAGCATACACACAATGTGGATAGTAGTGGCTTCTCACACCTAAGGGTACGAAATTCTTATCAATTGGGAGATCTCCCATAGTTATATGCAAGGGAAATAATGCCTTTATGGGCTCTAATATAAGATTTGATACACTGAAAGGACTAACTATATTTTTTTCTTTGGTTTTAGTCTCTAGCACTTATTCAGTGGATCTTCAAGGAATGAATTATGACATTGGCACGTATACCCCGTAGTAATATCGTAACTGGAGAAAGTAGTGGCCTTTTGTTGTTTCTAGTCATGCAATCATGTAAGAGAAAAGAATTGTTAGTTCTATATATTGAGATGAGAGATACTTGCCTCAGTTCGAAAGGAGACAAAGAATACGCACAGTGTGGACAGTAAGGGATTTTCACACATGAGAATGCCAATTTCTTATCAATTGGGAGATCTCCCATAGTTAGATGCAAGGGAAATAATACCTTTATGGGATCTAACATAGGCTTTGATACACCAAAAGGACTGAACAACCATATTTTTTTCTTTGGTTTTAGTCTCTAGCACTTATTCAGTGGACCTTCAAGGAATGACTTGGGACATTTCCATGTATACTGTGTAGTAAGCTTGTAACTGGAGAAAGTTGTGGCCTTTTTCCATTTCTAGTCATGCCATCATGCAAAAAAAAAATTGTAACTTCTATATTTTCAGATGAGAGATACTTTCTTGAGTTGGAAAGGAGACAAAGCATAAACATAATGTGGAAACTAAGGGCTTTTCACACCCAAGAATTCCAATTTGTTGTCAATTGGGAGATCTCCCATAGTTAGACGCAAGGCACACTACAAGGAAAAGATCCTTTAGTGTATTTTTTTGAGGAACCCCTTATAAAAATACCCCAAACATCCATTTCTAGTGGAGGTTACTAGAGGAGGTTTGCGAGTGGAGGTTTTTGCAGATGTTTTTCCTCTGGTGTGCTTATCATACTAAACCACACCAGTGCATTTAATAAGAGAAATCACCAGTGCGCACAAAAAATTGGCACAACGGACACCATGCACTCCATACAAACCCGCCCGGTGCGTCTTATTACTGTAGCGCACTGGTGCTTTAAAAAGATTCCGCACTAATGCAGCCTAAAACCCCACGGAAAAACTGAAACTGCCCTATGTGGTCTTAAGAAACCACACCGGTGCGCCTATAAAACCCCGTGCATCGGAACAGGGTTAAATAAATAAAAAATTACGATAAAAAAACCACATTTTTCACTTTTCTCAGTGCTCCAGATCTCCCAAGAACCGGTGCAATTTATCCTTGTCCGAGCCACCCTAACATTGGTGCTCCCATTACACCCATTGCACACACTATTGTTGTACATTTCCCACCAATGTCCATTTTGAATTTTGAAAAACAATGGGAAAAATTACTTTTGCAAATTCTACAACCAATATGCCTTCTCGACAGCCAAATGTATAGGTATTTTTCTTATTTTTCCATAATTAAGCCTTTTAGTGGATTAGAATTGTAAATAACCTTAGAATTAACCATTTAAAAAAAAAAAATATTTCGCGCAGTGCGCTTGAGCCGTTCAACTCGCACTGGTTAGCGGTGGTTTCTGTAAATTTACAGGTCACACCACAACCGGTGCTAACTATATTCACACCAGTTCCATGGCGGTACTAAAAGGCACACCGTGCTATTTTAAAATTTTAGAAAGGTGTGGTGCGGTTGGTTACTCGGTCACACCATTGACCCTGTGGAATAATGGCAATGCGGTGCATTGACTGAAATATCCACCCTGGGCCGGGTATTTTTGTCAGCGCACTACTTTCTGGAATTTTGACATGGTCAACGGTGCAACCTAGTAAAAGAACACACCATTGACTATGTAATGATGTCAGAATATCGGTGCGCTGAACACAATATACACCCTGGGGCGTATAGTTTGGCCAGTCTACCACCCTCCTGACACGGTCCATAGTCAACAGTGCAGTCTGTTATACCACCACACTGTTGACTTATGAAAAATTCCAAGAGGGCGGTGCACTAAAAATTTTCAGGCGCACCGCCTTTGGTGCGTTGAAGATTTTCTTCTGTACCGACGCTGGTGCATGATAGAAAAAGACGTATCGGTACTGGTGCATGCTTGGTTTTTTTCGTGCGTTAACTGTTTTTTTTTCCAAAAAAATTTATATATGTATATTCCTAAATACATGTCTCATTTAATAAAAAAATTGTATTTAATATGTCAATCATTCAGAGATGTGAAAGGAGATAAGAGAGGGAACAACAACAACAACAGGCGGACCAGTATAATATGGTTCGCCTGTGAGAGGCACAAGAGAGGGAGAGAGATGCATACCCTCACCCTATTACAAAAGCTTCCCAGGGGCTCCTAAGGTAGGTAGGCCTCCTCAAGTTCTATGAGGAGGCTACTTCCCTAAAGGTCCATGGTTTGTCTTTGAGACATCTTATCTGCATGTGGAATGCCCACCTACAAGCTTTCTGGGTTGGTCCTAACTAGTGGTATGTGTCCACTGAGGAGGACATCTATTTCATTACATCTCTATCAAGGAGGGGTGGATTTTCCCTTATTCCCAGAGGTTCCAGTTGGCTATGCGGCAGGGAGTCAGTTAGTGTACTCCCAAAGATACATTAGCGCAGATATATTATCTCCTTCAAATTTTCAAGTATCTGAAGGTCTGTTACATATTGCTGCATTTGGTACTGAGGAGGTGAGGTGACTCTCACTTCTGATTTCGACCATTTCACACAACAACAGCAACGGGAAATGAATTAGTTGCCCACTCGTATACTATGTTGATTCTTTAGTATAGGAGCCACGACTTGGCAGGTGCTCTGCCATTTTTTTGTGACAATTCCATACAACCTTAGATAGATATCATGCTCATGCACAAGGGAGGGTCAACTTCCATTTTGCTTCAGATTTTTTTTGTTTATTTTTTTAGAGGTTTCCAGAGACAAGGCATACTTTTTTGGCAACCTCGTAGGCTGATGTTGGAGGCATAGATTCACATCTGGGGATAGATGATGCCCAAGATGGGCGAGACTGATTTTTCTGCGAGGATATTGCATGATTCACTGGGGTTGCTAGCCAATGTTGACGACCATCTCTTCGTTATGGTCCCCTGTCCTTATGCTGTTTTGGATTGGAGATGGTGTGCCAACATCCTTTTCATAGATGATGAGACTCTGGATGATAGAGGTAATATTACTTTTCTATTTAAATTTATTCTAACATGTTCTTAATTAACTTTTTTATAATAAATTTTGTAATTATTTTTTTTGTTCTTGTATATATTTTGTAGACATTGGGTCTTTTGGTGGCGAGGACGTGCTAGCACCACCACATGATCTAGGTGTGGATCCTGATGATGATCAGGATATGCCAAATGCTGAGGATCATGAGGTCGGTGCAGAGAGACTTGCTCCTGCTAGTGAGCTGGTACTGCCTTTTGCTACGCGCAGTAGGCTTGATAGTAGATTGAGGATGGAGTTGGGCGACCAACTTTGTGCATTGATTGTCGAGGCGAGAGTCAGGCCCACTACTCTAGGAGACATATAGACCAATGGTAGGCTAGTACATATGTTGAGAGGCATGTTGCATGACATGTACAACCTGATGCAGCATGTCATAGGAACTACGACCTTAGTTATGCAGCTGAGGAGGACCCTTTCACGTTATAGGCATGCTCGAAATGTAGCACGTGATCGACAGTAGGCTAGAAGCACCAACGCATCATCTGATGATCCCGATTAGGGGAGTGATCATTGTTCACCTCACGCTGCACCAGATGTTGGCAATATGATGCAGAGTGTTGTCCTTGATGGCAACCCACTGAATGAAGATGAAGACATAAAATTGTTGGCATGTGTTGTCCTTGATGAAAATACACCTGATGAAGTTATTCTTGAGTTGATGGACTTGGTAAACGATGTAAATCTGATATGAAATGATGATTGTTAGCAATATGATGCTGAGTGTTGTCCTTGAATGGCAACCCACTTGATGAAGATGATGGAAAATTACTTGATGAAGTTGTGCTTGATAGAATATGTTCTTTATGAAGTAAATATGATGTATCTACAGTGAGTACAGAAGACAATGAAGAAAGGAATTCAACATGTGCTAGATCTATGATGAAAAGAGTATGTCTCAAGGCATACGCAGATCTGTCTAGGGGAAGTTGCATATGCACGCGGAAAACAACGTTCCAAGTCGTGTATGGGCAAAAGCGCTCATAAAGTGGGAAACCAGGGGTAACCACCATGGTATTGTTTTGGCTCATGGTATTGAAAAAGGGGCCCATGGTATTGAAGGCTCATGGTATTGTTTTGGCTCATGGTATTGAAAAAGGGGCCCGTGGTATTGAAAAAGGATAAACCTATATAAGGAGAAGAAATTCATTGTGTAAATCATGGGTGTGGGAGCAAGATGTCTGAGCTTGAATGAATACTTATCTATGAAGTATATCTATATGGAAAGGGTAAAGGTTTGATGATAGATCTGAATCTATGGTGAACCTATGAAGAAATGATGAAGCGAGATTTCTAGATCTGAAATATACTTGTATTTGCTAGATCTGTTTATGAAGTGATTAGATCTGTGAAGAGGCGAACATCTGTCTGAAGTAAAGGGTTGAATCTGAACTGAATGTCTGATCTGAAGAACTATGCAGCTCTGTAATGATTGAAGATCCATACGCTACTTCGCCGCAGAGGAAGCGTGTATATACGTAGCTTCGATGAAGATAAAGCGCGTATGTGCAATGAAATATACACAGAGGTATACGCTGGTTTGTGTGGACGGAAGCGCGTATATACGTGACATCAGTGAAGGGAAAGCGCGTACGCAAACTAGGGTTTGCTGAAGCAAGGGGTATGAAATATCTGATCTGTTCTGCTGTGTTTCTGCTATCTGATCTGTGTTGATAAGTATCTGTTGGTGATGTATGTTTGTGCTTAAAAGTAAGGAAAGGGTCTAGTCTGGAAATATGATGAAATGTGGCCTGCAAGTGTTGTTCTATTGAAGTTGTTGGATCCAGTGTGAAAATTAATGAAACGTGGTCCAAGGTGGTGCTGAGGGTTGTAGCCTTCAGTCAGGGGGTTGTAGCTCCCTTCCAGGTGAGGCTGGTAAACGAGATCGGGGGGTCGTAGCTCCCTTCCAGGAGAGGCCGGTAAATGAGTCAGGGGGTCGTAGCTCCCTTCCAGGTGAGGCTGGTAAACGAGCGCAGGTGGGTGCCTGCGTGCTGGTCAAGTCTGCGCCAGCACATATGTTGTAATATGTTTTCTCTATAATAAAATATTGAAGGCTGAGCAACTGCAGCGGTGGTTTTCTCCCGACTTGGGTTTCCACCTAAAATCCTGGTGTTCATGTGTGATTCTTTGTGTGATGGTTTATTCTGTTCTTACTGCACATGTTTACTGTTTATTGAACATCTGATGAATGAATGATGGAATAATATAAGTGAATATTTAATGACAGATCTAGATCTCTGTGTATACGCTAGTTTCATAAAGGGGATCCGCGTATATACGCTAGTTTACTGAAGGAAAGTAGCGTATGGGTTTTAAGGAATGAAAAAGTAAAAGTTTTGAATATGCAATAAATACTGATTCACCCCCCCCTCTCAGTATTTTTCCCAACAATTGGTATCAAAGCAGGTCCTTGTGCAGAAGCTTGATCGCTTAAAGGAGATCCGTCGCAATGGGAAGTCAAGAAGGAGTAATGTCTATAAAGCCACCTCTATTCAATGGAAGCAATCTGATATTCTGGAAGGTACGAATAAAAGCATATCTGCAAAGTCTTGGTGCAGATGTATGGGCAATCGTGCAAGAAGGTTATCAATACCCGGCAAATATTCCTACTGATGCAGCTGAAAGAAAGAAGTATGAAATCAATGCCAAAGCAATGAATGTCTTATTGGGAAGCATGTCTGAATCAGAATTTGCTAAAGTGATGCAGCTACATTCAACAAAAGAAATATGGGACAAAATCATTCTAAGCTATGAAGGAGACACAAAGGTAAAAAGTGCAAAACTCCAAACTCTTAGAATTGAATATGAAAATTTGAAGATGAATAGTGATGAGAGTGTTGCCAATTTCTTCCTTCATCTGGATGATATTGTAAATCGAATGAGAAATTTGGGTGAAACCATAACTGATACTACTCTGGTTGAAAAGGTCTTAAGATCCATGACTTCAAAATTTGACTCTAAAGTTTCAGCTATTGAAGAAAGGCAAGATCTGAAAACGCTTACTATTGTTCAATTACATGGTACTTTGATTGCTTTTGAAATGAGACAAGGAGGCCCTTCTCAAATAAGAGAAGCTGATTTTAAGGCATCTACAAAAGGAAAGGAAAAGGAAGTTGTCAAAGAATCCATCTATATATCTGATGAAGAAGAAGCGAATTTCGTGAGAAATCTCCAACTAGGTACTGGAAGATTCAAAGGTAAGCTTCCCTTCAAATTTTTTGAGTGTGGAAAAGTTGGTCACTATGCTGCTAAATGTCCTTATAGAGAAAAACATGGTAAAGGGAAACAATTTGAAAAGAGAAAGAGTTATTATGTAAAAGAAGATGATGATGAAGTGTTCAGTGAAGATGAAGAAGGTTCTGAACAATATCTGAAAGTGCTCATGGCTAAGAAGCAAAAGAAGAAGGCTACTCGAAACAAGAAGATACCTCAGAAATCATGTATAGAAAAAATTGAAGAAGATGAACCAGGTATTAATCGTTGCTCTTGTCTCTTACTCAACTGCATGTGCAAAGATTATGATAGTGAAAGTGATAGTATGGATCCAGAAGTTTCTGACGAAGCTCTACAAATACTCATGGCAAAGAAGGAAAAGAAGAAGGCCACTTGTAATACTCTTCTTTGTGCAAACAATAGTAAAGATAGCGAAAGTAAAGTTGTGGATCTAGAAGAATATATCAAGATCAAAGTTGAAGAACAACAAAAGGAAATTGATAAGAAAGAATCTATTTACAAAGAGATGACCTCTCAAATGAAAGATCAAATAGAAATTCTAAATGGACAGGTGGACAAGTATCAAAGGTTTCAAACTTATGCATCCAATCGAATTAAAGAACTAGAAGCAGATCTTGAAAAATCAAGCAAGAAGAATGAAGGACTTGAAGCTGCAATCATCTCTTTGCAAGTAGATCTAGAAGCATCATGTAAGAAAAATGAGGAACCTCTACAATCATTTGAAAAGGAAGGCCTTGAAGCAGAAATCATATCTCTCAAAGAATATCTGGAAAAATCAAATAAGAAGAATGAAGAGCTAGAACAAACATGTGAAGAAAATGAAAATTGGTTGAAAGAAGAGATTCTAAATCTGAAGGATCAAGTAGAAGATGGAAGAAGGAAGGAAGAAAGCATGACAAAGAAATGTCAAGCCTTGGAGGTTGAGGTAAACATTATCAAAGGTAAATTAGAAGAAAATATTAAACTTTTGAGGTTTCAAGATAGTACTAACACTTTGGACAATATTCTAAGTAATCAAAGGTCTCCTGCTATCAAACTTGGTCTTGGTTTCCATGAAACTGTTAAAGGTGAATCTAGCTCACAAGGAAGTGCTAAAAATTCAGAGGATGTCAATGCAAAACCTGAAGTGTTGAAAGAAACAAAAGATCGACCAACAATCATGAATTCTCAAAGGAATTCATTCAAGGACGTTGAATGTTTTAAATGTCATAATTATGGGCATGTTGCAGCAAATTGCAGGAGCAGATCATTTCGGCCACAAACAAACAGATTCTACTCAGAAAGGTACCCCAGTTTCTTCAAGGGATATTGTTTCTCATGTAACATGTATGGACATAAAGCAGTTGATTGTAAAAGGAGGAAGATTAGAAATACTCATTATAATTCTTATGCTTATTTCTCTGGTCATATGAGATGTTATTCTTGTAACAAGTATGGACATGTAGAAAAGGAATGCAGGTTGAACAGATCTGAGAAAGTGGACAATTTCCAGCACACAAATAGAAAGTTCAAACAAATCTGGAAAAAGATGGAGGACCGATCAGAAACGTAGGGAATTCTGACCCTACTGCAGTCATTTGCTTATGAAGCTTAATTCTCTTATTGACTGCAGGAATAATGTGGGATACATTATCAGATTTAGTAATGTATCGTCACAGGGGGAGAAATGTATGATGACTCTCATGGATGATTTGATTTTTCTGGTTATATGTATTTCTGACAAAGCTCTGATATGAAGAAGATAGGTACAGGAAGTACAAGTTCAGGGGGAAATGAAGGAATGTGAAAAATTTCTATGCTTCACTTTCCATACGCGGGTTCTATTAACAAAAGTCACGTATACACGCGAGTTCCAGCAGACACAGTCGCGTATGCATTGATGATAAGAGAATTTAAATGATAGCTGAAGATTTGGAGCAGATGTTCAGGAGGAGCATCAATCTGACTGTTAATAACTATATTATTGACTCAATATCAGCTTAGTTTCTCAGTTCTAAATAATAATGATATGATACATTGTCTCTTATGTTGAATATTGTGGATGAGTCCTGTTTGATTTTTGATGAAGAGTATTCATTGTTGAAATGAAAGTCTTATAATTCGGAGATAAGGTCAGTTCATGCAGAGATTTTTGCTCATAACTTGCTGATGAACATATGTTGTTGCACAAGTTAAGAAGGAGCACTGGTTCAGGGGGAGCAGCAGGTTGAATACTAATGATTGCATTGTTGGCAATATGACTGCTTATTCTTTGGTTTTTGTGATACTCATGCTCAAATGATGATGACTTGGTACATGGTTTATTATGATGATATTTTGAGCCCTGGTTGCTGATAAGTATCTTTTGTGCTCACACATGGATGAGTTGGATGTCGTTTGATTCAGAAATAAGAATAGATCATGCAGGGTTTTGTTACTATGGTTAAGATCTTTTCCCTACATATGTTACTTCATGTTAAATCTTGAAGAACTTGATGATATTGGACCACATGGATGATTGCTTGACACATATTTGAAGATGTTGTTATGGTATGATAATCTCTCTTGAAAAGATTGTACTGATGCTGCAAAGAATCTGAAGGCTTGGTTAGTAATGTGCTTATGCTACAACCGTTGGATGACGCTTGAAGACACAACTACACTGTTCTATCTATTTGTAGTCCATGGAAGCATTCAAATATCTCAGAAAGAAGCTGAACACTGCATTTTTCTCACAGAGGATCAGATCTGGTTAAAGTGTAGAAGGTGACATTGGATACGCGGGTTTCCTGAAATACAGTCGCGTATATACGCGAGTTCACGCACAGAAAACCACGTATGTCTGATTGCTGACAATTCTATTTGGAGTCAGCTCTCTTTAGCATAGCTGCAGTGCTGTTTGGTATCTCTGATACTATTTGGCATCTCTGGTGGTGTTCCAGTTCTTATAACATTGTTTCGATCTCTGATGTTTTGATAAATATGCCTTGATCATCTGTTGGTGAAAGTGTTCAGGATGCACAAACTAAGGGGGAGCCTTAGTCATATGAAAAGGATGCTTAGATGCATAGATTCAGGGGGAGCATTAGCATTGCTGAGTATAATGCATGGTTGGCATTATGATGGTTCTGAAATATGTTCTCTCTCTTGAGGACTTTCTGGTGTTGGTTATGAAAAGTCACTTTTGTATTTTGATGAAAAGGTCATGTTGAGACCCATGATGTAAAAATGTAATATTCAGTCATGTAAGGACTTGTAAAATTTGTAAACCCACTTGGTTGGGTAGCTGAGTCAAATGTGTAAACCCACTTGGTTGGGTACTTGAGTCTTTATGTAAATCCACTTGGTTGGATACTTGATGTAAGTATGAGTCTTTGGTGATAGGAAGTTCATAGAGTCATGCACCTAATTGGAAAATATGTTTGAAGATTCAACATGAACACAGGGGGAGCTTGGTCACTTCAGTATACATCAGATCTGCAGAACGCTTCTTCCACATGTGGAGAAAAGGGGGAGAGTATGTTTGTTTTGATCCGCCCTTTGCCCTTGATGTCAAAGGGGGAGAGTGATATGGTGTTTGGATGGTGTCAAAAATGGAGAGAGTGACATGGTGTCATTGTATTCTTAATGTACCTATCTGTTGTGGTAACCAAACACCATCGTGGTTGCCATCAAGTCCAAAGGGGGATATTGTTGGCAATATGATGCAGAGTGTTGTCCTTGATGGCAACCCACTGAATGAAGATGAAGACATAAGATTGTTGGCATGTGTTTTCCTTAATGGAAATACACCTGATGAAGTTATTCTTCACTTGATGGACTTGGTAAACGATGTAAATCTGATATGAAATGATGATTGTTAGCAATATGATGCTGAGTGTTGTCCTTGAATGGCAACCCACTTGATGAAGATGATGGCAAATTACTTGATGAAGTTGTGCTTGATAGAATATGTTCTTGATGAAGTAAATCTGATGTATCTACAGTGAGTACAGAAGACAATGAAGAAAGGAATTCAGCATGTGCTAGATCTATGATGAAAAGAGTATGTCTCAAGGCATACGCGGATCTGTCTAGGGGAAGTCGCGTATGCACGCGGAAAACAACGTTCCAAGTCGCGTATGGGAAAAAACGCTCATAAAGTGGGAAACCAGGGGTAACCACCATGGTATTGTTTTGGCTCATGATATTGAAAAAGGGGCCCGTGGTATTGAAGGCTCATGGTATTTTTTTGGCTCATGGTATTGAAAAAGGGGCTCGTGGTATTGAAAAAGGATAAACCTATATAAGGAGAAGAAATTCATTGTGCAAATCATGGGTGTGGGAGCAAGATGTCTGAGCTTGAATGAATACTTCTCTATGAAGTATATATGTATGGAAAGGGTGAAGGTATGATGATAGATCTGAATCTATGGTGCACCTATGAAGAAATGATGAAGCGGGATTTCTAGATCTGAAATCTACTTGTATTTGCTAGATCTGTTTATGGAGTGATTAGATCTGTGAAGAGGCGAACATCTGTCTGAAGTAAAGGGTTGAATCTGAACTGAATGTCTGATCTGAATAAGTATGCAACTCTGTAATGATTGAATATCCATACGCTACTTCGCCGCAGAGGAAGCGCGTATATACGCAGCTTCGATGAAGATAAAGCGTGTATGCGCAATGAAATATACACAGAGGTATACGCTGGTTTGTGTGGACGGAAGCGCGTATATACGCGACATCAGTGAAGGGAAAGTGCGTATGCAAACTAGGGTTTGCTGAAGCAAGGGGTATGAAATATCTGATCTATTCTGCTGTGTTTCTGCTATCTGATCTGTGTTGATAAGTATCTGTTGGTGATGTATGTTTGTTCTTAAAAGTATGGAAAGGATCCAGTTTGAAAATATGATGAAATGTGGCCTGCAAGTGGTGTTCTATTGAAGTTGTTTGCTGTGCTGTGAAAATTGATGAAACGTGTCCAGAAACGAGGGTTGTAGGCTTTACTGGGTGGGGTCATAGCTTCTCCTCTGTGAGGTCAGTAAATGAGAGCAGTGGGGTCGTAGCTCCTTCCAGTAGCTGCTAATGTGCTAGGTTGTGCTCCTTCCAGAGAGGCCGGTAAACGGAGCACGGTGTGGTGCATGCGTGTCAGAGAGTCCGCACTCAAAGACATATGTTGTAAGATGTTTTTTCTATAATAAAATATTGAAGGCTGAGCAACTGCAGCGGTGGTTTTCTCCCGACTTGGGTTTCCACCTAAAAATCCTGGTGTTCATGTGTGATGCTTTGTGTGATGGTTCATTCTGTTCTTACTGCACATGTTTACTGTTTATAGAACATCTAATAAATGAATGATGGAATGATATAAGTGAATAACAAATGTCATAATTAGATCTCTAAGTATACGCGAGTTTTATGAAGGATATCCGCGTGTATACGCTATTTGTCTTCAGCAAAGTAGCGTATGGGTTTTAGAGCATGAATAAGTAAAAGTTTTGATTATGCAGTAAATACTGATTCACCCCCCCCCCCCTCTCAGTATTTTTCCCAACACCAGATGAGCAGCCTCCACTAGCATTGATCAATAGTCATCAGACCAGGCTGGACCATCGGCCAAGTTGAGTCAGCAGCCTGCAGCATGCAACAATACTCATGATCATGAGCAGGCTGGACCGTTGACCATCTTGAGTCATCACGATGAGCAACCAACAGTTGATCCTGATCAGCATGAGGCACCAGTACCAGATCAACAGGCTCGTGATGATCAGCATGTATCTGAGCTTTTCGAGGCTGCACCATTGACTGAGCAGGTCTCGACTAGTACTTCTATTGATGATGTACCACCAGCTGATATATGAGATTTATATTAAAGTTGTATATTTTCGGCATTATTCAGTTATATATATATCTATATATACATACATATATATATATATATATATATATATATATATATATATATATATATATATATGGTCCATGTATTTTATGTTCATGTTGTAGTTGTAGTTAATTTTTGTGTTGGTGATTATCATGATGTGTATATTGTTAGGTCGTGTTAGAAATGTTCATTTAATGTGCAGCTTGCAGATAGATGTGTATGTGATAGGAGTTATTTCACATGAGATGTATATTTGATGTTTGTGTTGTGATGATGTTATACAATGAAAATTGTGTTTGGTTAGATGATCATGATCATGATGACTTTAAGAATTTTGAATGTGATTTTTAGTCGAATATGATGTTTCTACGATGGTTATCATGATCGTGATGTTTATTAATTAATTTAATATCAAATGATCATGATTTGTAATATTTGTAATTCTAATTGTATGTAAAATTATAAAATTGTAATTGTATTTGTAGTTGTAATTTTAATTGTAATTGTATATAAAATATTTGAAATTTTTTAATTTTAATTGTAATATTTAATTTATTGTGAAATTATTGTAATTGTAATTTTAATTGTAATTGTATATATGTAAAATTGTAAAATTGTAATTGTAATTCTAATTGTATGTAAAATTATAAAATTGTAATTGTAATGGTATATATGTAGTCTTAGAAGATTCATATGGTCATGTGATTTCAACCCCAAAAAATGGTCATCCATGGTGAAGCAACACCGTATTGAATACCCGTATGAAGATGGCACCCTCACACCCATTATAACTTCATTTGCCAAAGAAATATCATTTTTTTTTAAATACATAGGACATCACCTTCTTTGAAATACCATGAATTAGAGGGACCAATGCCTACCTCTCATCCTATACTTTCTAATCGTCTTGGCCAATGTTTCTTTTTAGTTTTTGAACTAATAAGATATTTCCTAACAACCAATGTGTCATTGTGTTTCGATGATATGTTCCTCCATAAAGAAGATGGAATTTTTTTAAATAGATGCATGGGATCTAATAAGTGGGTAATCTTAATATTTGTAACACCCCTAGTTTATGTTTCTTTCAAAACTAGACATTGGAACTTTAATCCTAAGGGGAGTGGACCCCAATGGACAAGTATGTTGTGGATGTAATTAAATATTTAATTATGAAAAATAAATATAATAATTCTGTGCAGATTCACCAAAATGAGAATTATGAGATCACTTGCTAAATCCATGAGGATGGAAAGAGGCAATTACTTTCCCCAAAAATATTTCAAAAATCCTTGAAAGAATTTATTTCTAAATGAGATTTTGAGGAACATCTAGTTTCCCCAATGATGTGGAGAGTAGTTGGGAGGAGGTAAAATGCTGGGAAAAGAAGAAAGTAGCTTTAAATGTCCCTAAATAAGGGAAGCCTAGGCAAACAGGAAGAAAAGCATGCTGATATTCTAGACGCAGAATTAGAAACAGGCTTTGGGAAGCACAGGCTTAAATGAGCCTGTTATTGAACAGATTGAGGTTGGTCTATTCTGGAGAGGGATCTCAGCTCGGGGGTGAGTTCAGGAGATAAAGGGCTCTAAGTTCAGGAGGAACTAGTCATTATAACTTGTATGCACATTTAACTATCTTCAATTTGGAACAACTAATAGTTATTTATGTTAAATCTGTGACTACATGAATGAATAGTGGGGAATCTTGAATTTAAATATATATATTCGAATCTGTTAGATGGTTATATAAATTCTGCTCCTTTCCCATACATTTAACAGATTTTTTTTGTACACAAATGTATTTACAATCTATATGGTTGCATGGGATTCAATAATTAACAATCATCTACCAGAATGTCTAAGCCAAAATGCTTAAATCTGGAGATGTGTATATTGGTTAGATTTATAATCCTGATTATTGAAGCAGCGATAATATAGAAATAGTCAAACTATTTCCTTTACAATGGTAGTACAAGTTCTAAGTGCTAGAAAATGAAACAATATATATGAATGTATATATAATGCTTTTAACTAAATAAACTCATGGACTAGAGTAAAATTTGTAATGATGTTTATAATAGATAGCAGAAAAGAATTTTATTAATTTTTCTATTATGGGTAATTGAAACTAAGAGAGTGCAGAAAAGGTAAAGATGAGGTTCTAAGTTTAATACCTGAAAAAAAAACATAGCAAAATCCTAATGCTAATTGGTTGCACATAATAGAAAACATGGCTGCTTGTATATAAATATCTGGGTTACATTTAATTTTGAATAAAAATGGAAGCTTAATAGATTATGGAAAAATAATTACTGGAACACAATAAATTTAGTACAAAAATAGGAACGTGTAATATTATCAATAAGATATGAAAACCTTCAAGTTGTGAAATAGTAGCATTTGGGATTTCAGGGCAAAGAGAAATAGAAAAATATTTATTTAATTCCGGTACGTGTATCATATAGACTTAGTAATGAGACATAATTAAGGGTACTTGAGTAGTGAAATTTTATTGAAAAAAAAAATCATATACGTGAGTTGGTGTCTGTAATTCATTCATCCCACACATATGGCTAGTATCTATCAAATGAAAGAGGAAGTAGTCGGTACTGGACTTATTCATTTCATATTATAGTTAGATGAATAAAGAGGAAGTTTGCTTAAATCCCATTCTTAAAACTATATCTGAGAATATATATATTAAAGGCTATTCAATTCAAAGAAATGTTTTGCTAGCAGTCGAATAACCTTACTCCTGTAATAAGAAGGAACCTTACTATTTCACACATCGATGCCCTACATATATATATATATATATATATATATATATATCCAAACCAAAATATTGTTAAGAAGGATTCAAAACGTCCAAGGCCAATTTGGGGCTGTACATTATTACAATCTAAAGATGTGTAATTATTAAAATAACTCATTCTTAATACAGTTAAACAAGTCAGAATGTCTCTGTTGGAACCACTAGTAAATAGGAGATAAGATCATCGACACCAACCTGTATACAAAAGACTAGAGTTCAAAAGAAATTTTGGGTATTTAGAATCTCCATTCGATAAGTAAAGGCAGAAAGTAAAATGGACCATATATAATACCTGTATGGCAACCAGAAAAATCGTATAGAATTAGTAAAAAAAAATTGGCGCTTAAAATGATTATAAGTCGGTTCCATTTGAAAACGAGGAGATAGTTACCTCATTCAGCTTAGCCTTCATCAGATAGGCTTTATTAAGCGATGCTGGAATAAGGACAACAAAAAATATACCAATTAATACAAATGAAAGGGAAGCGACGTTGGGGTGAAATAATAATAAATAATTTCTAAACTAAGATTTAAGACAAATGCAATGGAAAATCGAAGACTAATAATGAACCAGGGCATAAATTGAAAGAAAAGAACCTTAACTCGATTCTAAACTTGTCCTACAACAGAAAGTATCATAAGAAGAATAAAAAGAACTTGGCGAATGAACATCATTATGGTTAAGAGAAGGCTATATACAACAACAAGGAAAAGTTATTAATAAAACAAAAACAGGAAGGAAAAAACTAGGAAATGGTGTGTACTAAAAGATTGAGTCAGAACAAACGCACATTACCTCGAGGAGTGTGTATGGAAGAAATTTGCTCGTTGCTTTCCAATGCAACATTGAAAATGTATCGCCTCTTACCACCTTTAGAGAATGGATAAAAAGTTATGAACTATACACTATCTATGCAGCTAACATTCTAGAAGGTTAAAATAAAGAACTCGTATCAACGTAGGCACTTATCCGGTTGAAAATCCTTGTATAGGCAGTCAGGAAAAAAAAACAACAAACGAAAAGTCGTCAGTTAGAAATGAAGCAGAAATTCTATGAAGAAAATTCATATATAAACATATAAGAACAATGAAATACCTAAGATTATGAGGGTCTCTTTCCATTGGAGCATATCAGGCAATTGAACTAGTGCCATCGCCAGAATGACGAGTCAAGAAGGGAAGAGCCCTAGCCTCGAGAATCGAATGGAACCAAATGAAAGATTTCAATGGAAAATTTCACAATTAAATAAGACCAGTATCGCATTAAACCATAAAATATCTATGCCATCCATGTGACATCATCTGGAAGCATCGTACTCCTTTAGGGTTTGAGTGGAAAGGAAACGAAGAATTTTAGCCAAAGTCCAAAGTAACTTAAATTGCAGGACTATCACATTAATGCAAGTCACCTAATAGTACTCGCCCAAGTCCTCGAGAATAGTAACACATTTAAAGTATATTGGAAAAATAGCTGAACGTCTACTGATAGTGAAACACATTACGGATGAACAATCAATAAGTTGGGAACCGGGATGAAATTCCCAAATGATTGCCACGTAAATTGTTATTAGTACAATGCACAAGATTTCCGAAATCTTTATAAATCCAAGGGAGCTGTGTTGACAAAGGCATTTACAAACAATACAAGGGTTGAATGCATAAGATAAGTGCATTTCAATTGGAAGAAGTAATGTGCAAGGTCATATTTGAAACTTTAATGATAAGTGCAATGCAAAAAGATATGAAACATTTCACCATTGATAATTTAATTACAATAACCATAATGTGTGTTGACTTAAATTGATTGAGGGAAATCCGAAGTGTGAAGATCAAATTTTTTCTATGCCTAATATTATAAGGAAACGAGTATAGATGAGCTGCAATAATTATATCGGGGTTAAATGATATAAAGTTTTTTTTATAAAATGTTGTGGGAAACATTTCATACAGAAGTATCTAGATATATATATACATATATATGTATCTTGGATACATCAACGTGTGTGTAAATTTGTAAAAGAAGAGAGGAATTAATTAGAAATATAGAAAAAAAAAATTATGTTGAAAGGGAGGTATGTTACAAATGGTATCAGAGCTCAAGTGACATAACACTGGGCTATTGTTGTTGTGCTCACTATTGTTATGTGCTCGTTGTATTTATTAGTTATATTTTTTTAAATTATTACTAATCTGTGTTGTTTAGTGTACAGTGTGGTGCTGGAACAAATGATTCCAATGGATGGAAATGATGAAATTTATGTTGATCTGCATGATGAAGATAATATACCTGATCCCAACGCTCCGGTGATGGCTATGTTGCACAGTTTGCAACGAGAAATGGCTGAGTTAAGAAGCCAAAATGACAGATTGTCATTAGCCAGTGAGGAGAAGGAAAAGCTCATCAGAGAATTAACTTTGTGAAATAGCCAAGAGGGTGAAGGTTTCGGGAAGAGGAAAAATGATGAGTCTGAGGATGATGATGCTGTTAGGCATCCGTATAAGCAGAAAAAGGAATTACATGGAGAATTACGAAAGATCAAACCTCCCTCCTATGATGGGGAGAATGAGGAAGATGTTGAAGCGTGGTTGTTGAACATGATTAAGTACTTCCAGGTCTATGAATATGAAAGCAATCTGAAGGCCAGATTAGCTATCTACCAGCTACAAGGTAAGGCTACCTTGTGGTGGGAGGAGACGAAAATGGTTCATGCCATTGATGAAAAGATAGTTACTTGGGAAGATTTCCAGGTTAAGTTCAAAAACTGTTACTTAAATGAACGTTACTATGATGATAAAGAAAAATAATTTCATGAGCTTAGACTGGGCCAGCTTACTATTGATGAGTTTGTTACTAAGTTTACAAATTTGCTGAGATATGTCCCTCACATTAGGGAAGAGAAGGCAAAGGTGCAAAGGTTTTTGAACTGTTTTCCTGCTGTGTACAAAGACAAGATTGAGTTTGATAACCCAAAAATGATGGACGAAGCTGTTAGAAAAGCTAGATTGTGCTACCAGCTGTTTAAAGGAAAAGGTGAGCATGGAAAAAACTACGTAGAGAAGGGGGAGTTCAAAGGAAAGAAACAGAAACCAGCTTATTTGAAGAACTTTGGCAGGGATCACCAGAGGAAAAAGTTCAATAAACCAAAAGAAATCCAATCAGCTCAGTCTCAAATTGGTTCCAAATAGCTAGATGAAGGAAATAAGAAGGAAGGCACATTCAAAATGAGGGAACCTTTGAAATGCTGGGGATGTGAAGAACCCCATATTTTGAGGGATTGTTCCCACCGAAACATTCAGATGATCATGAGAGATCGAGAAGCTACCATAGTAAATGACATAGCAAGGAATATACCCACCATCAGTGCAGCTTTGGAGAACCGGCAAGTAGAACATCAAGCTACCATGGTTGAGATGGAAGGTAAGATTGCTGACCAGTCTGTTACAGTTTTAATTGATCTAGGTGCTTCTTTGAGCTACATTAGTCCAAAAATTGTAGAAAAATGAAATCTCAAAACTGAAAAATTTCAGCAGTCTTGGTTGGTTCAGTTAGCCACTGGAAAAAAGAGAAAGGTAACACATAATTTACCCCAAATAATAATTACATTAAATGATTTTCAAACAGAAGTACATTTAAACATTCTGCCATTAGGGTCATATGACTTGCTGATAGGAATGGACTGGCTGGAAAAGAAAAAGGTCATGATGAATTGCTGGGATAAGACCCTTCATTGTGTAGATGAAGAGGGGAGACCTTTTATTCTTAAAGGAAAACCAAAATCCATCTTTGTAAGACAAATATCAACACTGCAATTAAAACGAACAGCTAGGAAAGGATACCAAGTCTATGCAATACATATAGCAGAGACAGAACATAAAACTGAAGACAATCTGCTCGATGCTTTGCCAGTAGTAAGAGAGTTTAAGGAGGTCTTTCCAAATGAGATTCCCCATATTCCCCCCAAAAGAGAGATCGAATTTTCAATCGATTTGGTGCCGGGAGAAACACCTGTTTCCCGAGCCCCTTATCGAATGAGTCCCCCTGAACTCATGGAACTGAAAATGGAATTGCAAGAATTGCTGGATAAGGGCTATATCTGACCGATTGTGTCTCCTTGGGGAACACCGGTTCTATTTGTGAAAAATAAGGATGGAACCTTTAGGATGTGCATTGATTATCGTCAACTGAATAAGTTGACCATTAAAAACAGATACCCTTTGCCCAAAATTGATGATATTTTTGACCAAGTGAGAGGAGCTTTAGTGTTTTCGAAGATTGACTTAAGGACTGGTTATCACCAGCTCAGAATTAAACAAGAAGACATCAGTAAAACAAATTTTCGAACTAGTTATGGTCACTACGAATTTGTAGTCCTACCTTTTGGTTTGACAAATGCCCCTGCCACTTTTAGGTGCCTAATGAATAGTGTGTTAAACAAGTACTTAGACAAATTTGTAATTGTGTTCATAGATGATATTTTATTTTATTCAAAAAGTGAGGAGGAGCACAAAGAACACCTGAGGATAGTGTTGCAAACTCTGAAGGAAAACCAGTTGTATGCCAAATTCAGCAAATGTGAATTTTATAAGGACAAGATCCAATACTTGGGACATATTATTTCTAAATAAGGGTTGGATGTTGACCTTCAAAAGATAAAGGCTATTAAATAATGGGCTGTGCCCACTGATGTTTCAGCAGTGAGGTCATTTACGGGGATTGCAAGTTATTATCGCAGATTTGTGGAGAGATTTTTTGCCATAGCATATCCCATAACCTCACTACAAATAAAGGGGGTCAAATTCGAGTGGACTGAAAAATGCCAAACGGTTTTGACCAATTAAAACTAAAAATCACTACAACCCCTATACTGAAAATTGCAGATCCTGATGAAGAATTTATTGTATGTACAAATGCCTGCAAAGAGGGGTTGGGAGGAGTCCTTTTGCAGGAGAATTCTGGTATTGCATATGAATCTAGGAAACTGAAGACACATGAACAGAACTATAGTGCATATGATTTGGAGTTGGCTGCTGTTATTCATGCCTTGAAGATGTGGTGACACTATCTTCTTGGAAAGAAATTTACATTGATGACTCATCATATTAGTCTTAAATATTTCTTTTCCCAAATTGATTTGAATGCTAGAAAAGCCAGATGGTGTCTTTTCTGAGTGAATTTGATATGGACATAAAACATATCAGAGGGAAAGAAAATAAAATTTCTAATGCCCTGAGCAGAAATGCTTGTCAAAATATAAACAACATTGGAAGTAGTGCCCAGTTTGATTTAGAATATTTAGTGAAAAAGGTAGCACACTAGGATCCAAGTTATGAAACACTATAGGTGAAAATACTAAAGAAGGAGATGGCTAATTACACTCAAAAACAAAAGGGGTTGATCTGTCACAAAAACAGATTATATATTCCTAATGTGGAGTCCTTGAAAAGAGAGATTCTAGATGAATATCACAAACAACCATATGCAGGGCATCCTGGATATCAAAAAATGTTAACAGCCTTGAAAAAGAAGATGTTCCAGCCAGGAATGATAAGAGATGTAGCAGAATATTTAGCCAGATGCATGGAATGTCAACTATTTAAAGTTGAGCATCAGCACCCTGCTGGAATTTTAAACCCCTTGCCGATTGCAGAATGGAAATGGGACACCGTTTCTATAGATTTCATAATGGGATTACCCAGAACCAAGTACCAGCATGACTCAGTTATGGTAGTAGTAGACACTTTAACAAAAGCTGCACACTTTATACCAGTGAAATCCACTTTTGGGACAACCCAAGTAGTAGATGTGTTGTTAAAAGAGATAGTAAGATTACATGGGGTCCCAAAGATGATTGTTTCAGATAGAGATGCTAAGTTCACAGTAGCCTTTTGGAAAGGTCTGTTTGGAGGTATGGGCACTAAGTTGAATTTTAGTACTGCCTATCACCCTCAGACCGACGGTCAGACAGAGAGAACTAATCAAATTTTGGAGGATATGTTAAGAATGTACGTGATGGATAGGCCATCAAAATGGGAAGACTACTTACATTTAGCTAAATTTTCCTATATTAATAGCTATCAACCCTACATCAAAATGAGTCCATTTGAGGCACTTTATAGAAGGAAATTTCGTACACCTTTGAGTTGGAGCCAACCTGAGTGTAAGCTCATGTTGGGACCAGATAATTTACAAGAGATGGAAATAATTGTTAAACAAATACAAAGGAACATCAAGACAACACAAGATCGCTAGAAAAACTATGCTGATATGAAAAGAACACATCGAGAATTCAAAGTGGGGGAGAATGTGTACTTGCATATTAAACCCAAAAAGAGCACACTTTATGCTGGAAGTTGTGCAAAATTGGCTCCTTGATATTGTGGGCCTTTTGAGGTGTTAGAAAGGGTGGGACCAGTGGCTTACAATCTGGCCTTACCACCCCATGTTAGAGTTCATGATGTCTTTCATGTTTCATTATTAAAAATATATGTACATGATGCTTCTCACATAGTTGATCGGAATGTGATACAGGTGGAACTAGAAGGGGAGTTCATTCCAGAACTGCTTCAAATATTGGAGCGGGAAGAAATTGAATTGAGGAATCGGATGGTAGCAAGAGTAAAAGTGCAGTGGAAGCACTTTACTGCTCAAGAAGCTACCTGGGAAAAGGAAGTTGAAATGATGGAAAAATATCCATTTTTGTTCGAAAAAAAAATTGAACTCTAGTAGTTAGTTATCAACACCAAGGACGGTGTTTGTTTTTAGGGGGGGAATATGTAACACCCCTAGTTTATGTTTCTTTCAAAACTAGACATTGGAACTTTAATCCTAAGGGGAGTGGACCCCAATGGACAATTATGTTGTGGATGTAATTAAATATTTAGTTATGAAAAATAAATATAATAATTCTGTGCAGATTGACCAAAATGAGAATTATGAGATCACTTGCTAAATCCATGAGGATGGAAAGAGGCAATTACTTTCTCCAAAAATCTTTCAAAAATCCTTGAAAGAATTTATTTCTAAATTAGGTTTTGAGGAAAATCTAGTTTCCCCAATGATGTGGAGAGTAGATGGGAAGAGGTAAAAGGTTGGGAAAAGAAGAAAGCAGCTTTAAATGTCCCTAAATAAGGGAAGCCTAAGAAAACAGGAAGAAAAACATCCTAATATTCTGGATGCAGAATTAGAAACAGGCTTTGGGGAGCACAGGCTTAAATGAACCTGTTCTTGAATAGATTGAGGTTGGTCTGTTCTGGAGAGGCATCTCAGCTCGTGGGTGAGTTCGGGAGATAAAGGACTCTAAGGTCGGGAGGAACTGGTCATTATAACTGGTATGCACATTTAACTATCTTCAATCTGGAACAGCTAATAGTTATTTATGTTAAATCTATGACTACATGAATGAATATTGGGGAATCTTGAATTTAAATATATATATTCGAATATGTTAGATGATTATATCAATTATGCTCCTTTCCCATACATTTAACAGATTTTTTTTGTACACAAATGTATTTACAATCTGTATGGTTGCATGGGATTCAATAATTAACAATCATCTACCAGAATGTCTAAGCCAAAATTCTTAAATCTGGAGATGTGTATATTGGTTAGATTTATAATCCTGATTATTGAAGCAACTATAATACAGAAAGAGTGAAACTATTTCCTTTACAATGGTAGTACAAGTTCTAAGTGCTAGAAAATGAAACAATATATATGAATGTATATATAATGCTTTTAACTAAATAAACTCATGGACTAGAGTACAATTTGTAATGATGTTTATAACATATAGCAGAAAAGAATTTTATTAATTTTTCTATTATGGGTAATTAAAACTAAGAGAATGCAGAAAAGGTAAAGATGAGGTTCTGAGTTGAATACATGAAAAAAAACATAACAAAATCTTAATGCTAATTGGTTGCACTTAATAGAAAACATGGCTGCATGTATATATATATCTGGGTTACATTTAATTTTGAATAAAAAGGGAAGCTTAATAGATTATGGAAAAATAATTACTGGAACACAATAAAGTTAGTACAGAAATACGAACGTGTAATATTATCAGTAAGATATGAAAACCTTCAAGTTGTGAAATAGTAGCATTTGAGATTTCAGGGCAGAGAGAAACAAAAAAATATTTATTTAATTCCGGTACATGTATCATATAGACTTGGTAATGAGACATAATTAAGGGTACTTGAGTAGTGAAATTTTACTAAAAAAAAAAAGAAAATCATATACGTGAGTTGGTGTCTGTAATTCATTCATCCCACACATATGGCTAGTATCTATCATATGAAAGAGGAAGTAGTTGGTACTGGACTTATTCATTTCATATTACAGTTAGATGAATAAAGAGGAAGTTTTCTTAAATCCCATTCTTAAAACTATATTTGAGAATATATATATTAAAGGCTATTCAATTCAAAGAAATGTTTTGCTAGTAGTCGAATAACCTTACTCTTGTAATAAGAAGGAACCTTACTATTTCACACATCGATGCCCTATATATATATATATATATCCAAACCATAATATTGTTAAGAAGGATTCAAAACGTCCAAGCCCAATTTGGGGCTGTACATTATTACAATCTAAAGATGTGTAATTATTAAAATAACTCATTCTTAACCCAATTAAACAAATCAGAATGTCTTTGTTGGAGCCACTAGTAAATAGGAGATAAGATCATCGACACTGACCTGTATACAAAAGACTGGAGTTCAAAATAAATTTTGGGTATTTAGAATCTCCATTCGATAAGTAAAGGTGGAAAGTAAAACAGACCATATAAAATACCTGTATGGAAAGCAAAAAAATCGTATAGAATTAGTAAAAAAACAATTTGGGGCTTAACATGATTATAAGTCGATTCCATATGAAAACGACTTGTAATTGAGGAACAAGTACAACAGAAACTATACCAATTAATACAAATGAAAGGGAAGCGGCATTGGGGTGAAATAAGAATAAATAATTTCTAAATTAAGATTTAAGGAAAATGCACTAGAAAATCGAAGACTAATAATGAACCAGGGTGTAAATTGAAAGAAAAGAACCTTAACTCGATTCTAAAATTGTCCTACAATAGAAACTGTCATAAGAAGAATAAAAAGAACTTAGCGAATGAGCATCATTATGGTTAAGAGAAGAGTATATACAACAGCGAGGAAAAGTTATCAATAAAACAAAAACAGGAAGGAACAAACCAGGAAATGGTGTGTACTAAAATATTGAGTCAGAAGAAATGCACATTACCTGGAGGAGTGTGTATGGAAGAAATCTGCTCTTTGGTTTCCAGATGCAACATTGAAAATGTATCGCCTCTTACCACATTTAGAGAAGGGACAAAAAGTTCTAAACTATACACTATCTGTGCGGCTAACATTCCAGAAGGTTAAAATAAAGAACTCATATCAATGTAGGCACTTATCCGGTTGAAAATCCTTGTATAGGCAGTCAGGAAAAAAAAAAACAATAAACGAAAAGATGTCAGTTAGAAATGAAGCAGAAATTCTATGAAGAAAATTCATAACAAATTAAGAGGGTTTAGAAAGAATAAACTCAGAAAATTTCTCGCACGCAAGGCATATAAGAACAATTAAATACCTGAGATTATCAGGGTCCCTTTCCATCGGAGCATATTAGGCAATTGAACTAGTGCATTCACCAGAATGACGAGTCAAGAAGGGAAGAACCCTTGCCCCGGGAATCGAATGGAACCAAATGAAAGATTTCAATGGAAAAATTCACAATAAAATAACACTAGTATCGCATTAAACCCTAAAATACTATGCCATCCATGTGGAATCATTTGGAAGCATCGTACTCCTTTAGGGTTTGAGTGGAAAGGAAGCAAAGAATTTTAGCCAAGGTCCGAAGTAACTTAAATTGCAGGACTATCACATCAATGCAAGTCACCTAATAGTACTCGCCCAAGTCCTCAAGAATAGTAACAAATTTAAAGTATATTGGGAAAATAGTTGGACGTCTACTCATACTGAAACACATTACGGATGAACAATTAATAAGTTGGGAACCGGGATGAAATTCCCAAATCTGATTGCCATGTAAATTGTTATCAGTACAATGCACAATATTTCTGAAATCTTTATAAATCCAAGGGAGCCGTGTTGGCAAAGGCATTTACAAACAATACAAGGGTTGAATGCATAACATTAGTGTGTTTCAATTGGAAGAATTCATGTGCAAGGTCATAGTTGAAACTTTAATGATAAGTGCAATGCTAAAAGATATGAAACGTTTCACCATTTATAATTTAATTACAATAATCATAATGTGCGTTGACTTAAATTGATTGAGGGAAATCCAAAGTGTGAAGATCAATGTTTTTCTATGCCTAATATTATAAGGAAATGAGTATAGATGAGCTGCAATAATTATATCGGGGTTAAATGATATAAAGTTTTTTTTATAAAATGTTGTGGGAAACATTTCACACAGAAGTATCTGGATATATATATATACATATATATGTATCTTGGATACATCAACGTGTGTGTACCTTTGTAAAAGAAGACAGGAATTAATTAGAAATATAGAAAAAAAAAAATTATGTTGAAAGGGAGGTACGTTACAATATGCTCCCAATATGGAAGGTTATAAAAGGTAGATTTCCTTTTCATCCCAATGGGAAATTTCTCAACATAGGTGTCAAATAATTATAGATCATCTAATATAGTCTCCCCATTTGAATCGAACATTTATATGAAATCCTTCTCCTTCTCTCTCATATGCTCTAAGACATTCAACTGGTGTCGTTATTGGAGGCCTTTGGGTTCTCTCTCGTTTACCATTGAAAGCAGATGCTTCTCTTCTGTAAGGGTGTTCTTCTTGGAGGAATATAATGGAGCAATAATACACTGGCTTTTGTAGGTCCTTGGACCATCTATATTTTAGAGAAGGTCCACAACATTTACATCCAAAATACCCTTTTGTTACAAGACCTGCGAGATTATTATATACAATTAATATGCATGGCACGTTAAAGAATATCGTGAAGATCAGAAGAATTAAAATGGATTTATAAATAATTGATATATGATAGAATATTGTTACATATATAAAGAAATCAATAAATTAAACATCTAAAAAACCAGACAAAACATCTAAGCCTAGATAATCATGTGTCATGTAACCACATATTCCATACAATGTTAAAATCCTCTCTGCTGCGATGGGTCTTGATACATCGTATACATTTATCCCATCCCATAATTCCTTCAATTCATCTACAAGTGGTTGTCAGTAGACATCCATATTCTTCAATTATCTTCTGCCAGGGACTATGATATCCAACATAAGATGCTCATTCTTCACAGAAAACCATGGGGGGATATTTTTATTGATCACTACTATAGGCTAAATAGAATAGTTGGTGTTCTGGAGGGAATATGAGTTGATGCCATCCATGGCTATGCTGAGTCGTAGACTTCGTACTTCATCCTTGAATTTTTTGGGCCATGTATCCTCTATATGCTTCATGGATGTTGAATCAGTTGGGATTCACATAGCTCCCAACTCACTTCTGTGTGAGGCACCCCATCCCTCCAACATAGCTAATTCTTTGCAAAGAAAGAGCCTTTGAATCGATGGTATTATAGGCATGTGCCTCAATATCTTAAAATCAGGACCAATATGTGATTTACCCTTCTTTTTTTATTTTTCATACCTGTCATGCACACATTTTGGACATATCTCTTTGTCTGCATTTTCTACTCTATATAGATTTCAATCATTTGGACATGCATGATATGATATGTACTCAACACTGAACATTTTCAACAATTTCTTTGCCTCTTCGCAGCTACCGGGCAAGACATTATCACTCAGAAGAACCTTATCTTTGAATAACTTGTAGTTGGTGATCATGGAAAAATATATTAATAAATGTACATAATGCCAATATGATTATTAACATCCATAAAATTTTACCATTTGTAATGTTCATTGTGTACTGATTATATTTCTCAAATTTATATAAGGGAGGACTTTACGGTAACTTACCTCAAAATTTCCAAGAAACATGCATTCGAAAAGCCAAAATTTGCTTTCAAGTTGTACAGTAACATCGTTGTCCCCAAATAGGTAGACTTTGACTAACTGTAAGCTCGAAAGAGAAGGGTGGTGGATGCAGATTTAAGGCTTTCGAAAAAGGTGTTCATGATATGAGCATCATCCCCTAGTTGATCATTGTTTTGGAATGCATCTAGCAACATTGTCTCCATGGTAGTTGTATCCCTTAAGTAATCATCCATACCAACCTCTATTTGATTGCCTCAATTGCTAGCTTGTGAAGAACTATTATTATTGTAGTCATTCCTAATTGGTGAATCTGGACATAGCAGGAATTGAATCGTTGGTTAATTCAACCATTCTTGGTATCGTTCCTCTCCGATTTTTTCTCTTAATTCAATATTCTCTTGACTTGACATTGTCGTGGGGTGAAATGGAAGATTGTAGGTAGGTCTCTCATCATCACTAGAATCCTAATATTTAAAAAACAATTATTTGAACATGATTAGTACAAAATATATAATATCAATTTCTAAGCACACTTATAATATTACATGATTAATTGGTTTGATGTTGAAATAATTACATTAATCAATATAGTAAAAAGCTATAATTATTACCATCATTTTCCCAGGATTATGGCTAGAAGATGCATTATTGTTACAATTGGCAAGGTGAAGCGACTGTCCATTTTCATCTACCAAATGCGCCTTGCGGTATGCTGTTCCTGATAAGAGCTCTCGACGTTTTGAAGCTGTTTGAATATATTGTGCATCTGAACTCAATTCTAAATCTGCATCATGAACCTGCAAATTTCTATACATTATAAATTTAATTAACTTGTTCATGATTGACATGGATAAAAAACATAAATTCAATTAGATAATGAAAATATAAATAAAATATGAAGTAAATATTACGTCTCAATATGGATAGGGATAATTCCAAGACGAACTTTGAGAAATATTATGGAACGAGCTGGATTTTGAAGAATTTTCCATTCGATATAATTATGATATTTTCTCCCTGCATTTGAGAAAATTCAACAATAAATTTTGGTGTACACACCTAAAAGTAATTTTGGTGCCTTAAAATGGACTTCTTGTAAGCGGTGCTAATGTACAGATAACCGCACCAATGCATTTAGTTAGTATGCATCAGTGCTATGTTATCAACGAAAGCACCAATGTTGTGCTATTAAGTGAAAAGAACCAATAAATTGAAAAATGGGCAGAAAAATATTTTTGAAAATCTAATTTCATAAGACAATTCTTTAAATACTAAAAACTTTTCATTATTTCACTATTTTTGCAAAAAAATTCAACGAGAGATTTGCAGGGGACATACCTGGAGCAAGAGAGCATGAGAGCACTGTGGAGCAGCGAAATACGTTCGAATAGAAGTATTCAGAAAATCAGAATTCCAAACCTCTCGTGATTCAAGCCTTGTAGCATATAATTTCAAATGATCTCGTGATTAAACTTTATTGTTCTTTTTTACTTTTTTTTTCTGCAGTTCTTTTTACGCAGTAAGAAAAAGATTTCAATTTTTTTTTTCATTTTCAAAAAAAAAAATCCATTTTTACCGTAAACCCTCCATTCTTTTTGTTTCTGCCCTTTCTTCTCCATATTTTTGTGATTTCAGAATTAGGTCTTTTCATTTTAGAGTTATAGGTTTTTTTATATAGGCCTATGACATCCAACCCATGGGACGACTTGCATAGTCTCATCCCAATCCATATCTGCCCTTGAGTGAATTTTTGAAAAAAGGAAATTTTTTAATATGTGCGCCGGACGTAACCTAGCGCAGCGGTGTGCTAGATTATTCTAGCGCACCGTGAAAGTACTATGTGATAAAAAATTTAAAAATAACTTTTTTTAATCAATGCGCCATATGTAAAATAGTGCACCGATGCGCTATTTCATTATGGCGCACCGCACACATTGTAACACCTCCAATAACGACAATTTTTTTTTTTTCCATATATATATATATACAAGGGTTTTCTCTATATTCACATATTCGCTTTTGTTCTCTCCTGATCAGATTTCTTCCAACCCTTTTACATTTCTGTCTACCTGAGAAGGTGAACGTTCTGCCTATCTTCCTTTCAATTAAATTATATTCATATTGATTGACATACCACTTCTCATTATCATGGGATATGATTGTTTTTTTTTTTTTTTTCCTACACACATATGAAACTTCTCCACATACTCTTTTGAATTCCCTATCAATTATATGCGTATCCCTATGGATTCCCCATGTATACTGTGATAACCCCTATGGCAGATTCTTAGCCCCACCTATGTATGAATATACGTAGGTGTCATTATATATATGTATATATATAAGTATACAAAATATACTAATTAATTTGTATAGTCCATGCACTACGCTGGCATTATAAATATGCCACCTATACTATTGACATATAAAGCCTGCATCCCCACTTCTTTTCTTTTGAGCGCGTAGATACTTAACCAAAATATTCATGTGGATTTACATACTATACACTGTGATCAACCTTTTTGGTTTTATTTTAATTTAAGCGCACCATATCTTCTATTCGTTTTTCCCCTTTTTATGCTCATTGAATTATTACACATCGACCAGTAGACACTATCTACCGCACGGAAGTATCAATGACACACAGAGTATAATCTCTACACGTAATACTCGTATACCTATTCCTGAGGGTATGAGCCTACTTG
The DNA here is from genome assembly GCA_034641835.2 of Pinus albicaulis. Taxonomy (NCBI): domain Eukaryota; kingdom Viridiplantae; phylum Streptophyta; class Pinopsida; order Pinales; family Pinaceae; genus Pinus; species Pinus albicaulis. Next base: position 1,069,160,391 of record CM076570.1, read on the forward strand.
TGCACTCCGGGTTGCAAGTAACATCTAAAGGTTATCATAATAAATGGAATTGTCACATTGTTCATACTTCTGTGTATCTCGGCGAATGATGATTTGTTTTGGTTTCATATGGTTTATGTGCAGGTTGTTAATCATTATGGATCATTCTTGTTTATGCAGGTAGTGCCCATGGAAATTATTATTCGGCGTGCCGATCACGGCATTTGATTTCTGGGCCATTCGGTGCCTACTTCGGTGATTTAACCGGAGTATGATTTCTGAGTCACGGTAGACACGTTGCAATTTCAACGTACTGGTCCTAGGACGTGATAGTTTTCCAGCCGCGCAATGGGTAGCATGTGACTTCGACTGCAAATGGAGCTGGTGTCTACCGTATGAAATGGGTTCCATCGACAAAGCTGGCACTATCGTTCTCGGACAGAGAGTACCAATTGTCAGCGTCCATCGTTTCATACTTATCAAGTTTGACGGTTGATGTCGGCTCATTCATGAGCTGGGAGGGCCGAGTCCTGTCTCGGATCCCTAAATGTCTAGGGTTAGAATTTGATTTCTATGCGATAGGTCATAGCGGCTACACAACCCTACTGATTGCTTTAACTACGCCTAGTACGAGTTTTTCAACGTGGCCAACATTCGGCACTCAACCAATTCTCTGCTCTTCTTGGGGTATGAAATTAGGGTTAAAGGACTTCTTTAAAGCCAACGCTTCTGAGCAGTTTCGTTCATCTGATCTTCCATTATATTTGTTTTTGTTCTGGTCATAGCGGAGTTGGTGATCAGATGTGGTTGCGGCCAAGGTTGCTGGGGTTCAGGTTTGTCCAGTTTTTTTTTTTTAAATGTTATGCAGAAGCCCTAGTTTGTTCTTTGTGTCTATCCTGACTACCTCGGCGTTGCCAAGGGTGTAAATACCAATCCGCCACTTTATCTAACACTTCGTTAGTTTCGTTTTACCCACAGTATGATTCATGACTCGAACTCTTCAAGTCTTAATCTTCTGCGCATAACGACGAGCAAGTTGCGGCCAGAAATGTTCAGAATGGTATTATTCTCCTCAACGAAGGTAACCATGTCGTTTCCTGTGGTGTTTTTCCAACGCTATTTCATACTGTACGTTACTGATATTCAAGGAATTCTCGTTAGTTTAAATACCTCCCGCAACCTATAGTCTGCTCGGTATATGATTTACGCAGTTTTAAAATAATACTGTTTCCTCGTGTTATTTGATAGACCATCTGACTCTAGCAGCTGTCACTTAAAGTTTTTGGGTTTAAAAGATTATTGATCCCCCGTAGGTTAATATACTATTACTCTCTATTTTTTCGTTTGTGTGGCAGACTCCTTACGCACCGTGGTTACCCTATCGTGGCCGTCGGAGAAGTTTATGAGAGTGGCTAATGGTATATCATATTTATTTTCCATCAACCCATACACAGTGTTGACCATGCTTTCCTCCTATACGCATTATATTTTTGTTTATATGGACTCGGTTTCGTATTGCACGCACAGTGTATATCATTCACTGATATCACAGTCTTATCTACCTTTCATACGTTTGACCTCTTATGTTATCACTTAATACGTAATGCTTTATGCCCATCGGACTATATGGTTCATGGTATATATATATATATATATTTTGAATCGATTCCAAGATATAAGTTTGGTAGTGTATACCTTTTAATGGAATCCGAGACCCAAAATGACATAATGGCTATAAGCCTCGATACTTTTAACATATGTCCATATGTTCGAAGGAGATGTATATGTGTATACCATTCTTTTAAAATGCCTATGCATAGATTCAATAGTTTAATTGATAGAGTTGATTTGGCATAAATTTAATACATCACCCTAAAGTTTACTATAATGGTTAGAGGTGAACTTTAAATTCAATACATTATGTAATGGTTATAATCAAAGCAACCTTCCTTTATTACATATTTTCTCTTTGGTTTAACAACAATATACCTTTTTAGAGTTCTAGCTTTCAATGGCTAATTTCTTTGGATGATGCTTATAGTTATTCCATCGCAGTGTACTAGAGTATCTTAAGTATGAGTGGAAATCTTTATGTAGAGTAATTTGTTCCAAAGACTCCAAATAGATTTAGAAGTGAAATCTACATACTTGTGAACATTATAAAAATACTATAAAGTGAAGATATTCAATTTCTAACATAAGTTCTTTTTTTCTTTCTATCATAATTCATGGTATCTGCCTACAGTTGTTGATTTTTATAGACTGTAACTTTAGTACTGTTATACTATTTTTTTTTCTATTCCCCTCATAAGCATACAATATCACATTGGTGACTACCAGGACCAAAGCAAAAATTTGTCATCTATAGAGATTAAGAACCTTCAGATTTAAACTGACCCTGGTTTAGAAATTCTGGAGGTTCCACTCTATGGATTTTCTGGTCTACAACTAAGTAGAGTCTGGAGGGTGATTACCCTAGGATGGATACTGTTAAATGTAGTACCCAAAATACATCATACCATTTAATTAAATTTTTCTATATGTAGCCAATTCATACCATTAGAAAATAGAATAACCAAAAAATTTCAGAGCCTACCAAAATCTGCAGATGACCAAACCTCCCAACCTTAGAGTCCTCTTTATCTCCCAGGACTCACCCCCGAGCAAAGATCACCTCCTAGCACAGATCAACCTCTGATCTACTTGGGAGCAGCTTATTTAAGCTCATAATTCCCCAAAGCATGTTTCTAATTCTGCGTCCAGAATAGCAGGATGCTTTCTTTCCTGTTTAGCCTAGGCTTCCCATTTTGGGATTCCTTAAAGCTGCTTTAAGCTTTTCCTCAGCTTTTCTAGCTTTTTCTCACCTCTTCCCAACTACTCCTCTTCATTGGGGAAATTTAGATTCCTCCTCAAATCTAAATAAATTTCTTTCAAGGATTTTTTGAAAGATTTTTGGGGATTTGTTGCCTTATCCATCCTCATGGATTTGGCAAGTGATCTCTAATTCTCTTTTTGGTCAAAATGCACAATCATTTTATTTATTTCCTCAAATAAATTATGCAATTACATTCACACCATACTCATCCCTTGGGGTCCACCCCCTTAGGATTAGAGTTCAATGTCTAACTTTAAAAATTCAACGCACAAATTGGGGGTGTTACACACGTGCTATTTCACAAAAAAAAAAAATATTGTGTTAATCGGTGCACCATGTAACATATAATGCACTACACTAGCTCTCCTAGTTGACAGAGAGCACCGTATGGTGGTGCCATGTTTGCGTGGGGCATTTATGCTACAAAACTTAACACTGGATGAATTTTATTATTTTCTCTGTGTCAATTAGTGCAGTGGTTAACATGTAATGCACCGGTGCTCCTTGTTGACATAGAGCATCATACGGTCTATTATATTGTTTTGGTAGTGCATTTATAAGACCCCCACGCACTGACGTTGGTGTGTACACCATGAATGGCGCACCAATTTCTTGAGATTTTTTTTTTTACCTGAAAGGTTGACAATTTATTTATAAAATATATTAATGAATAATACGGTACAGGTTTCATATCGATAAAAAATGGCTGAAAAGAGATCAAGTAACAAAAATACTGATAATACATCAAGAAAAGAAAAAAAGGAAAGTACTTTGTAAATTCTTTACAAAAAATATTATTTTTGAACTATATGTAAGTTTAACTAATATGTATTGTTTATGACGAAAGATAGCATACTACATGGATTGAAAGAATGTGTATAGTTCATGAGTCAGTTTTTGCTATGGTATGTCATTTCTTTTTTATTTACATTGATGTATATTATTTAATATTGCAATTTTCATTATTCTCACCAATGTATATACACTCATTACAGTTTATTTTTATGTTTGTAGATGGAAGGTGAAGAAGAAGAAAACAATCAACACCATGAACAAAACATTTCTAAAAATAACCTAAGTCATGGAAGTAGCTCTAGCAGTGACAACAATTCAAGCAAAGAATGATGATCACTAGGTTTGGATATAAAAGCAAGGCGTTTTATTTTTTGAAAAATGTCTCTGTGAAATCGACATTTTGTTTAATGCAACTTGATGTAGTGTCCCAATTGAAAAGACAAAGGCATAAAAATAACCGTCTCTACCTCTATGACAAAGATCGTTATATTTATATATATATATATATATATATATATATATATATATATATATATAATAAAATATATTTTAATTTATTCTATTTCATTCTCCATTGTCGTTGTGAAATGTAACACCACTGATGAAATTTATGGATGATTAAATATTATAATGAAGAGATGTGAAATTTGATGATATGATATAACAAATTAATCCAAACATAACATTCACATGCAGTAATAAAAATTTAGCTCATGTGAATTTTGTTATAAGATATATATGTTTCGTCTTTTGATGAATAATGAATTTTAAAGAATCACAATAATTATGATATGATATAGCAAATTATTCCAAACATCACATTCAAATGCACTAATAAAAATTTAACTAAAATGAATAATGTTATAAGATGTTTCAATTTTTTATGAATAATGAATTTTAAAAAATCACAATAATTGCACTATCATAAGTCGATGTTTCTAAAAAATACAAAATGAACACTGGTGCATGTCAGTTACTGTACACCGGTGCATTTGTATGATACAGCACACCAGTGCATTTCTATGACCTATAGGCACTACACAAATACCAGATTCCAAGTATAAATCTCGGTGCAGTTTGTGCGCTACTATGCACCGGTGTATTTATGTGAGACTACACACCGGTGCATTTCTATGACCTATGGGCACTGCACAAATACCAATACCAATTATAACTCTCGGTGCATTTGTGCGATACTACACACTGGTGTGTTTATGTGAAACTACGCACCGGTGCATTTGTACGACCTATGGGCACCACACAAATACTAATACGAATTTGAACAATCAGTGCATTTTTATGATATTGTGCACCGGTGAATTTCTATAAGTCTACATATTGGTGCGTTGAGATGACCTATGTGCACCCCAAAAATCCCAAGACCAATTAGAAGGGCTCTGTGCGTTGTATCACCAACACTGCGCCCAGTGTGGTTTTATACCTTGACGGCCTGGTGCATGCACCTTCGACCGCCCCAGGCCATCTTCTAGATGACACGCACTGGTGCTTTGATACCTTAGTAGTGCATCGATGAAACAAACATGCATAATAACCTTCTGCTACCTAATTTTTTTAGTTTTGTTGAATTTATGTTAAAAGCTCCGGAAAAACCTCTGTAACCGTAAATGGATGATGTAGCAAAGGTTTTTTTGAAAATTTTGGCCACTTTTATAACACTAAAAACCTCCTTTATAACCTCCAGTAGAGGGTCTTTTCCTTGCAGTGGGAATATAATGCCTTTATGGGATCTAACATAGGATTTGATACATTGAAAGGACTGAACAACGATATTTTTTTTCTATGGTTTTAGTCTGTAGCACTTATTCAATGGACCTTCAAGGAATGACTTGGGACATTGCAACTTATACCACATAGTAATCTTGTAATTGGACAAATTTGTGGCTTTTTTCTATTTCTAGTCATGCCATCGTGCAAAAGAAAAAAAATGTAACTTCTATATTTTGACATGAAAGATACTTTCCTAAGTTGGAAAGGAGACAAGGCATACACAAAATGTGGAAAATAATGGATTCTTGCACCCAAGCATGCCAATTTATTATCAATTGGGAGATCTCCCATAGTTAGACGTAAGGGAAATAATGCCTTTATGGGATATATCACAGTCTTTAATACAATGAAATGACTAAAGAACCATATTTTTTTCTTTGGTTTCGGTCTCTATCACTTATTCAAAGGACCTTCAAGGAATGACTTGGGACATTGCCACGAATACCCCATAGTAAGATTTTAACTAGAGAAATCGTTGGACTTTTTCCATTTCTACTCATGTCATCACAGGGTTCATAGCTACTCCTCTTACCTCTGAACTTGCAACAGAAAATTTTTGTAACTTTTATATTTTGATATGAGAGATACTTGCCAGAGTTACAAAGGAGACAAAGCATACAAAAAATGTGGGCAGTAAGGGTTTTTGACACCAGAGCGTGCCAACTTCTTATCAATTGGGAGATCTGCCATAGTTAGACACAAGGAAAATAATGCCTTTATGGAATCTAACATAGGCTTTGATACACTGAATGGACTAAATAACCATATTATTTTCTTTGGTTTCAGTCTCTAGCACTTTTTTAGTGGACCTTGAAGGAATGACTTGGGATATGTCCATGTATACCCCATAGTAAAATTGTAACTGGAGAAATCTATGGCCTTTTTCCATTTCTAGTCATGCCATAATGTAACTGAAAAAAATTGTAACCTATATATTTTGAGATGAGAGATACTTGCATGAGTTAGAAAGGAGACAGAGCATACACAAAATGTGGATAGAAAGGGCTTTTCACACCTGATCATGCCAATTTCTTATCAATTGGGAGATCTTCTATTGTTAGACACAAGGGAAATAATGCCTTTATGGGCTTTGACATAGGCTTTGATACACTTAAAGGACTGAACAACCATATTTTTTTCTTTTGTTTCAATTTCTTTCACTTATTCAGTGGAACTTCAAGGAATGACTTGGGGCATTGACACGTATACCATGTAGTAATCTTGTAACTGGAGAAATATGTGGCCTTTTTCCATTTGTACTCATTCCATCATGAAACTGAAAAAAATTGTAACTTTTATATTTTGAGATGAGAAAAGAAACTACATTTCCAAGGTGATACAAACACTAAACCCAAAAATATTATCTAAACAAAATACCTTCAAATTGTGTATCTTATATCTTCTACACAATTCATAAATAGTAGTGGCTTGTGCCTTGCAATAAAAAGTGAAGTCCATGACTTTGGAGGTTACACTGTCATGAAAATGAATAAAAAGTTGGCATAAGAAGCCTCTTATTTTAGTTGTTAACATCTATGCCTTAGTCAAGTTCACTAGAAAAAAATTGTTGGAAAACGGATATTTCATGATGTATTTTATTTTTTGCATTAATCAAATAGAAGATATATTTTCTCAAAAAAAATTTTAATGAGGGTTGGACTCTCATACATTCTATCTTATCAATTAGTTTTATTATACTTAATTTTCCTTCTTTCTACTTTGTTTTCCCTTCTTTCAAATTTCAATATGAGCATCATTCTTTTATTTTTTTAATAGATGAATTATAAATGTTTGTTTGTATAAATCAAGATAAACGAATGTTTTGAAATGATTCAAGGGCATATCTAGAGTTTTTACCATTTTTGTTTTTGGCTTTGTTTTTGTTGATTTTCGTGTTGTTTTTTGTATTAATTTAATTATGTACCTTGTTGAATTTCCATTGATAATGGAAGCTTCTATGGAATTAGGTTCATGTAGGGTAGAGATTTCTCCATAGATATTTTATGTGTTCAGTCCTTATTTACTTGAAGACATCTACAGGAAGAATGTGATACTTGTCAGGATGTGTGGAAAGAAAACAACAATTGTTAACTTTGAAGCACAATCCCCATATGAACTCGATTGGATTCCCTATTGCACATCATTTGAACTTGGATTATGTGTCACTATTTATTCATAGTTTATAGTAGCTTTAAATAAGGTTGACAAGGCATAAAAATTGATCAATTTATTGCATTTTGTATATATAAGGTGTCGGTCCTAACAAGTGTGTGCGGTGAAAGATTCCAGCTATTTGTTTTAAAGTGGCTGTGAGGTGTTTAAAAATTAGCCATACACCATGACATTAATATGATTCGTTGTAGTATTTACCATGTTTATTTATATCTCGTTTTAAGATACCTCCTATTGAACAAAAGGTTTACCAAAAACTAAAGGTTGATAGCTTTTAATATCACACTAGTTATTATGAAAACAATTTTGAGTAGATCCAATTTCTCAATTGGAATATGCTCATGAGTAGTACATATATATGTAATACTCATAGAACTAGAATAATATAATTTAGTTGTATTAAAATGAATATAGTTTTATAAGGATATAAGGTGGAAAATTAGCATTGTTGTTAACAATAAAATGCAACATCATGGCCCCAATAAGGGATTTCCCATCAGAATATACATCATGGCCCTAAATTTATTTCAATAGAGAAGGATTAAAAACCAAGTCGATATCCTACATGATTATATAAATAATTTTTTATACAAAGAGGGTATTTTTAAAATCAGTGTTGTCTGCGTGCTCCATGAGGTTAACCCCAACAATGGGTTGTAGCGAGTGGTCAACAAATAAGCCTCCATGTGGTTAAACATTATGATGGGAATTTGTGTAAGAGATCTCTACAAGCTAAGCTGAGAGAAAACAACAAAAAGATAGGAAGAGAACATATTATTCATCACCTTAATATTGGATTTATATTTTACTCATAGAGAAGCATTATGATTTCACATACAATTAGTAATTTGGTTAAGGATGGGAAGGTAATATTTACCCACCATGTAGACCTTGACATACTTTCACAAAATCTTTGGGAAATAAAGGTTGTAATATTCCATCTGAACAAATACACAAGAAGACTCCCATCTTAACAAAGACCTTGCCAAATTCTTCATTCTAGATAGCAATTACTAGGAAAATGTGCATGTTGGTAGTTTAGAATAAAAAATATACAATATCTAAGGAAATAATCCATGGCATGGGTTCAAAATTTAGCCTTTTAGAAGGAGTTAAGGTTTAACAACCAACAAAACATAATAATCAGATAGTCAGAATATTGAGTCATCCCAACAATAACTCTTTTACAAAAAGTAATATAATATCTTAGAAATAAAATCCTCATTGATATCATAGTAGATGAAAAAATTCATGCCTTAGTGGAGATGATAACTTATCTCTTTATCATATTATTGTGTCCACTTTGTCACAACACAACCAAATTCTATCAGCACATATTTTGATCATATCCAAATTCTATGCACAACTAATCCCTATACCGGCTCTTGGAAATCACTACAAATAATTTCTTGGGTAGATGAAGAACTAAATGTGTTATTTGTCATTATTATTGCATGCTAGTGCTTTCTTACAACTCCCAAAACACTTCTTTGAGGTGTGAGCCTCAACCGTAACAATATAGTGTATAAAATTCATATAATTGTTAAGCATTCTTGAAAAAATCAATATGTTCCACAAATCCCTCTCACAAACAAGGTTCTAACAATGCTCATATAAAACGTATTCTTTGACCTTTGAGTAATATATAAGAATCTCTCCAAATGGTCGTCCAAGGTCTCAACATCACCCTATGTAGTGGTAAACATCTCATCCTCTATTTCTCGTGTTTTGAAATATTTTTGATATTTCTTTAGGAACATGTTAAGTTCCTCTATTAATAGTGTAGTCCCTTATTATGTTAGTGTAGCCCCCCTTATTGTTATTTTTGTACCCCTGTAACCCCCATATTGTTATTATTGTGCCCTTAAATTATTATTGTTAGGTCGGCTAGTATTACATTATGGCCCCACTAGGATTACATTGTGGCCCCATGGACTCCTATATATAGAAAGGAGGTTTTGTAATTTGTATCATCCAAGAATTGTTCATTCATGTAATGTATTGGAGGTTTCTCCCTTGAAGTGGCTTATTTATAAGGCGTTGATATCTCTTTTCTTCTATTTTTGAGCTGGTTTCACAACATTTGGTATCAGAGCTTTGATATTCTAGGGTTTCGCTACTCCAAACAGGTCAGCGTGGCATTTTCGATATAATTTTTTTTTATAAAGGTTCAGAATATGAAATTTTTAGAGTGCGAATCCAAAATCCTAAGGAACTTCATCGCAAAATTTCAGATCTTGGTTCATAATATTTTAGGAGATATGATCTATGCAAGTTAGGTCATTTTGCAGGCTCTTGAATTTAACCTAAACAGGTCATCATGGTATTCTCGTAATAATTTTTTTTCTACGAAGGTTCAGAAGCTGAAATGTTTAGAGTTCGAAGCTGCAATCCTGAGGAACAACATCGAAAAATTTCATATAGTGGTTTGCAATATTTTGAAAGATATGATCTGTGGAAGTTAGGGCTTTTTGAGGCTTCTGAATTTCATCTCAAAGAGGTGATCTTGGGAAAATCTTCATAGCTCTCTCTCTGAGCATCAGATTGGAATTCCGTAAAAATTGGCTGCAAGTACACGGACTTTAATTTTTGATCTACCAATTTTAGAGCCAAAGGAGGAAACAATGACACATGGAAATTTGTACAAGTTCACTCTACTGAACTAGTCCAAAATTGGGTCATTGTGTGAGATTGGACATAACTTTGCCTAGAAGAATCCAAATCAGATCATACCTGTGGAATTTGAAAAAATATTTAGAGGGCTACCACATGGCTGAATTTTAGATAGTGAGGATCCACAATTGTAGAGATAATTCCATTTCAATATTTAACTCCTCAAAAGCAAGTAAAAGGTGTGTATTTATTTTTCCGAATTGCATAAGTCTTATTGTAAGAATCAAGTTGAATTGATTCCAAGGGAATATTTTAGAATTTTTATCAGTATTGGGTTCTATAATGCCTCAAAATAATAATTCCATACCCATTAATCCATAAAAAATCTATACTATGACTCATGAAGAGGAAGAATTGTAGTTTGAGATATCAAAATTACGGTACCAAGTGCAACAAATTTCGATCTTACAAAGAGCAACCGAAGATGACATAGATGGTTTAAAAGTAGAAATGGAGGCTAAGTTGGATCATTTGAAGGATTAAATAATAACTAATATGGATGATAAATTAGTGGAAGATCACATCGAGCATCAACAACAAGTTCTCCAACTCTCAAAGGATAACCTAACTTTGGTGCAGAATCTAATGAAACAACAGGAAGATCAACATCACATCAAAATAATTTCTGAAGCAGTCATAGAAACAATAAATCAACAAGTATGATCAATTTTAGAGTATCTCAGCAAGTGGAAGAACTAACTTGTAGAAGATTCCGCATGGGAGGATGAGAATTTTATACAGAAACATCAAGAAATAATCAAGCGTTGAGGACAACACTTGTTTGAAGGAGAGGGGCACGTTAAGTCCCTATATTAATAGTGTAGTCCCTTATTATGTTAGTGTATCCCCCCTTATTGTTATTTTTGTACCCCTGTAACCCCCATTTTGTTATTATTGTGCCCTTAAATTATTATTGTTAGGTCGGCTAGGATTACATTGTGGCCCCATGGACTCCTACATATAGAAAGGAGGTTTTGCAATTTGTATCATCCAAGAATTGTTCATTCATGTAATGTATTGGAGGTTTCCCCCTTGAAGTGGCTTATTTATAAGGTGTTGATATCTCTTTTCTTCTATTTTTGAGATGGTTTCACAACATAACACTTTCTCCCTTTCCTCCCAAGATGTTATAGTATTCCCACCCAACCCCATGAAACAGTGTAAAGTTGAGTCCTTGAGAGTTTCAGGGAAAATATTTTTCTTCTGGGAATCCATAGAATAATCATAACTCCTACATAGTATATCAAACTCAGAAAATAAGCTCGATCTTCATGCAATAGATCGTGAAAATGTAGAGGAAAGTAGGGTCAGATATTCTTGATTTCAACCAATGCATGTGGGTCCACAATTGAGAAACAAAAAGTGGAATTATCCTCCATTGGTTGGTTCTCACCAACCCCTTCACCACGAATATCTTCATTTTCTTCCATCCATTAGGGGAATTTTGAGGTCTAAATGGGCCTCCTAAGGAAATTATAAAATAATATTGGAAATAATAAACTAATATTTTATTACATCATCATATTTTAGAGGGAAAAAAAAACTATTTTTTTCAACTCATATTTTCAACTTATCTCCCTATGGGTTTACTCAAATTTCGAGCAGAAACACTCATTGGATGTAAAATTTGATTCCTCATCCAAGGAGTATCCATGTTGCATAATTTCGATGAACCCTGCTACACAAAAAATGAGAAATACATGAAAAATGTGATTGCAATCACGTTTTTCATGTATTTCTATTTTTTTTCTAGCAGAGTCCATAGAAAGTATGCAACATGAGTACTCCTTGGATAAGGAATTGAATTTTTCATACAACAAGTACTCCGTCTCAAAATTTGAGTAAAAACTTAGAAATATAAGTTGAAAATACGAGTTGAAAAAGTAGTTTTATTATTTATTATTTTTACTTTTTTTACTTAAAAGATGGTGAATCCCCCCCCCCCCCCCCTCCCATGGCTGACAACATCATATTAAATCCTGTTGGTTCTTGTAAAGTTTATTTTGGTTTTACATTTTTCTTAGGAGGCCCATTTTAGACCTCAAAATTCCCCTAATGCTTTCCTCCTCCAAACACACCCCTTCCTACAAACTGTGAAGGTTGATTGTGGTTCAGATATAAGGTTTTAGTCCAAATGGTCTCCTTCTTCCCTTCTACTGGTTGTGAGATTCCTAAATTGTTGTCCCCAGAGTCCAGGTCAAAAGTACCAACGTGATGGGTTTGTATCTGTTTAGAATTCCTGCTTGCAATAGAAGGCCTAACATGAGAAAAAATTTATGATGTATCAATATTTCCTTTTCCCTTCTTGATTTTAAGGCCCCTACCTCTGCCAGTCATAAAATTTGAAAAGAAATCAAACCATAAATAATTAAAAAAACTGTAAAAAATTATAACCAGAACAAATGAGTTTGAAATCAAATGTTGCATCTAGCTCAAAAAATATCACTACAACACACAATTAATACAAAAATAATTTCCTTCAGGTAATAGAATAACACTACACTTAAAAAAAAAAGAAAAACAAGGCCGACTTACCTCTAGTGCAAAAAAGAAAAATCAAAACTTTACTAGAATTCCTTAAATGCCTCCCCAACAATAGCGCCAAAATATTGGGTGGCAAAATTGAAATTCAATTCCTCAACACTTAATTATAAATCCAAGACTTCATAAGATTCAAGGGGTAGCAGAAGTAATTCCAAGGGTTTTGGGTTCACTCTATCAATCATATCTCTATCGCTACAATTAAATCACTCATGTTCAAAACAAAATATTTAAATAAATCCTTTTAGTTTTATTCCTACATGGTTAACACAATGACACCACGCCACTCCAAAAACTGGACTCTCACTCAAAAAATAACAAAATCAGAGACTTTGAAAAATATCTCAGAAATAAAAAAACTGAGAATGTATTCCAAACCATGCAAGCTCAATCATTTCGAAACAAACTTGTTCATGTACTGAAAAACTTTGCAAAAAAAATCTATTCCTGTGCTTAGTTCCTATACTAGGAAATACAAAACAACGTTTTTCCTGTACTTGGAAAAATAAAACAACTTTGTTCCTACACTCAACAATCCTTTGTTCTTGTACTAAAAAGAATATTGTGCAACAAGCCTAGACTCAACTGATGTGGAAAGAAACCTTTCTTGAATAAAGATAAAATCCCCCAAATCATCATACTCTCTTTAACTACTTAACACATAAATATCAAGATAAGATGAAGACCTTATCAAATAATAGAAAAAAATATTAAACTCGTGCGCACAAATTAAGATATCACCTCATGAATATAGTTTTGTTTATACCATTTTCTGATTTGATTAATATTGTATTCGAGATAAACTTCTACGTTTTTTTAGATATGCAAAACACTTACTTCAAAAGGAGGATTCAACTGATAACCTCAAATTAATTAGTGACAACAATATTTTTTTCTTGTACCTAAGATACCCAAGTAGCCACATGATAATCAGAATTCAACATGACCAAAAATACCATGTAACTTTTGAATCAAAAAGTTCTCAAGAAAAGAACAAGTCTACTTGTATAGTGACACTATCAGATAATAACATTCATCATAATAGATTTTTTCACTTTCTTACTGTAGATAAAAAATATCAATAAATGATATATCATTCACCAAGCAAGATCTATTGAATAATTTATTTTCAACCTTCAAAATCCTCACTCAAAAGAACTATACGCACCACATAGTAGATCTAAACTTTTAACTGAAGAGTTGAATTTGGAAACAAAAAGGAACCTTCAAAATTCAAATACTTTATGTGTATTACAATAAACGTAAGGATTTATTCAATGTTAAACTTTAAGAAAAAACCCCATGTATGAACGCAAGAGTTCAGATCTGAACCTCTATTACTTTTCAAAAAAATTGCACAACGGTTAATCTCGTTATAAAGACATGTTACAAGTAACCTTCACACAGATAACAAGCACACCATTCACTTATCCAACAATACAATAGACAGAGGAGAATGATATGGGTTGGCTGGGTCCTTAGCCAACCAACTCATTTCCCTTTTAAAGGAAAGAGGTTAATCTATAAAAACATATTTATCATCACAATAATTATACAAAATGAATGCATGAACCTAGAATTATTCCTTTTTTATCAAATAAAAAAGTATCTTCTCGTTACATATCATATAATGATGAATCCAACTCTATTTAGGTTGTCACAATACAAGCTTCTTATTATACAGGCACCAAAAATCGTCTACAACATTGCTAACCTACACTATAATATAACTTGATATATATACACATTACCTCAGCTCATGACCATATCAAAATCATAACAAAAGATGAAGTTGTTGGAAACTAATACTTGACTTTAGAAACCCTTAAATGCTCCAAGCCATTTGCAGGAATAAAAGAACAAAACTTCAGGAGATTAGGTGCACCTTTCTCTTTGACAACTGAGGCTAACTTCAAGTCGAACTTCTCGAATAAATGACCTTCCACATTTGGTGCTGGAAATGAAGTAAGTGCAAGCATATCAAGATATTCATGTATCATAACCACTTAGATTTTGAATTAGTGAACATGTATTGCAAAATCCATAAGGAAATGTAAATGGTGAGTTACATAGAAAAACATTGACCTATTTGACCATTAATTAACATAAAAATACATTATCTATTTACCCAAAGAATCATTAAAAGAAACCAAAAATACTTGCATAGAAGTATTATTTGAATTGTGAAACAGAGGCTAACATAAGTTAATTTAGGTAAAAATTAAGACAATTATGACAACCAACAGACACTGGTGTTCTTTGTTGAACACATACCTTTCGCTGTGGTTAATGGGGACTTTGTGGTTGATGGTGGGACAACATGCTTTTTTTCCACACTCTCATTCTCAACAACAATGTTGGGATCATTCACATCACCTTCCCATATAATCATCTGATGAACTGGATCACAACTAGCCCCCTTGGTAGCTTGCCTCCTCATGTTCCTTGTACAAACTACAATAGAAACTCTTGGCATGGCTGCAACAACCTGCAGATTTACCACAAAACTATAATTAAAAAAATGTTGATTTTTCATAGTAGATCACCAATCATTCATGAATAGAATTTTCTCAGTGAAAATAAGGCTTGTTTCATGGAATTTGATGTATATTTTCAAGGTATACAAGTATGATATGGCAAATCCAAAAACAAAATTGTTGATATCAAAATTAATCCAACCGGAACTCCTAATCTAACCAAACAACAATCTGATTTCTCTACTCATTATAACCTAATTTATACAAGCTAGAAGAACCAAAACCCAATAAGCCTCTAGTCAATTACAGGCATACAACTGTTGCAAATAAGTATATAATGAATAATATCCTGTCAATGTAGTATTAGAAAACAAGGTAATTTATTGGGATTTTTAATCAATAGGAAACAACATGCAATGCTTTAGCTATGTACTATAAAATCCAATCTAAAATTTCCGTTTGCTGAATTCCAAGGCTATGTGCATGGTAATTCATGTGTCCCTAAACAATTATGGGTTGCAAATAGTTGAATTTTTTTTAATTTTGTGGTTAGATGATCAGATAAAAAAAATTTGTGTATTTACCTTGATCACAGTTACTTCTTTGATAGGTTAGATTATATGTGAAACTTATAAATGAGTTGTATAAACAATAATATAGCTTTTACCAAAGAGCATACATCATTAGAAAATATAACATATTGATTTTTCATATTGTTTGCTATGGTAATTGGTGAAAAATCTATGTGGACTTGGGTGACTAATTACACAGTTCTTGTTTTATTCCTAGAATTAAGGAGTAGTCTTGATATTAATCCCTATTCTACATGAGAATAGGGATCCCTTGATATTAGAATAAGGATAATAAGTGTGGAAATCTAATAAGGGTTCCTAGGTTCCCTGGTTGCTTGGGTATGTGTTTTAGCTATTTGTTTTCTAGGTGCTTTTGCTAATCAAACATTAGCTCTAGGGTGTGTGAACTCTTTCTTTCAAAGAATGCATGATGTTAGAATTTTCTATCAAGTAATATATTGTGTAAACATTATGGGAATGCTTCTATTTTCATTTTCTTGTTTTTTCTTCATACAGGTGATATATTTCTGTGTAATATACCGAGGTTAATTCATAAAATATAACATAATAGGGGAGAATATAAGACTAGTTATGACGCCTTATTGTGCTACCTAATCCTATGATTCGGTTATTTGGGACATCAACTAGAACTTTTGGACCTAGAACTGCATATTGTTTGCAATGGTAATTGCTGAACATTCTATATGGAATTGGGCATATAATTACATAGTTCTTGTTTTATCTTTCTATGTTTTTGCTTCCTATATTTAGGGTGTATCCTTGATATTAATCCCTCTTCCACATGAAAATAGGGATCCCTCCGTATCAAAATGAAGACAGAAAGTGTGGCAAAGTTATAAGGGTTCTTGGGTTCCCTGGTTGCTTTGTTATGTGTTTTAACTACTCATTTTCTAGGTGCTTTTGTTGATCAAATATTACCTCTAAGGTGTGCGAATGATGTATTTTAAAGAATGCATGATATCAGAATTTGTCTATCAAGAAATACATTGTGTAAACATTATGGGAATGCTCCTATTTGTTTCTCCTGGTTTTTCTTCGTATGGGTGATATATTATTGTGTAATTTGTCGAGGTTAATCCAGAAAATAGAACAGAAGATGGGAGAACAGTGTATTAGTTATATCACCTATTTGTGTTGCATTACCCATAGGTGGGTTATTTTGGACTTCAACTACAACTTTTGGACTTAGAACTCCATATTTTTTTCAATGGTAATTGCTGAACAATCTATGTGGATCTCATGCATCTCTAGTCTCTACTCTAGTCTCTAATCTAGTCTCTATTGTAGTCTTTGCTTCAATGGATGAATCATATAAGAAATAAAAAAAACAAAAGTAAACAAAATTAGCAGCAAAAAAATGAACATGATAACACTATTTAACAAAATTAAACTTGATAAAAATGTGCACACACTTGATTGTGTGTCTCCAAAAACTGAAAAATAGAATGAATTTAACACTGTGCACACACTTTGACTATATGTCTCCAACAATTGATGAGTAGAATGAATGTTTCAAATGAAAGTCAGTAAGGGTTGAGGTTGTTATATAGTTTTTTGATGTAGAATTTTATTGATGGGGAATATTAGCATGGATTCCTATCTCCCAAATTCAAGTGTGTGTTATGGATTGATTTGTACATGATCCGAAGGTCGATAAACATTAATGGTTGATCATTTTTCTTTCTTGTGTTTGATTATTGAATTGAAAGGGTTGGTGTCATTTATTGCATCACGTGAATTAATTCATAAATTGAACGATGTCATTTATTTCCTTCATTAGATTGAAT
Source organism: Pinus albicaulis (assembly GCA_034641835.2). Classification (NCBI taxonomy): domain Eukaryota; kingdom Viridiplantae; phylum Streptophyta; class Pinopsida; order Pinales; family Pinaceae; genus Pinus; species Pinus albicaulis. The sequence goes on from CM076570.1 coordinate 1,069,178,071, forward strand.
GGTTGAACACACATGTACATATGGCTGACACACATTTCACTTGTTCTTCTCGAGGCATTACCCCGCCATGGGATGTGTTGCTCTAGTGGAAATGATTGGGTTCTTGTTAGATGGGATAGGTGTACTGTTGGATAGAATTTAATGAGATTTTTTGTATTTTATTTTGATTTAATTTGTAATTCATATTTGGAGGTAGGTGGGACATGATGTCTTGTCAACTTTTTACGTTAGAGGCTCAGTGTTTGAAAACTATTTTTCCAATCAATATATGGGCCCATTTTGGATATAATTTAATTACTTATATAAATTCGTATTAACTATGTATGTGAAATTTTCTGATATTTTATTATGATTTTTTTTATGGATGTGTGAGACTCGTATTATAACAAATACGGGTCCCTACACAACAATAGAAGTCCCTCCACTAAGGGTTGAGGTTGTTTTATATTTATTTGATATTTGATTGATAGGGAAGATTGGCATTTATTTCCATACCCCTAATTCAAATGTGTGTTATGGATTGATTTGTATATGATCCAATGGCTATTAAACTTTCATGGTTTATCCTTGTGCTTTCATGTATTTAATTTCTGCAATGAAAGAGTTGGTGTCATTTATTGCATCGTGTGAATTAATGCATGAATTGAATGGTGTTGTTTATTTCCTTCATTAGGTTGAATGTTTTAGCACACATATAAATATGGCTAGCACACATTTCACCTATTCTTGTGCAAGTATTACTTGGCCATGGGCTATGTTGCTCTAGTGGAAATCAGTGGGTGCTTGTTTGATGGGATAGGTGTATTGTTGCATAGAATTAAATGGAATGTTTTGCAGTGCATTTTGACCTGATTAATAATTCAGATATGTAGGTATTTGGGACAAGATGTCTTTTCAAATTGTTATGTTAAAGGCTTAGTGTTTGACAACTGTTAGTTCAATCTATATATGGGTCCATTTTGGACATAATTTAATAGCTTATATAGCTTAGTATTAACTATTTATCTGTATTTTTTTGATGTTTTATTACAATTTTTTGATGGATGTGTGGGAAAACTACTATAACAACCATTGGTCCCTAGAAAAAATAGAAACCTCTCCCCTATTGTACATATGCTTAGGTTGATAGGCATTTCTTTTGAATCAGTCTTCCAGAAATTTTAGTCGACCTTTTTTATTTAAGAGTGACATGTCCTATTTATATAAGTTTGACATCTGTCCATAATAATAAGAGGCGGAAACTGAACTGAACTGTATTAAAAGTTCCATTCCCACATGCCAAAATTAATGGAGTGCTACACTCGCACTGTTGATGCCTCAGATTTTGTTGGGCACCCAACTGTTTGGCAATGAAGACAATAGGGAATCCTTGAATGCTCGTAATATTGTGGACAGAAGTATGGTTTTACTCGACTATTAGATCGATCATTCTGCAAAAAAATTCCTATGTCGATTCCAACCCACCGGTGACTGTGCAACTGATAAGCCGTGACAAGAAAAAAAATTCATGATCAAGAAGAATTGTCTATATGTTCCTTCGTAATCAAGATACAAAGATAGCAAGAGAAGGCATTGTGCTAGTTACATAGAGGAAAGTTCCATGTTTGGTGAAGGTGCATATGGGGATACTAAGGCAGGTTTCTAATTTCCTAGAATTTGTAAAACAATTTGTAGATCTGTGTGGTGATCCAGTCAGATTGTATCACCAAGAAAGGATCCCATTAATTTTGAGAGGCTAGAACCTCCTCCTCGGCATTCAGTCGAGAGGAATGACGACATATTGCGAGAGACTCCAATTCCACTAACCGCTTGATCACAACAAAGTTGAAAAGCTAGGTCATCCCTTCCACCATTGCAAACTCTATCAATCATGAGGAGGTGCTTGGAAGAATGGCCTAAAGTAGGATTTAATGGAATTGGAGAATGGCCAAATCCTACAACACCTGGGGCAAAGAAAAATGTAGGAAAAATAAATAGCCAATTCATTAAACTTGATTTAGGATCTGTTCAATGTAATATTCTACCAACGCATTCACAACTAAAGAGGGATAAATTTGCATTATTCAATAAAGAATTTTCAAGGGTTGTAGAACACATCTATCTAGGAAGTGATCTTGTTGCCGGAAATAGAGAGGTTCTTCGTGAGAATGGTATAACTCACGTATTGAATTGTGTCGGTTTTGTTTGTCCAGAATATTTTATGTCATATTTGGTATACAAGACACTGTGGTTGCAAAACACAAGATAGCCCTTCCGAAGACATCACAAGTATTCTGTATGATGTTTTTGATTATTTTGAGGTAAGAGAAATAAGTGGCAGAGTTCTTGTGCATTGCTAGCAAGGAGTGTCCTGCTCAACCTCCTTGGTAATTGCATATCTCATCTGGAGAAAATTATAGAGCTTTGAAGATGCATTTCAGTATGTTAAAATGGCATGTGGTATCAAAAATCCAAGCATGGGTTTTTCTTGCAAATTATTACGGTCGAAAAGGGTACATGCAGCTCCAATGAGTCCTAGCTCTTTGCTAAGGATGTATATAATTACCCTTCATTCTTCATATGATTGTTTAAATTTAGTTCCAAAAATAGTGAGTAAACCTGGTGTAGATGCATTGGATTCCATAGGTGCTTTTATTGTACATATACCATCTACAATTATGTGTGGATTGGAAAATTTTCGAATTTGTAATGGAATGGATGGGAAAGGCTGCTGCTTTGTAGGTTGTAGGACATGAAAGAGATTAGGGTCCAATTATTGTTATTAAGAAAGGACATGAAACTGATGAATTCTAGGATGCTCTTTTATTTGATGATTACGAGAGGACATGAAATAGTGTAGGTAAGGATGTATTAGGAAGCTTCAACTTTGGCAAAGAGGAGGTTGATACAACACGCAGGGTGGGTGTTGTAAACAAGAGAGTAGAACTGTATGATATAGATTTTGAGTTATTCAGGAGAGCAGTTATAGGAGGGGTTCTTCCACCATTTTCAATATCTAGTTTTGGAGCTGAAACACACCTTCCAACAAGAGAAAGTGGTTGGGTTAAAATACGATGCAAATTTTTGAGTGGCACTGTAAAAGAGTTCATTACAGCTTAGAAGAAAACCAACAACATAGTTGTTTTGGTGTTGAGTCGTTACAAGGACATACAATTTTTATCTCTAGATCCTGTACTATTTGTTTCTCATTGTCCTTCTCCCATATTACTTCCTCCAGATTCAAGAAATAGGTTTAAGTCTCCACCTTCACAAACATATATTTCATTTAATTCATCACCTTGTTCCTCTTCTTGGTATGTTTTTTCATCATCTTATATCCCATCCAGTCTCAAATTTAGCCAAACCCTTTGTCAAATCCAAATCTCCTCCTAAATTTCTTGCAAAGTTTTTTTTCTTTTCCATCTTTAGAGGTACCAACATTAATTGATGGTCCTATCTTGTCCTCAAAAGATGCACCAGTATACACTTATGCTCCTTTAGGTGTCACAAAAGAGAAAATATTATGGGAAATGGAGATTCATAATTCCCACTTGAGGTTTGTGATTAAGTGTGTCATGGAGTAAGCCAAGAGGAGAAAAACACATTTTCACATAGGAAGGAAACTGTACAGAATAAAGATATTTGGCATGGAAAAATCAACTATACATTTCAATGTTATAATCGTCATTACCTACGCAAGATATATCGCATCCTTCTTCTCTCCACAATGAGTCACTGCATGCAAGTATATTCAAGGAGACTAATGACCATGAATGGAATTGTTCAATTTTGTATGAGTGGCCCAAGATAGAAAAAATTGACATGTTTAATGCATATTATCTTGATTCTAAAGGAATTTTCATTTTATTAGCACCAATCAAAGCCTGTGGGGATGCAGAGTTTTCATAGGCAGTCTTTCTGTGGGTAGGCTATGATTAGGTAGTTGAGAAGGAAATAGTTCAAGTGGGTGGTAGAATAGGTAGAATTCAGTTAAGATATATTGATTGGGTACAAATTGGTAATGATTTTGTACATGAAAAAGCACATTGCTATTCTCAACTATGTTCTTCTTTGGTTATTTTTGTTGTGTTTGGTCGTTTCTTATTTCAGGGGCAAGGTGAAGCAAAGGGTTTGAGATTTTTTCATTCTTAGGCTGCATTACATTTGATTTAGCTTTTTGACTTTCCAAAGCATTAAGAACAATTTTAATGGTGTTCAACTGCTCTCTCGTTCTGGTTGTTGAAATTTGAAACTAATTTGTGCCATTTATATTGATTTTTCGGGCATTTAATTTTCTGAAAATTATGCAGATATATTGACTCTAGTGCTTGGAATTTTCTAGTAGAAAGATTTTTTTTGTGAAGGAATAGATGTGGAAAAGGATATACTAAAATATTTCATATTTTTTTGTGTTTATATTTTTTTTTATAATGATTTACAGGTAGTTAAAGAAAGTGAAGAACCAAATGAGTTCTGGGATAACTTCATTAGTGGCTGAGGCCAATAACATGTATATAGAAAAGTTGCAGCAAGAAGAGGAAATAGGAATCTCATCTACTGCATTTTTGAAAAGGTGATAGGAAGAGGACAACCTTATCCTTTTTAGAAGGTATATTGTCTTCCAGTCTCTAATTTTCTGTTTTCAATGTTTTTTCGTTTCCTGAATCCTTTTTTAGCTTTGTGTATGAAAATATTCTTTTCCCTTTCGGACTTTTATCTAGCGTACTACACTTGGTAAGAAATTGCAGTGACTCAATTTGATGTTGCACATGTCAAATAACTCTGGTAGTGCTAAACTTATATTCTTGTATCTAATTGATTGTAGTATATATCGAAATAAACAGATCTAGTCAAGAGAGTAGCCATAAGCTTAGGCTTAATCATGCAACTATTATACAGATTTGGTCATATCAAAACTAACTTTTGTACTATTGGCAAGCTTTTCTAGTGTACATTACTGAAAACTAACTATAATTGATTGACAACTTGGAAAATTAGATGCAATTGCGCATCTATTTCCTGCACCCAAATCAATACATTTGTTAGGAACTATGTATCCTCTATTGTCTCTACAATCAGTTTTTCGCATCCAGATGATTGCAACACCAACGGTGTTGACAAGAACCTCCTGTGTCCCTTCTCCATCTCTTTGATCGAGTAGCCACAATAAATCAAACAAAAAAAATTCTTCTCCAATAACAATCTAAAGCAAAATCTGAATATTGTCCGGGAAATCAACAAAATGCCAGGGTGACACAATTAGCAATAGGGATTTTGGGGTAGTTGACTGCACTGGAGATTAGTTATGCACAAGTATCTCAAAAAATGTTTGGTATTTAATTTCATTTAATAACTTGAAAGAAAATCTCTGAAGGAATTTATATCCTCTTCATGACCTTGCTCTTGGTGCAAATCATTTTACTTGTCAACTCTAAATCATGTTAACCTAGCACTTAGATTTATCCTATTGTGGTGAACCTTTATTGCAATTGAGCTTTAGGATTTTTTTTATCTCACTAGACTTGTCTCTTTCATTTAACCTTTGACGTCCTTTTTGTGGTTTTTCTTGAAGCTCATATGAATCTTTTGCCTAACTTCAAAATGTCTTCCACAACCTTCAAAACATACAATGCATATCATGATACGGCTCAATAAAAAGTTCTTCTAGATTTAAGATTGTATTGTCGTTACTGTTTTCTTAAGATTGTTCAAATTTCACTTCCATTAAATAAGATATGTTTCCCTTCAAATGTTTTTATATAACTATGTTTTACAACTAAGAAATAATAATATGTCGTCATTATTTATTCAATTGAAGTTATGGTTTTACTTGATAAGTTGGCAAGAGTAACCAAAACAAATATGTTTTTATTTCACTTGAAAAATTGGCTGCGAACTAAATGGTAGGTTGTCCTTTACTTGAGAAGCCCTGTTAGAGGCCATTTTGGAATAGAGCTATGGATTTTACACAAAATTCATATTTACATTTGAAAAAATTACATTTCAAAATTCAAGAGAAACAACTACTTGATTGAAGTGGAAAAATTAAGGATTTGGCTAAGATGCAGCAGATATATAAAGTCATTGTATTTTCTAGTGGCCAGGTTTTCTTCTTCTAATGCAAATTAATCATCACCAAATTTTTGGGTGCGGGGTCATATATTCACTGAATTTCGTAGCAATTTAACTGATTTTGGTTGTATATGGGTTGAAAAAGTACATCAGTGGGAATATTCTCAGTAACTCTTAGAGAATGATGCAAGATATTCATAGGTAGTTGAAGAATTCACCTCCTGCAACTAGTGTTCTTATTTCTTTCAATGAAACGATGAAGGTAGGAAAATGTATGTCTCGCACCATGACAGAAAACTTATTTGGTAAAGATAACACCTTTAAATAAAGAATTCACATAATTTTATTGTCCTTTGTGCTTTTTAAGAATGCACTAGAAATGTTATCTGAAATTACAAAGAGTTGCTCTTTGTTTAATGAACTCTTCTAGTGGAGAGTGCAGAGACTATAATTTTATGGGAAAACAAATATTGGACAAAAAATTATTATATTGTTTCATGTGTTTTTCTTCTTTGTTTACTCTTAAAAGTATATGCCACGATTGAATCTTAGCAGATGGACTTTGGTTGGGAAGGTTTGGCCTGCTCATGAAACATTAGTTCCACAAAGTTCAACCCGGCGATCGTCTTTACGGTGATACTTCATTTTGGGGACATTTTGAAGAGGAAAATTGAATTTCATTCTCCTCCAAATTTCCAAGTTGGCTCTCCATTACTAAAGTCGGCTCTGCTTCATATGGCACCCATTCGCATGACTAATAAGGCTATACATAGCTTAGATGTATCCTCCCAAACTAGCACTTCGAATATGCATATACATCTCTGAAATGCAAGGTCTATCTAAGGCTTTGTAAGGTGAAATTTTGGGGCATGCATATCTGATCCTAATGTGAAGTTTTGAGGCACAAAAATCTGATCCTGATATGAAGTTTTGATGCAGGAATATGTAAAGTCAAAGAAATTTTTTGAGGCATTATATTCTATGATGACATCTATATTTTGAGGCTAAGATGTGGGTCATAATTTCCCCCCCTTGGAGACCTGAAGTAGACTTTATTGTAGGCCTATTTGTGAAATAGAAACACATGCACTTTTGTATGAAGCAGCAGGAACAAGTGCATACCAAGCACCAACAGGAATATACATTGAGCCTTGAATATCCAGCACACTTGTTTCTATATATCCTAACACTTCCCCAACAATAAAAAATAGTTTAATAGAGACCCTCTCAAGACAATCAAGACTTTCTCCTCATTATCACTTACAAGTGCTCCCAAACCAGTTCCGCCAACCCACTAAATAGAGTAGTCGAAAATTACTCTCGACAATATAATTGTAGATGCGGATCTGTAGCTATAGGTTCTATAACCATCCTCTCCATTGGAGTTTTTGGATAAATTTTTCCAGCTAAACAAACTCAAATTTTGTTCTACACCAGCAAATGTACTTAGAATCTCAGTATTTTTAGGCACAAATATGAAAGCCTCATTGCTTGCAATAATTTTCCTAACATCATTTGGATTTAATATGGCATTATGGGTACCTCATTATCACTTACAAGTGCTCCCAACCTATGAATCAAAGTAGTAAAAACTTAATCTAGACAATATAGCTGTAGAAGCAGATCTGTGGCTACAGTTTCTATAACCATCCTCTCCTTTGCAGTTTTTGGATAACTTTTGCCATCAAGACAAACTCAAATTTTGTTCTACACCAAAAAATGGACTCAAAATCTAGGTACTTTTAGGCACAAATATGAAAGCCTCATTTCTTGAAATAATTGTTCTCACATCATTTAGAGTTAATATTGCATTATGGGTACTTGAAATAAGTAGGACTAGAGGAAAAAAAACATTGTTGGGTACCAGCCTCTTATCTATGATCTTTCAGTTGGCATACCAATAGCATATTGAGGAGAGTATGTGTGCCAATGTGAGAAAGTGATTTAATGATATGATTTGTCCCTTTCAGTAGATCAACATAGCATGCCACACTCTTTCCTTGCTCATAAGTCTCTACCAGAAGTGGTTGTACAAGTGGATACAAGGGCTTAGGAAAATACATATCTTTCCACTTGAGGAAATTGTAAAGAATGCGACTCAACCGTGCAACTTCTATGGAAATATCAACTTGAGACAACATAAATACAACAAATTATTGTACACTTTCATCAGGTCACAACCATCTCAGTGCCAACGGACGACTAGAGACCATTGAAACCCAATTTACTATCACAAAATCCCTCTGAATCACTTCACTAACTCCAGGATGCCTTAATTTCACTGCAACAGTCATAGGGTTCATCTTTTGACCGAAATAATTAAATAACATAGTAGCTTTATGGATTTGTGCAATACTGCTAGAAGCCACAGGCTCCTCTTCAAAATCCTCAAATATGTCATCAATTCTATGACCAAAACAATTTCAATAGTTTGTTGTGTATATGAAAATTTATGTGTCAGTGTCTCTGTATGCAATTTTGTAAGCTCATTACTTAAATCTCTGGGAGAAAGATCAGGATGTGTAGATGCCCGTTGACCTCACTTGATAGAGGGAACCCTTGATTTCTCCAAAAATATATGAAAAAGTTGCATCCAAATTTCACTACACCTTCCTCCAAACACAGAGGCATATGGAGCCATGGCAATAGCCGGTCTGAATAAAGTAATCAAATAAAGTGTCCTTAGCACCAAATCAATCCCTCCACAAATGACCATATAGATGAAGTGAAAGTGGAATGTCTATTGAGTTCTTCACTATTTAGTTAGAAATTAGGATGTAATTCTTGCGATTCATCCCACCTATTAAGTGCCCATGAAGCCTCCCCAATAATAAAAGCCAAGACTCGAGGGGTAAGATGTGACCTAAAACAAGCCAATCTCACATCACAAGCAATCTTCCTAACATTCAGAAATGCAAGTCCACAATAGTAGCATATCAGCGATAGTTTCCTGCGTACAGCTTGAGCATCATAATTCATGCCAACAGACATCACAAAAACACCATTGGTGTTGTGTGGTATACAAATATCATGTATGAGTTTGAAGAATCTTGAAAGTAATGTGATATAATGTGCCTTTCTTGCACTTCCGTGGGAAGAACTATACTTCTCATCTATCCTACTCCAGTGGGGCTTCTGGAACTATAAATTCTAAAATCTAAATTGGTTCAAGAGTATTTTAGGTAACTTGGAAGAAGGAGGGTTTCCATGTGTGCTAAATTCTATATCTTGGAACGTTCGGATTGAGAAACCACATCCTGCTTTCTTAGCAGGTCGATATACTAAAAACCTGCAGTATATTATTGGGTTAGCATCAGCAATGGAGATTAGTTTTAAAGCCTGTAGTGCCCTTAATAGACTATTAAACCTTGAAACTGAAGTCCGCGGGAAGACATTTTCAAATTTTCATTTCAGTGAGGAATTGTGAAAAAAGTTCTGCAATGTCCCTCCTTTCATGTTTACAGTGCCTTCTTTCGCTCTCTTTTCAATGAGAAGTTTCACTGATGAAATTAATTTTAAGGTCGAGTCTAGGTTGGACAATAATAATAAGTGAAGAAAATAAGTTAAAGAAGTAATTTAAATGTCCAGAGGTTAAAGACAATGGATTTTAAGAAAAAAACATTCTTACGTCTAAAGGTTAACGATAGGCTAAAATTAAAATTAAAGATAAACTAAAATTAACGTGGACTGTTGGTTTGGGCTTCAATACTATTAATCAAAGGATTGTTCTGAAACATATGTTATCACAACATAAATTAAAATTAAAGTTAAATATAAGATAAAATTAAGGTGGAGTCTAGGCTGGGCTTCAGTACTATTGATCAATGGATTGGCAGGAAACACAAGTTATCACAACATAATTTAAAAATCATATTTTCATGTTTGATTTTTATTTTATTAGTTCAATTGCATACTTCCATAAACATATAATTTTTTAAGAATATTTTTTTTTTAATCATAATTTTTAGTGAAGTATTGAGCTTGTAATTATGATTTACATATTTTTAACCACATGAGATAGTCGGGTGGTTAGCTTTCACCTTTTGACCACATACGGTAGTTAGGTAGTTAGCTTTATGCATTCAATTTTTTTAATTGTATTTTATAATTATGATATCTCATGAGATAAATATTTTATTACTAGAAAGGATTAACATGTCATACATGATCTTAGAAAATTATGATAAGAAGTTCCAAACTTTATTAACATCACGAGAAGCATGAAATAATATGGGATGGAGGATAATTGCATTTTTTAATCAAATTTAATTAAAAAGATATATTTTTAGTTACTTTATCATCCAAATTTTATTCATATAGATTCATATTTAAAGAATAACCAGAACGTATTTAAAAGTATTATTATTGTACAACTTAAATAATAATGATAAATTATGCTAATTAGCCAATTATTATAATAGTAATAAATTTGGTAAATGTTCTCTAAAATTTTTTAGAAGAATAATATTTAAATGTTTTTCATAAAGTATATTTTATATTTATTATAATATAAAATTTAACTCCTATGATAAAAGTTAGAAAGTGAAAAAAAATGAGCACAATACACTGTTTTACATAAAATAAAATAATTTATAACACGACCCAACAATTGTTCTATTTTAAATTAAAATGCATAAACATTAAAACAAACATAAATATATTTTTTATAGTTTTCAGTTAAGGTGTATGTAATAGTTGTTACTTTTGGAAATGCAAAACATATGGCATACATGTTTACAAATGTATTTCTCATACAATTTTTTCAAATTAACAAACATATGACCCTCTCTTTGCACCTTTTGAGACAATTTCTAATATTACATTGCAATCATATATTTTTGGCAGCATGTGAAGGGTTTTCTAAATTCATTGTGAAAAGTTGTCTAAGTTCATTGAACTCACATAGTTTCCAAATACAATGAACCTTAGCATTGTCAACATTCATATTGAACCTTTCACGTACAACTTTAGTACATCATTGAAATAAATTATTCATGTAAAATAGGCGATGTCCATGTTGAGGGATTATTCAATTATTTTTAGTTTGTATCACATTCAAACATATAAGAAAAAAAAAAAAAAGGTATTTCTCATACTAAATTTAACCCTTAATCCAAAGTTACCTGACTCTTCAATACTAAAATTTTTTAACACCATATCTACCTTACCAAACCTTAACACTTTGTATTGATGATTAGTTTTAAACATTATAAAAATATATATATCTTACTGTCGACTAATCACCCTTTATGGTTTTATTATTTACTCCGTAGAATTCAAACTATAATATATATATATATATATATGTATATATATATATATATATATATATATATATATATATATATATGTGTATGTGTGTGTGTGTGTTCATCATACGAAGGTCAATAACACCAGAGCTATATTAATGTTATACTACCACTAAGGCTTACCTCCACATATTGTTTATACCGAGGATTGGATATCCCAAGAAATACCAAGCATGAATATGGATATTCAATGAAGAGTACCTAACAGTCATTAAGGTTGACAGGAGTATGGTCTGGTTCAGATATGTCGCGAGTTTTCATGGTACTAACCTCAATCCTCATCATTGGATCTAGAGGGATCGACGGTCAATACTCTGGCGGGAAAATTGGCATGGATATCTCCGCCATCCCTAGCTAGCACCCTTTTGATACTGCTTTTGCGTCGAGGTTTCCTTTTTTCTCGGTTAGTCTGCTCCGATGGAGGTTTTTCTATGTTGAGGATTCGCTTTTGGTCATGAATCGATTTGTTTCAGCGAACCGGTACATCAAATACAGAGGAAGAGGTGCCTCTACCTCTCATCCTCTGTCTTCTGGCTAGTATTCTGCATTCCTGGTAGTGGTTCAAACCTTAGCAAAAAAATTTCCTCTGCGCAGTCCAAGTAAGGCATCCAATCTATGTGCTAGTTCACAAATTTTTCTCTCCAAACTTTATCACAGTTTACCTGCCACGAAATTGTAACTTAACTTGTTTTTCTTTGGTTGATTTTTAGCCACTTCCTTCAGAATGGAATGCGGAGCTCATTCTTATAGGTATAGTGATTATATTAATAGTTTTATACATTGTTTTCCATCTTCCCTGTAAAGAAATCTTACATGGAGTTCTTGATTACTTACATAGAAACTTATGTTTTTCTTATCACTTGTAGATCTGTTCCTAAACTAGTATGGCAGATTCTTTTGCAATGCGTTGATTTTGGTTCCATTAGTTTATCCAAGTTTTGAAATCTCGTGCTCAACTTCCACCAGGCATGCTCTTAAGAATTACAGGTGGTGGCATCGACGTACTGCCACACATGCATTATTCCTACTTCTCGGAATGAAGGCTTCTCTACTTTACATAATTTTTGTATAGTTATATAATAGACATTCTGTGTGTCATTCTCGTGAAGACTTATAAGTGTTTAAGAAATATTATCTTTAAGAGAGAATACAGATAATTTCACTTGTTATAGATAATGTCGAACCTTCGACTTACTGGGTTTAACCATTTTTACTTGTATTGCACGATTATGTAGTTGTTGTTTTGTAAATATGGTCTATGAAAATAGTTTCACTCCTGTCCTTTAAGTAGGTTAACATAACTACAATTTTTGTCCCATATTTCTCCAATGTGTGATTATACTGCTCGCAGTGTTATGCACCAGAATTTTTAGTATTTATTATCATGCATTTTTTGTTTATTTCCTCGCCAATTATTTTTGGTTGAGGGTTATGTTAGTAAAGAGTTCATTATTTTCTTTACTGTTAAATACATATAAATATTTCTCCGCTATTCCTCTGTCATATGAATTTGAAGATTTTTTTGTTATATTACGGTTATATGAATATGAAGATTTGTCTATTACTTTTACTGTGTGGAATTTATATTTGTTTCAGGTGTCCAGACTGCCAAACCTCTCTGTCTGACTGTATTTACCAGCTTTAACGATGAGTACCAGGTTGGGGTCTCCTGCACCTAGTACCAGCGGTTAACCTGACTCAATTTATGTTACAATAACATTTCCAGTTAAATTTCTTTGCTTGCATAGTAGTGGCACTCATCTATGTTCGCTTATCTCTTCATATTATGTTTCTTGGATGAGGTTTATTTTACATGCATTCTATTAATTTAAAAGAATACCTATGGTAAAATGCATGGTACAATTTAGAATTATCACGGTTCAGTTTGTTTTAATGTGGTTATTTAATCTCCATACTTTCTTTATAACCTTCAGCCAATGAAAAAAGTGTCTGCAAGATAAAACTGTAGTTTCTACTAGAATAGTTCACAACATCTTGCCTTAGTGTACAAAGTATTATAGTTTTCATAATCTCTCATTTCTAATAAAAAGTAATTAACCAAAAGAATATAAATTTTATAAATCTTAAACGAAAAGTTCCAACAGAGTAATATTAAAACACTCTCTATCTAAATAGAAAATATTTCTGCAGAGAATAGATTACAACACAGTCTTTCCCTAGTCTAAATATATGTTTTTGTATATAATAACCTAAAAAGAAACAAGAAGTTATTTTATATCTAATAATAATAACCAAACATTCACTTATCGGAAATAATCGAGTCAAGTTGTGGTGTCCTCCCAACCAACAAGAGAGGAAATTATGTCCTTCTCTTCCCCTGTGCTTCCATTGAAAGGTATGGGTTGACAGTAGATTTTCTTCTTTGACCTCAAGACTCCAAGTCCAGTCAGTGCCAGAAACTTCAAGAATTTTTTGAGCATTTTTCCACTGGTCTCTACCAGCTCAGGAAATTCTCACTCTTCCTTAAGCCATGAAAAAAACCCCCATTCCTCATTGGGATGAGTCTCTTATCCCTAGAGGAACAGGTAACTATTCAATTGCCCCCAACCCCCTTGCAGTTCTTTGAAAAAATTTACCATCAAGCCTTTTAATTTTACTTTCCATAACTAATTTTATCATTCAAAATTTAAAAGGAAGGAAAATAACTTTTCCAGCAAAAATAATAATTGTCTCAGTCTTTCCTTAAACAATATTAAAAATTATTTTAACTAGTTAAGAACTAGTTGGCAGTAAATGCAACTGTCACAACTTCCCCCCTGGAAGTAACACCATCCTCAGTGTTTCATTCTTGCTTTGAAAATATCTTTGGGTAAGCCTCACACAGAAATATTTTTTCCTCCCAAGTAGCCTCATCCGGGCCAAAGTGCTTCCACTACACTTTAACCTGGGTATGACTCGCTTTCGGAGCATAATTTATCTCTGGTCAAGTATGTGTTGTAGCTCGACTAGAAAATCGTTGTCTAGCTCTACCTGCAAATATCAAATTTCCTTATCAAATTCTCATACAAAATTCATATTTCAAGTTAGGATTTTTAATTCTATCCTAGTTGTGTATTCTTCCAATGTATTATATGATTTGAATCATGCACGTAACGCTTCAACAGGGACACATGAAACACAATGTGTACTTGTATGTGACTAGGTAAAGCCAACCGATAGGCCACAGGTCCTACCCTTTCCAAAATTTGGAAGGGTCCACAGAACCTGGGAGCCTACTTGGCACAAGAGGTCCACCACAATGTACTCCTCTTAGGTTTGATCATCACATACACATGGTCTCCCACTTCAAATTCCTGATAAGACCTCTTCTTATATGTGTTGATCTTCTACCAATCTTGTGGAACCTTTAAATTTTGTCTTATCTCCTTTACTTGTGATTCCATTTTAGAAAGCATTTCTGGTCCCAACATTAATTTTGTTTCGAGGTGGCTCCAATTTATGGGTGTTCAACACTGCCTCCCATACAAGGCCTTGAAACGACTCATCTTGAGGGACTCCTGATAACCATTGTTGTAAGCAAATTCAACAATATGAAAATAGTCTTCCCAGTTGGTTGGATGTTGAATCACATACATACGCAACATTTCTTCCAATACTTGGTTTACTCGCTTTGTTTGACCATCGGTCTAGGGATGATAGGATGTATTAAAGTTTATTTGGGTCCCCAGACCTGTAAATAGAGTCTTGCAAAATGCTGAGGTAAACTTAACATCCCTATCTGAGATAATCGTCTTTGGAATACCATGCAGCCTAAAAATTTCCCTCATGAATATTTCTGTTATCTGTACAGTCTTATAAATATACTACACATGTATAAAATGTGTATATTTACTCAATCTGTCCACTACCACCATGATGGAGTCATTTTGATTTCATGGTAAACCTGTAATGAAGTCCAGGGATATAACCTCCCACTTCCATTCAGGTACCTGTATGGGTTGCAACAATCCTACGAGATGTCAATGGTCCACCTTAACCTGCTGACACTCCAAACATCTAATTAGATATTCAACAATATTTTTATGCATACCAGGACATAAATATACTTTTCTAATTATTGTCAACATTTTATGGTATCCTGGGTGACTCACGCAGTTACTTTTGTGGTATTCATCCATAATCAACTCTTTTAAGTCCACACGGTTTAGTACATACACCTTTCCTCTAAAGGTGAGAATTTGATCATTATTTACTCCATATTGAGACGTAATTCCTTGCTTTCTGGTCTCTTCCATTTTCTGCCATAGGAATTGATATTCTAGATCTTTTTGTGCTTCTTCTTTCACTTGATCTAAAAATTTACTTTCCAGCTGATTGTCATAAATCCCGTAAACACAATGTAGCTTTCCACTTAAAGCATCAGCTACCCAATTTTCCTTACCCTTCACGTGCTAGATGTCCATATCAAATTCACTTAAAAGGGAATTCCATCTTGTCTGTCTTGAGTTTAAATCAGCTTGCTTCAAATAACTTGTCAAGCTGCTATGATCTATTCTTAGCACAAACTTTTTACCTAGAAAATAGTGTCTCCAAACCTGGAGTGCATTTACTACTGCTGTTAATTCTAGATCACAGGCTGAGTACCTTTGTTCATGCTATTTTAACTTTCTTGACTCATATACCACTAATTTTCCTTATGGCGATAAAACTGCTCCAACACCCTCTTTGCTTGCATCTGTACAAACTTCAAATTCTTTGTTGGGGTCAGCTACCCTCAACACTGGTGTAGTGGTCAAAACCTATTTCAGCTTTTCAAAACTGTTCTGACACTAAACAGTCCACTTGAAAACTTTTCCTCTTCTCTGCAAAGAGGTAATGGGAAAGGAAATTATGGAAAATCCCTTAATAAATCTTCGATAGTACCCAGCTAATCCCATAAAGGATCAATTGTCTACCACATTCTAGGGTACTTTCCATTCCATGATTGTTGTTGATCCAGAGAAAATCAAGACATGGCATAGGTACTGAATTTCTCTGGATCAACAACAATCCCTTCCGCTGAAATGACATGGCCTAGGTACTGAATTTTTGTTTTGAGGAAATCACATTTGCTTAACTTAGTGTATAGCTATTGTTTTCTTAGCATTTCCAGAACAATCCTTAAATTCTCTTTATGCTCTTCTTTCTTTTTAGAATAGATTAAAATGCCATCTATAAATATAAGTACAAAATTATCCAGGAAAGGATGAAAGATTCCATAATTCATAATGCCCATACCTGGTATGGAATGATGTCTTGCAAATGTCTTCATCCTTGATTCGAATCTGGTGATATCCAGATATTAAATCTATCTTTGAAAATACATTTTCCCCCTTTACTTGATCAAACTGATCATCAATCCTGGGTAAAGGATATTTATTCTTAATTGTTAACTTGTTAAGCTGCCTATAGTCCATGAAAATTGGCATGATGCCATCCTTCTTCTTCACGAACAACACCAGTGCCCCCCAAGGGGGAGACACTTTGATGAATGTAACCTTTGTCCAACAGTTCCTGTAACTGCATTTTCAATTTAGTTAGCTCTGGCACACTCATTCTGTAAGGAGCCCTTGACACAAGTGATGCTCCCGACATTAATTCAATGGTAAAATCAATATCTCATCTTGGTGGTAATCCAAGAATATATTCTGGAAAAACATCCATGAAATCTTGCACCACAGGTATGTTTTCCATCATAGGTGATTTTTTCTTGGATTCAGCATATCCCACCAGAATAGCATATATCTGGCATCCCTTCCTGATACATTTATTTTGGGATGTTGTAATTTCACATAGCTGTAGTGGCTTCTTGATTCCTTGAATCTCCTTTCATGTTCCATCTTGCATTCTGTAATAAATAATATTTTCCTTGCAGTCCACCAATGTCCAACATTTTTCTAGCCAATCCATACCTAGCAAAACATTGTATGTCCCTAATGGAAGTATGTTCAAGTCTACATTTAACTGTTATCGATCCTCCAATGCCACGTTGATACGAGGAATATTTCGTGCCACATCACCTACTGTGGAAGCTTCCTGCAAGTTTGCAACTTTGTCATTTCTTTCTCGCTATGGTAAGTTTTATAATAGTGTGCCTCCCCACACCCCCAACACTGTAGAGGTGGCTTGGTCACCTGTCCTTGCTCAGGTTTGTTGGATGCCTCTATAGGCTTCCCTTTTGCTGGCCATTGAGTTCTTTAATGATTTCTACCAATTTTTTTACTAGCAAAACTTCGTGCAAAATTCTTAAAGTTATTGCTTTTGGATCCTTTAAATTTGGAGTTTTTTTTTTGTCCTTTCCTTGGCTACCAAATTTTTCCAACCTCCCCTTTGTCCTTGGACTGATGATAGCACATCTGTGCCTTACAAATGGCTTCGTCCATGGTTTTGGGATTTACAATTCAATTCGCTCTTTCATATAAGTTGGCAGGCTGCTCAGAAATCTCTGCACCTTAGCCTTTCCCTCTCGAAGGTATGGAACATATCATAATAGGCAAGTGAACTTGGTGATATAATCATCCGTAGTAATTTTTCCTAGCCTTAGGTCATGAAATTCTTTATATTTTTCATCATAGAAACATTCTATCAAATACTTATCTTCAAATTATTGTTGGAATGATTCCCAAGTGACATCTTGTTCCTCAATGCTGCGAACATTCTTCACTTCCTCCCACCATAGAGTGGCTTTCTCCCTTAACTGGTATATGGCCAATCTATCCTTCAGGTTGTTGTTGTATTCATACACTTGAAATTATTTATTCATGTTTATCAACCATGCTTCTGCCACTTCCTCATATTCACCATCAAATGTTGGTGGTTTTATTTTTCGAAACTCCCCCTGAAGCTGTACTTTCTGCTTCTTAACCTCTTGTTGATCCGAAAAATTGCCGGATTCTTCTTCATTGTAATTTTTGTTTTTGTTGCTTCAGTGGGATGGGATTATTTCCACAATATCAGTGGTGTTGTCCCTTATTTTTTTTCATCACCTTCTTGCATGCCCATGTCTGCACTAGGGTGTTCCACTTATTCGTTTTTCTTGTCTGAGAAGCGCTTAAGTATTTTTTCTTGTTCTTGCATTAATCATTCGTTATCACTTCGAACTCGCACCATATCTTCCTGTAGCTGCTATACTGTATTCAACAACAAACTGGTCTTATGCTGATGTTATTCCATCAATCTACTCATTTGTTGGTGCTGATCAACACTAAGATGGACTGGCATCTTAGGGCTCATAACTTGTTGTGTTTGGGGTTCCCTGGTGTCCTGGGGTGGTTGTTGTGTTGATCTCCTCCTCATGATGTTTCCTGCTAAATCTCTATTATATGTGCATCAGTATACACATATCTTAATCGTTAGTTGACCCTTAGGGTCCCAACATATGAACACTGCTCTGATACCACTTGTCATATTCAAACATATAAGAAATAAAAAAAATTTACTGCTTATACTAAAGTTAACCCTTAATCCAAAGCTAACTAATTGCTCAATACTAAAATATTTTAACACCATATCTACCTTACCGAACCTTAACACTTTGCATTGATGTTTAGTTTTAAACATTATAAAAATATATATATCTTACTCTCAACTAAACACCCTTTACGGTTTTATTATTTACTGCGTAGATTTCAAAGTATTATATATATATATTGATCATACAATGGTCAATACCACCGGAGCTATATTAATGTTATACTACAAGTAAGGCTTGCCTCCACATATTTTTTATACTGAGGATTGGATCTCCCGCGAAATACCAGGCATGAATATGGATATTCAATGCGAAGTACCTAAAAATCATTACGATTGACAGGTGTATGGTCCAGTTCAGATCTGTCGCACGTTTTCATGGTACTAACCTCAATCCTCGTCATTGGATCTAGAGCGATCAACGGTGGATACTCTGGCAGGAAAATTGGCATGGATATCTCTGCCATCCCTATGTGCCACCCTTTTAATACTGTTTTTGCGTCGAGGTTTCCTTTTTTCTCGATTAGTCCGCTCCAATGGAGGATTTTCTCTGTTGAGGGTTTTCTTTTCGCTATGAGTTGATTTGTTTCAGTGAACTGGTACATCAAATATAGTGGAAGAGATGCCTCTACCTCTCATCCTTCATCTGGCTGGTATTCTGGATTCTTGGCAGTGGTTTGAGCTCCAATGAGAGCTTCTCGTCTACATAGTCTAGGTAACGCATCAAATCTATGTACTAGTTCAAAAAAATTTCTCTCTGGACTCAATCACAGTTTACCTAACACGAAATTGTAACATAAATTGTTTTTCTTTGGTTGATTTTTAGCCACTTCTTTCGAAATGGAATGCAGAGATCATTCTTACAGGTATACTGATTCTATTAATAGTTTTATAAATCATTTTCCACTCTTCCCTGCAAAGAAATATTGCATGATGTTCTTGATTACTTACATAGAAAATTATGTTTTTCCTGTCACTTGCAAGTGTGTTCCTAAATTAGTATGGCAGATTCCATTTCAATGCATTGATTTTGGTTCTATTAGTTTATCCACATTCTAAAATCTCATGCTCGGCTTCCACTAGGTATGCTGTTAGGGATTACAGGCGGTGGTATTGATGTATTGCCCCGCGTGCATTATTCCTACTTCTAGGAATGAAGGCTTCTCTACTGAACATAATTTTTGTATAGTTATATAATAGTCGTTCTGTCTGTCATTCTCGTGAAGATTTATACATGTTTAAGAAATATTCTCTTTAAGAGAGAATACATATAATTTCACTTGTTATAGATAATTCTGAACCTTCGGCTTAGTGGGTTTAACCATTTTTACTAGTATTGCGGGACTATGTAGTTGCCGTTTTGTAAAGATAGTCTCTTAAAACATTTTCGCTCCTGTCCTTTAAGTAGCTTAACTAAACTACAATTTTTGTCCCATATTTCTCCAATATTTTATTATACTGCTCGTAGTGTTATGCTCCAGAATTTTTGGTATTTACTATCATGCATTTTTTGTTTATTTTCTCACCAATTGTCTTTGGTCTAGGGTTATGTTAGTAAGAGTTCATTATTTTCTTTATTGTTAACTGCATATAAATATTTCTACACTATTCCATTGTAATATGAATTTTAAGATTTCTTTGTTATATTACGGTTATATGAATGTGAAGATTTCTCTGTTACTTTTACTGTGCAGAATTTATATTTGTTTCGGGTGTCCGGATCGCTGAACCACTCCCTTCGAGTATAGATACTAGGGTTAATGATGAGTACTAGGTTGGGGTCTCCTGCACCTAGTACCAATGGTTAACCCACCTGAATCTATGTTACAGTAACATTTCCAGTTGAATTTCTTTGCTTACACATTAGTAGCACTCATCTATGTTCTCTTATCTCTTCATATTACATTTCTTAGATGAGGTTTCTGTTACATGCATTCTATTAATTTAAAAGAATATCTATGGTAAAATGCATGGTGCAGTTTATAATTATCAAAGTTTAGTTTGTTTTACTGCGGGTATTTAATCTCCATAATTTCTTTATAACCTTCAGCCAATGACAAAAATGTCTGCAAGATAAAACTGTAGTTTCGACTACAATAGTTCACAACATCTTGCCTTAGTGTACAGAGTACTATAATTTTCATAATCTCTCATTTGTAATAAAAAGTAATTAACCAACATAATATAAATTTTATAAATATTAAATGAAAATTTCCAACAGAGCAATATTATAACACTTTCTATCTAAATAGAACAATTTTCTGCAAAGAATAGATTACAACACAGTCTTTCCCTGGTCTAAATATCTGTTTCTGTATATAATAACTTAAAAAGAAACAACAAGCTCTTTTCTGTTTAATAATAATAACCAGACATTCACTTATTTGTAATAATCGAGTCAGGCTATGGTGTCCTCCCAACCAAAAATAGAGGCAATTACGACCTACTCTTCCCCCGTGCTTCCACTGAAAGGTATAGGTTGACAGTAGATTTTTTGTTGTGACCTCAGGACTCCAAGTCCAGTCAGTGCTAGAAACATGAGGAATTTTCTGAGTGTTTTTCCACTGGTCTCTACTAGCTCAAGAAATTCTCACTTTTCCTTAATCCATGAACAAAACCCCCATTCCTCACTGGGATGAGTCTCTTATCCCTAGAGGAGCAGGTAACTGTTCAACTATCCCCAACCGCCTTTCAGTCTTGGAAAAAATTTACCATCAAGACTTTTAATTTTAATTTCCATAACTAATTTTATTATTCAAAATTTAAAAAGAAGGAAAATAAATTTTCCAGCAAAAATAAAAATTGTCTCAATCTTTCCTTAAACAATATTAAAAATAATTTTAACTAGTTAACAACTAGTTAGCAGTAAATGCAACTTTCATAATTTCCTAGATTAAATTCTGCAATGTCAGAGTGAAAAACAAAAATACCCACATTTTCCTATCCAGAAAACTCCAACTTTATGCAGTGTTTCCATCGGATTATAAATTTCTGAAAGCAATGAACAGTATGAATCAACGTCGCAAGAAAAAATGAGATTGTGTTCAAAGGGTACTTGTGCACTAATATTATCTGTGAATACAACTCAATCCAACACGAAAAATTTGATGGATTGACATAGACCTTCATCGCATCAGACAAATCTGACAACTTCATATACACGGTGAATCAACGCAGTGCCACATTTTCGATTTACGACAATATTCTTATTTTTTCATTGTTATAAAAGTATTGTTAGTCTAGTTGTTTTTTAATGTGATTTTTTGAAAAGTTTTAGGATTTATTTTTCTGATTTTATTTGTCTAAAATATGGGAGAAATTTATTGAAATCACAAGTTTTATGGGTAAACTCTGCGCAATCAAATTTCCCTAAAGATTTTTTAGTGTGTTGAAACCACCAAAAACTACAAAAAGTGGCATTAAAAACAACATCTTTAATGAATAAAAATATTTAAGACTTAGTATCTAAAAAAATATATAGTGATGTGCTTTATTTCTATTATTAAGATACTTTTTATATGAAAAAGGTGTATTGTTAAGTAGTTATTATATAAACATGACAATTTTCAAATCATATAAATTAATTAATTATAAAAAAATATAAAAGAATTTACAGTAAAAAGCTCTAAAACATTTAAAAATTTAAATTAAAACTAATTTTATATAAATGAGATTGACATTTATTATTTGAAATTAAAAAAATAAGATATTACATAAGTTACCTAAATGAGACACCAAATTGGTGTATGAGACCCCCTTTTTTGTGGGACAAGGGACCTACCTCCACGAAATTATTTGAATGCTAAGTCTACGAAGGCATACATACTCTACCCCCTTCTAGTTAAATAAAAAAATATGATACTACATTAGTAATTTTTTTTGTTTATGGTGAATATTTTTTTTTTTTATTAATTCAAAGACTTACATTTTCTAGTATCGTTTCTCAAAAACCTATTCGCATCAATTTTAATAGATTTATTGGCCAATACATGTATACCCAAATACAAAAAAAAATTCCAAAATGACACTGGTTTACAGAAGCTGACAACAAAAAGGTGTCAGAAAACCAGTAAGACTAAAAGACACAACTATCATTAGACATCTTCAGAATTTATCGGGATAGGGAGATTAGGACTCAAGCTAGGAGATGTTGAGGGATCAGATTCACAATGAAAATGGCCCTTCATGTGAGCCAGTACAGTTTCTATAGAGTCAAACTTTTACTGAATGCGACGTTTCCCTCTACATAGACCAGGGAAAATTTTAAGGATGGAAAATTATTTTGAAGTTTAAAAAATTAACGAATCTCACTAGTCTCTAATATGCAAACTCTAAAATGTTTATTGATGTATTTGTAAAATTATTCAAATTTATAATGATATTATATATATTTTCTATATAACATTGGCAATTTTTAACGTGAAATAATTTTATATTGTAAAATTTGGGCGAATCATTTTTATAAAAAAATGGAAATTAGCGAATATATTTTTTGGAAAACCCATGGAAAATTAGCCCACCTGCAAATATTAGCCCCTAAAATTTTCCATGACATAGACTGACCAATCTATCATGTATCTCCAAAAAGTTTCATTGGATGTGATTCACAAAATCTAGAATGTCAATGTGATCATCTTGTTGAGCTTGATTGAGCTGATCCAAGGAGATACTAAGTTGTCAAATGATACCAACATTTTCTACTGATGAGGTAGCATTCATCACTGAGGGAAACGACTGAGAAAAAGGCGGGTCCACAAATTTTCCCTCACCCTGCTCATTATGTTGCTACCATGCCTGAAATCCCCTCGCTTCCATATCTCGATACGCCTATACATGTCGAGCATGCATATTCAACACCTCCTTCTTAAATTATTGATTAAGAAAGGAAGTACCTCTACTACACCAACTTGTTCGAAAAAATAACTAGGGATGACCCTTCATCACCCTTGCGGCTGAAAACTTCAAAAACCCCTAATAAAAGAACTTCTTACCATGGAGCCCCTGTCCATCCACTAAAGAGACCACCAAAACCTGCAAGAAAACATCCACTTTGTCGCTACTGAAACCAACCATTGAGAAGGTTAAAACCATCGACCACCCCATGAGATTCGAATGGAGCTCATCCTAGAATGCAGAAGATTCCTGGACTGGTAGGACCACACTAATAATTTTCCAATCAATCTTTCCCCTTTTCCAAAAATTCTAGATCCACACACAACTGGAAGCTAGAGCGCTCGCAACACTAAAGAACCCAATACAATGACTCACCAACTTCCAACCAACCACCAGACTTGTTAGCTTCCCAAATATATACCAAAAAGGCAAGCCATGATGCACCTTGTTGGAAAAACACTCCTCTCCAACACACATAAGGAAACTACATAGTGTAGTCACACAATTTACCAACAGAAATTTAACAACCAAGCTTAAAGCTTTTTTCCTAGTGTGGATAACCCAAAATAGTTCTGAGGTTGGTTCCAAAGATGTTACTTTGATCTTGTAGTCTCTCTTCCCCTTTTGAATTTTGAGATATCCTTTCACTGAGATTCATACTCTCTCTTTCTGTGAAGTCAAATTCCACACAAGATTCCCCCTTCTACCACTGAGCTAAGACAAATAGCCTTGCCCTCATATTGCTTCTCCTCCTTCAACAAACAAACATACAACCTAGGAAGCATCATCTCTTCCATTTTACTTTTATCCACCAGTCGTCATCAGACATACCATTGGCCTCTCCACGGGTACAAGATTCTAATGGGCGACATGAATAACCTTAAAACCATTAATTTCCACCCTGGGATGTCTTGGAGTTTCGTACGGGGGCGCATACAACCCAACTAACTCATATTAACTTATAAGCTTTCGAGAGGACTCATGGGGTGGTGAACCCCATCCAAAATCATGTAAGCCCAATCCTCTCACAACATCGAGGAGAAATAATGAGTTTTTATTAAATACTTAAAATTAATTGAAACTTTTTTAAGTCCAATATCTTCTATTTATATTTTATGTTAATTTTTTCATATTATGTATCAAATTTTTATAATTATATAAATGTAAATTAAATAAATAATTATATTTAAAAATATAATTTTCATTATTTTGGTAAAAAAATAAAAAAATTAAATAACATAAATGTACAAGAGGTTCATGCTTTAATTTTTATGGCTAAAACTAGTCCGAAAAAAAGGTGTTATGTAAACGTCTGTTATCACAATTACTCTTGTAAACGTCTGGACTGAAGCTTGCAACAGCAACACAGGCTGACTGGCCTTGCCGATTCTCTTCTTTTTGTTTATTTATTCACCCATACATGAACCCATACACGAACCTACTCAGGTATTTCACACTCTGGCACCCTTCTTATGTGGCTTCCCCCGCCTTTTAACGACCATGGTGTCCCTTCTACCCTTTGGCAAACCTCTGGCGAACTTTTGGTGTAAAGAGATAACACAAATACTACCTCAACAGACCTTTCAAGATAAGCTCATAGTTTTTCTAGTACTCAAAATTGTGGAAATAAGTCTTACTCTTTATTGATCAGAAGATTTTAGATTACAAAAATTTCTTACAAATTCTGCTGTTATTTTCCTGAGATAGATCGTGATGGCATTTACCAGGGTCTGCTTCTTAATAAATAAGATAGATTTCTGGAGGCTACCTGGCCGATTCACAGACTCAGTCTTTCAAACAAAGACAATCACACATAGACAAACCTTATATATTCCAGCCACTTTAGGTTCTTACCAGTGCTCGCACACTAATACACAGGCTTCTCGGAATGACCTATTGATAAGAATCTTGGTTTACTTTGTGATGCAAGTTGATCAGGCTTATGAGCTCGCAGATGCAGAGCAGGAAATAACTCAGACTCCCTTGAATCACCAAATACTCTTCGACTCTCTAACTCTAAACTCCGATGCCTCATGAATGAGCCTTACCCTCATTATATAGCAAAGAAGAGGGGACAGACATTACTGTAGGAATCGTGACATGGAAGTGGAATCATTGCTTTCGGGTAACGCTGAGGTGACATCCACACAGAGATTTTTTCATGTACAAAAATACCACGAGAAAACTGAAAAGATTACAAGGAGGAGACTTTTTACCGGAAAGCCGTCGAGAAAACCGGTCACAATTCACCCATGACTAGGCATCATTAATACTGTGGATACTTTTGGATGGTGTCCACGAGAACCATTTATGCAAGATTATCCAAAGGAGTAATACCGGGAAATTGATATCTTTTATACAAAGGCTCATCCCATGCTTTAGTGTAAATCCTTCTAACTATCATGAGTTTTCTCAATACAATCTAGTGTTTAATCTTAGTCATGACCAACCATTCATAATGTTTGGTCATATACTGGTGCAAAATTTGATTCTCTGTTAGTTGAAGATCACTAATAGTTCTACAAGGAGTATGAAAGAACTCAGGAATATTATTTTCTAAACACAAATCACAATGTAACTGAAAATATGATTCATAATAAACAGGGTCAATGGCTATTTTGTTGATGCCAAAATCAGTCCACTAGTCCTGCAGCCAATCACACTGTTGATTTTGTTGCATGATCCAAGTTGGACCAAACTTCAGCTTTGTATAATGGGTTTCGTTTTTCCCATCTACATTTAATAGATCCCACAAGAGCTTTTTATAACTTGAAAAATTATATATTTTTTCAGGTTAAATAAGATTTGGATCTCCTCCTGGCCACTGGGAAAAAATATTTCTATGTGTCCATGCAAGATTTCTGGTTATGTTTATACAAAATTATTTGTGATAGACTCTGTGTCTGTCACTTCCTTCAGACCATTTCATGGTGATGTCATGGAAGTCCGTTCTTAATTTTTCTTTTGCTTGGTGAGCTGCAACCATGCTTCTGGAATACACCATGTCATGGATCCATCTGTTACCTTTGGGATATACCTTCCTTTCGGGAACTAGGTGTAGAATTTCTGTGTGATTCTGCAGATTGGCATCCAGGATTTTGGTGTTTCTGAGCTGCCAAGTTGGCTTCCATTGGTCACAACATTCGCACCAACTCTTATCTTTAGGAATGGACCTAAGTATTTTTTTTTGTTGATTAGGGTCCGATTCTGTTACAATCACCATTATGTGTTCTAGTTGTTGAATATGTTCTCTACTGAGAAAGTCTGGCAGATAATTTTCAGATCCTTTAATGTGTGCTACATCAAAGTCAAAATTGGCAAATAAGGCCTGCCATCTGGAAAAATTTTCTTCTCCAGGATTTTTGATGTCCTTTGTTAAAAATTTCTTTAAAGAAGAAGCAGCTGATCTCAATAAAAATTTTCTATTGAACAAATGAGTTTCAAATTTATCAATAGAATTCCATGCAGCTTTTACCTCCCTTTCAATGGAAAAATAATTTCTCTCTATTGGGCTCCATGTTCCGAAGGCAAACTGGATTATTTGTTCCTCATAATTCTTCTTTTTCTTGAGTTAATCCTCCCCATCCCAAGTTGTTGGCATCTGATTCAACGATTTTAGAAGAACCCTCATCAGTAATATACAAGATTGGAAGATGTTTTACCTTGGCCTTTATATTTTTTACAACATTTGTATGAGCACTAGTCCAAGGTGAAGGATTCTTTATCAATCTCTGATTCAGAAGGTTTCAATCTTTTGGAAAATCCTGGTAAAAATTGTTGACATAATTTAGACATCCCAGAAATCTATGAAGCTAGGTTTTATCCATAATGACATCAGGAAATTTTTTTACAAATTCAAGGGCATGCCTTTGGAGAGTTATCTGGCCATTCTAGATTGTATGACTTAGGAGCTTGATAGAAGTTTGAAATAATTCAATCTTCTTCTTATACAAAACAATACCATTTCTTCTGACCACTTGTAGGAAAGTCTGTACATGCTTGAAGTGGTCACGCATATTCTTAGAGAATATAAGGATATCATCTATGTACACCATCAACCAATCAAAATGAGGCTTAAAAATTGAGTCCATTACTTTTTGAAAATTTGAAGGAGCATGTTTCAGACAAAATGGCATGAAATTCCATTCGTAGTGACCTACAGGAATACTGAAAGAAGTTTTGAATTTATCCTTTTTTGCAATGGCTACTTGCCAGAATCCTGATTTGAGATCAAATATTGAAAATATTTTTTCTCCTGCAATTCTGGTTAGCAAATCACCCTTGTGGGTTATTGGATAGGTATTTTCAGCTAAAATTGGGTTTAAGGGTTTGTAATTTATGACCAATCTTGGGATACCCCTAATCTGTTCAGATCTTTTATTCACATAGAATCCATAACAGTTCCATGGACTTTCAGATTCTTTTATTAGCTTTCTATCCAATAGTTTCTTGATCTTTTTCTCACAGAGATATCTATATTCCTTGTTCATAGGAATGGCTCTGCTCTAGCAAGGCCTTCCTTCATATCTTGATTTTTATGGCAGATCAAAACTATGCTTCTTTCTGTGCTAGAAAGCGTTGGGCTCCTCAGAACATCATTCTTCTTCAAACTTTCTCTTTAGTTCAGAGATTTTGTTAATGACTATAGGGGTTTTTAATTGTTCCCCTATTTGAATAGTGGATTTTAAATCCTTTAATTCAGTCAATTTGGTTTTGGCTTTATCTAATTCTTTCATAGCCTCAACCATTGTAGATACTCTAGGACTTGAAACATATGGCATTTCAATCTGCCTTTGATTCCCATCAGAGGTAGGGACAGTAATAAAGTATCTAGCTTTGTTACCTTTTATTCTGATTGATCCATGTGATTCCACAGCTGCAAGAAAGAAATTTCCTAATATACAATCAACAGGAATGTTTGCAACTGAAAATTTTAGATTTATACAATGTTGATCAAAAAATATGGCGGCTTTGGGAACTTCATATTCAAGGGTTTTATCTCCCAACCCTACTACGTTTCTAGTAGTTGCAACCCAAAATTTGGCTGTGATCACCTTTGTATTGAAAATGTTGATACCTGCACCTAAATCAGTTAGGTTTGTTAGGGAAAACATTTCCCCTTTAATGAAAACATTAATGAGGACATGATGATGTTTGTATTCAATTTATAATATCCTCATTTCTCTGAAACCTACTGTAGGATCTATTTTTCCCTCAATTATTTCCACTTGGGACTCAATAGATTTCAGTGCAGAATGCAGAGTATATGCATTTGTGCAAGAAGAAATATTTTGTGCCAAAGGTTCCTTACCTTTTTCCAATTGATCTACTTGATGTTTAAGAGTAGAGATTTCTACTTTGAGGTTATAGATTTGTCTACTTACCTCCCACAAATTAAGTACGCAAAATTTAGATTGCAGTTGATGATGCTGGAAGACTTTAGTGTTTCACTCATAGGAGGCATCCACGAAGATAGGATTTTTGGAAGATCCTTTGCTAGATCTGGAGGAATGAATCTGATTTAGAAAAGCTTCAAGAAGTGTATCTTTCATTTATCCTTCTTCCATGGCACGAATTTGTGATAGGATTTTTATTTCTTCTTCATCAACAATCTGAGCCATCAATACTTTTTCTTTTTGATGATTTTGTTCTTCAAAATAAATGTCACTTGAAAAATCATAATTAGTAGAATAACTGCAATTACAATCATCTAAATCTGTAGAGGAACATTGTTGCATATGAGTATTTAATTCTTCTATTGATGATTCAGAAGAAGAGGAACTACAATAATCATAGGATGATTCTTCAAGCTTTTGTTGTTGAATCTGTTCATGAATCACAACATTTGGAAAATGATCAGTTTTGTGATTCTTAGACCCACATCTCATACATAACATTTGGGTCTCTATTTTAACAGCTTTCTTTTGTTTATTCTGACGCTGATATTTTTTTCCTCTACTTTTTCTAGATTCTTCACCATCTGGGCATTTGTTTGAAGTATGGCCTATCTTTCCACATAACCAACAGGTTAACTTATTCCACTTCTCTTGCTTGTGGGAATGGAGATGAATATCAGATGGCTTATAGTAATGTGTTTTAGGGACATACTTGTAATATCCATTTCTTTATTTTCTGGGCCCAGAAGTGACCCTTGTTTTCCTGCTGGTTGGAGTATTTTCGAATTGTTTACTGGCTTTCTTTGCCTTTCTTTTGGCTTTCCTTATTTTTACAAGAGGATCATCAATGTTTAGGTCGTATTTGCTGTAAATTGACTTACTGTCAGGCAATCTACAAAGATTTTCTAAATATTTATTAACTTTAGAACTTGTACACAATCCAACCACTGTTTTAGTAACTATAGAATATATTTCTTCTTAGGTAAATGATTCAAAAGGAAATTGGAAAGTATCTTGTAGACGTAGTAAGTCTACAAATCTAGACGAAAGGGCTGCTAGATACACTTGTTACCAGAGAATATTTTTAGAATTTTTTACCTCATAGATGTGTTGCATCCAATCTCTATGGAAATCTTCATACTGAGATAGTTTATTTCACTTAAGGTTCATCAGAATCATTTCGTGCTTATTTGCTATTTCTGTTTCAGAACCACACCAGTGTTCTTGAATCATGGAGGTGAGAGCTCCAATCATATTATTCTGGGGTGTGCCATCAGCATTTTGGATTCTCTCTCCAACTTCATCTTTCAAAATTTCACTTTCCATTTTTGTAATTAAAGATGGAGATGTTTTAGTTTCCCACCATCATAGGAGAGTACCAGTAAAACATTGGATAAGATTCTTACAAGCTTCAATTTCATTTTTTCCTCTTAGGCACATAAGCTTGTATTCTGTAAACATCATTTCAATCATTTGCCTTATCTGTCTTGTACTTAAATTATCAATATTCCATTCTTGATGAGAATCTAGATAGAAATTATGGGTTTCTGGAAGCTTTCATTTTCCACTAAGATCAGGAGCAAAGTATCTGGTAAGTTGGCTCTCTACAGGCTCATAGATGGGAAATATCTGTGATTCTGAATCTTTTTTAGGTTCCTTAAATAAGGAATCAATTGAAATTTTTTCTGAAGATTCTTCCTGAGAAGGCTGGGCAACTTCTCTAGGCAAAAAATGGGGAAATCTGTCAATTGGCTTGACAGGATTTTGAATTTGTACATTTCTCTTATGCAAGAATGAAGAAGGAATAGACTAGGTATGTTATGAGTCTTTTTGTAGAGCATATTTCTTGTATAACCTTCCCCTCTACTTCATATAATTTTCTTAAGGACACTCTTGCATAACTTTTCAAAACATAAGAAGAAAAATGAATTTCATTCAAACAATTATTTACACTACTGACTAAAACCTGTAGACTGCCAAACTCTTCCTTCACAAAAAAAGTTTTAGCAGAGTTCATTTCCAATCCTTTAATGGGAGTGTTATTTCAGTTTAATTGTTCACTGGATTTTTGGATTCTACCATCAATGCCTAAAGCATTGTCATCCTTCAAAACTAGGGGAATAGCTTTTCCTAAGTTCTGAGCTTCTCCAAGAATGATTCCTTTGTAAGGAGGAAATGTGGATGAGGTTATAATATTGCTACCATCTAATGCAGACCAAGAGTGCTGAGCAGCCGTAGAGGATGCAGTATCAGTCATTAAAACATTCTCATATTGTTTCATATTTTTCCAGACATAAAAAGATATCCAAGAACGATATTTATTCATGAATTCTTTCCATTCTTGAGATAGCATGAGCTTTTCTTCACTGGAATGAGTAAGGCCAAAAATATCTGCCTCTGGATGGGTGTAAATATCCTAGTTTAACATCTCTTTCATCCACTACGTATCCACTTTATGTTTCTTACAACCATCCATCAGGGTGAAGAATTTATGCATCTCTGTGACTGACGACGTTTTGCAGTCTTCTGGTAAAACACCAAATCTGGATTCTGGAATTAAATCATTCAGTTGTTCTAAGTAGCCTAGACCATATCTTGGCATATTTGGTGGTCTCATTTGGATGAAAATTTCTATTAGCCTCGGATCTTCTTTTTCCAAATAGGTTAACAAGTGCATCATCAAAACGTGATTAGATTCATGCGGTAAGGGGATATATGAACACTTTGGATTAGGAAAAGGATTTATAGATGTAGAAGCTAGGGCTTCTCCTGTCCTGGGATGATGGTTGGTATGAATGACCAATTCAGCAAGACTGCTAAAATTTATTAGTATTTTTCATTCAGGGAAAATAACTTCAACAGAGGAAAAATTAATAATTTGGGAAAACTCAAATAAAGAAATATGTTTACAAGAATTTGAGACAAAACTGGAACATGCAGTATCAACTTAAAGAGGATCTCTGTATAATGAGGAGCTTCTACAGGCTTGGTCAATCCTTTTCCTATCTATGGTAAATCTTCGGGGAAAAGATAGAATAGCAAAGGATTGGTCTTCTCAGATATTTGCAGAAGTAATATTTCTCATACTTGGAGGTTTGGGATTTGATACAACCCAGTGCTTAGGGAAAGTGAGGTCTTCCCATATGATCATTTGATGTTCTACCTTTTCATTTTTGGAATAGGTTATAACAGCAACACTTGACTTTAATTCTTTGCTAGGTGTATGGAGGACTGCAGGATAGAGGGTATTGGTATGACGAAAACATCCTCTAGTTTGAATGGCGATATTATGTCTTTTTCTTGACATGTCAAATCCAGTAGTCTGGATCTGTAACTGAAGAATATTATTGATTGTTTAATCAAAGACATATACTAAAAAATTTGGATAACAATCGAAATAGACTGGGCCATTTGACAAAGGAGCAACTATTCCTCCAATCAAGGAATCGATATACTTATTATGTGTAAGATCTCTGACAGTGGCTAGAACAAAGGTATTTAGCCCTTGATGTGTCATAGCATTGCTGCCGATTCTAATATATCTCAAATGCAAGTACTGAGTTTTTAGCCTTTTGGCTTCGGCCTGAAGTTGTTTAGAATTTAGAAGAGGAATGGACTCTACACATTTGGAGTTTTCTTGTATTTGACTAGTAGACTCCTTAATAGAAATTCTAGTGGCGGCCTTTAAATGGAGAACAGTAAGATATGAATATACATGAGAAGCATCAATAATAGGGAGCTTCCATCTAGCAGATAGTTGTGATTCTTCATATTCTAATTCAGCAGAATTAATCACACGACTAGGAGTAGATGCAAACATATACCTAAGGGGATTTTCTTCAGCTTTATCCTTCTCATCTAATTCTTGGAAAGAAACAGATCTTCTGACTAGATCCATTTTCATCAAGGAGTAAAGTATTTGAGTACGAACCTTCACGAACCAGGTGACACTTCTGGATTTGATACCAATTTTCGCAAGGGCTTCTGGACTGAACCGAAGGATTCCTGAAAATTACTCTTTCTTACTAATAAAACGAGGTAAAATATCATGTTTTTCATATGATAAATGTGTTAAATTTTATATTACTAAAATTGAATGTTTATATCAATTAAATTCTTTCTAAATAGTATATTTTGTTTGAAATTTAAAAAATATTTTTAGAATAGTAAAGAAATTCTTCAAACTAATTCTATTTATTCAAAAATCTAAACATTCTATATTAAAATTGTAACTTTCATGAAGTCGATACTAATTTTATTTATCCAAAAGTCTAGTAAAATTGTAATTTTGACTCTTTAAAAATTATAAATTTTTTAAAAGCCATCTTATTGGTTAAATATCCAAAAGACTAGTAAAATTGTAATTTTGACTCTTTAAAAATTATAATTTTTTTAAAATCCATCTTATAGGTTAAATTTTAAATTTTCATGAAGTCGATACTAATTTTATTTATCCAAACGCCTAGTAAAATTGTAATTTTGACTCTATAAAAACTATAATTTTTTAAAAAATTATCTCATTTGTTTAATTTTAAATGATCAAAATTTTAAAATATAGCTTAAATATCTAATAGTAAGATTGTAACTTTGAATCTTTAATTTTTGTTAAAGACCATCTTTTTTTAATTTTAAATGATCAAAATTTTAAGATATAGCCTAAACATCTAATAGTAAAATTGTAACTTTGAATCTTTAAAAACTATAATTTTTTATCAAAATTTTGAGATATAGCCTAAACATCTAATACTAAAATTGTAACTTTGGCTTTTAAAAACTATAATTTTTTTAAATACCATCGCATTTGTTTAATTTTAAATCATAGAAGTTTTAAGATATAGTTGTTTCATGGTTAGTTAGCATGTGGATATGAATTAAAATTTCTAAACTTCATCGTAGAGACAATAATTTCTAAAGGGATGATATGGTTGGCAATATCTTTGACTGGAAATTTAAACTCAAAATGACATCAAAAATTGACACTCTAGTTTAGTTACTTTACTAAATTCAATTGTAATTTTTCAAAAGAAAAAATTAATTATAAGAATACTTTATATGAAATAATTTTGTTTTTAATTTTTTTGGGTTAAATTTTGATAGTATTAATTTTAAATTGATGTTTTTTATTTTTAATATGAATATTTTCGTAGTTGTATATAATGTTGAATGATGTATTTATATTTATGAAGAATGTAAAAAACTTTATATTTTCATAGCTGATGATGTTGAATGAAATAAGTATGTAGAATGTAGTAAATTTCTAAGATTTAAAATAGATATGGTAGATATTATGGGACACATATTTTTATTTTATTTTTAACTTTTAGAGTATAAGGTAAAAATAAAAAAATAAAAAATTAATATAAAGACGAAAAATTAGGTAGTTTAAGGAGGCAATATTTTATTGTAGAAAACAATCGAAATTGTAGTGGAAATCTAGGTTACAACTATCAATATTTTGGATTTTGGGCAATGGAAATTTTTTTGATGGGGTTGAATCCATTTCCACCATAACAAATGATTTAAACACTCTCATGGTTAATTTTTAAGAAAAAGAAAACAAAAAAAAAATTGTAAAAGAAAAACAAATTATAAAAAGCTCAAAATAAAAAAATTAGTGATAATTAATATATTATTTTATTAATCATCTAATGATTAATGATATTGTTTATGGTTACTGCTTAAGATGAATGAGTTAGAGATTCATTTAAAAAGAATGTAAAGAAAAAGAAACGTGGAAATAAATTGAAATAATAATAATAATAATAATAATTAAGGAGAAGGAGAAGGAGAAGGAGGAGGATGGATTTAGTGAATATATTAAAAGGAAGAAATGTAAAAATATATATATATATATATATATTTTGTAAGGCATCTTCGTCATGTCTAATATATCACTAGCATTGAGCCAGAAATTGAACATGTCACTTCACATCAAGGAGTGCTTTAAGAGAGAATCTTGCTTCACATCAAGGAGTGCTTTAAGAGAGAATCCAATCAACCTCTATCCAAAACCATGTGGACCAAATGCAAAAATATTAAATTCAAAAATAAATTTTAAATTATTTTTTCTTCTCACTTATTCATAATATTTTAATTATTAAAATTTATTTTTAAATATAAAATAGTTAAATTTTTTTCGTGGGATCTTAGTTAAACGGTGATGAGAGGTGATATATATGGACATGTTTATGAAGATATCTCTTGTTAAGAATCTTGTTACATGTTTTGTTAAAATCTATATATGTTTAACCCATATATTAATTCTTTTTGTCATTAATAATACTTATGCCAATAGTTATGTGTCTTTTTTGGAATAAAATTTCAAGAATTTTATTTTAATTATGAATATTTTTTAGGTGATGGTAGAGATTTATCCTTCATGGAATATTGTACAATATTCTTATTGGTCTACACAAATGAAAAGTTGAGATTTATCTACAAAATAATTATGTCTTTTTTACTCTTTTATTTAAATTGATTAATTAAAAAAAACATATGAACAAATGTCATATGAAATGTGCTATAATTTTAGGTACTTGTGGTTTTCATAAGTCATAGTATTGACCCATGATTTTGTAATAAAATCTATTTAAAAATTAAGAATCTCCATCATAATGTGAGGGTTAATCACAATGGATAAAAAGATTATTCCATGCTTTTTCAAATGTATAATAATAATAATAATAATAACAAATTTAAAGCCCCAATGGATAGCTAAGTACCTTGCCAATTGGGAGGTCTAGTTGGCATTTCTAAGTACCTTGAGAATTGGGAGGTCAAGGGGTGTCTCCTCCTTGATGTCCTTAGGGTTATGAGTTACCACATAAGCCCAAGGGTACATCCCTATGGTGGATGTAGGGGCCACTCAATGACCATGAACCACAATTGAAATAAATTTATAATTTAATAAGTCTTATGATTTTTTTTTAATTTTAACTTGAGATGGGTGGATTTGCATAGATGTAGGAAGCACTCAGTGGCAATGAACCACATTTAAAATAAAGAAATAAATTTATAATTTAGTTAGTCTTATGAATTTTTTAATTTTAACAACTTAGGATGTATAGTGAAACAAGCTAAAAAATATATGGTTTAATTTACATATTAACTTAATTAATTAAAAAAAATAAAATAATAATATTATAATTTCTTTTGTTTTATGATTTTATTTTTATTATAACAAATTGAGATGTACAATAAGTGAAGTATATGCTTCCATAGTGAAGTATATGCTTCCATATTTATTATAGATTGTTGTTTATCAAAATTTACCACGAATTAATTTATATAACTATATTGTTTATAACAAAATCATTATTTTAAAAATAAAATTAAGAAGAAAACAAAACTGGCCCGCCACTCAGTCTAGTAATCCGTGTCCACTATAGTATTGACTTGTTTTGCTGGAGCTCTGCAGGGCATCACAGAAGAATGTTCGGTCGCATGCAGGGAGATACATCATGTGATGCGAGGAATATGTCCCCATGTGTTTTTATTGCAACCCTGTTTTAAGATGGTGAATTTTTTATTCTCATTAATATATATATATAAAAGAGGATGGCTGAAGAGCATTTGTAGATGTTTTAGATTTCACTTTTGGGGCAGAAAACTTCGAAAACCCGAATAAAAAAGTCTCTTGTCAGGGAGCCCCCAGTCATTTAGAGACCACCAAAACGCTCAAGAAAACATCCACTTAGTCGCTACCAAAACCAACTCTTTGAGAAGATTAAACCTATTGAAGACCCCAAGAGATTCGAATGGAGCTCATTCTGGAATGTAGAAGATTCCTTAACTCGCAGGACCACACTAATAATAAAATTGTAACTTTGACTCTTTAAAAACTGTAATTTTTTTAAAGACCATTTTATTTGTTTAATTTAAATGATCAAAATTTTAAGATAAATCTTCAATCTCTAATAGTAAAATTGTAATTTTGACTTTTTAAAAACTATAAATTCTAATAAAATTGTAATTTTGATTTTTTAAAAACTATAAATTTTTTATCAAAATTTTGAGATATAGCCTAAACATCTAATAGTGAAATTGTAACTTTGACTTTTTCAAAATTATAATTTATTTAAAAACCATCTCATTTATTTAATTTTAAATCATAAAAATTTTAAGATATAGTTGTTTCATGGTTGATTGGCATGTCGATAGGAATTAAAATTTATAAATATCATAGAAACAATAATTTCTAAAAGATTAAAATTTCTAAATGTCATAGAGACAATAATTTCTAAAAGATTAAAATTTCTAAATGTCATAGAGACAATAATTTTTAAAAGATGAGATGGTTGGCAATATTGGAATTTAAAGTGAAAATGACATCACAAATTGACACTTTAGTTACTCCACTAAACTAAATTGTAATTAAAAAAAATATATATTTAATTTTAAAATTCATTTATATGAAATAATTTTGTTTTTAATTTTTTCAATTTTTTTTTGTTAAATTTTGATAGTATTAATTTTAAATGGATGTTTTATACTTTGAATATGAAGATCTTCATGGTTGTATATGATGTTGAATGAAGTACTTACGTAGAATGTAAAAAACTTATGAGATTCATATTTTCACAATTGATGATGTTGAATAAAGTAACCATGTACAATGTAGTAATTTAAGTAGATAATTGATGATGTTGAATGAAGTAACTATATACAATGTAGTAAATATATGAGATTTAGAGTAGATATAGACACATCATGGGGCATATATTTTTTATTTTATTTTTAACTTTTGAATATAAGGTAAAAAAAATAAATTAATAAATTAATATAAAGATGAAAAGTGGTAATTTAAGGAGGTGATATTTTATTCTAGAAAACAATCGAAATTGTAGTGGAAATCTCAGTTACAACTATGAATATGTGACAGCCTCATTAAGAGTTAATTAACATGAATAAACTGAAAGACAAGTTGTTTATTTTATTATTTTGTTTAAATTACTTTTGGTATAGGAAATTCAAAAAAACACATGTTACTTGGAATTACTGAGTTAGAAAATAAATAAAAAGAAGGTAAAAGTATCCAAGAATGGGTGGTTGGGAACAATTAGAAGACAGTTACCTACCCTCCAGGGATAAAAGAAAATCCCAGGAGAGGGATAGGGGTTTTGTAAGTTTTTGGAAAAATGGTAAGTGCAGGATT
Organism: Pinus albicaulis; assembly: GCA_034641835.2. Taxonomy (NCBI): domain Eukaryota; kingdom Viridiplantae; phylum Streptophyta; class Pinopsida; order Pinales; family Pinaceae; genus Pinus; species Pinus albicaulis. The sequence continues at coordinate 1,069,216,344 of CM076570.1, forward strand.
CTCTAGAGCTGGGTGAAAGACCAGTGAAGAAGCAGTCACTGAAAAACCATAAGACCAGATCTGTCTGTGGCTGGATAGGCCATCCAGAGGTCACGATAGAAGCTTATTCTTTGTTCTTGTGGCACTGATTGACATTCTGGAGCTAGGGGCAAGTGGAGGACATTATTGCCTCCCTTGATGGTTGGGAGGACCACGGTTTTAAGAGTTAATGTGCTTCTGTCAGATAAGTAACACAGTCAGACCTAGACTTTAAGTATTGATGTTCTATTGATGTTATGGTTATGTTTAGCAAATGATAAAAGAATAGAAATTTTAGATCTTCTGTTATCATAGGAGTAATGGAAAACTCGTAGGTACAATGGTTTAATTACAGTTATTATAATGCTGGTAATCCTACAGTTAATTAACAGCTAAACTGTAAATACGAGATCTTACATGAAGTACATAGTATAACATTGAAGATCAAGAAAATATGAATGCTTCATAATCAATCTATGTAGACAGTGAATCGAATTAACAGAGATTGTATCTAGTGTTAAGAGGAAACAAAAGTATATATATATATGAATCAAATTTCAAGTTACAGTAGTGAGTAAATCGAACTATTGGGATAATAAAAGAGACATAGGTATCGACATGCAATGGTAGTAACCAATGATAAACCCCGGATAAGATAGTACACAACATTTAGTACTTATATATAAATTCTTTTCCTGTAACAGTCGAAAGAGATATTAATGGATGAAATTGTAGGGCTGGGCAGGGTGGAAACCCTACCCTACCCCCTGTTCCTTTTTATTCTTATCTACCTATACGCGGTCGAGACAACGGCGGTCGAAACCGTAAAGCACAATAAGACCATTAACCAGAGCAAACTAATGCTACGTATGACCGCATGAAGTAGATAAGACTAAAATCACCCTTGGGTTATGCATTTAGGAGCGTAACAGTCATGAGTAAATTCGCGGTCTGTAGAGTAAGGCCGAGAAACCAATAGAAAGACATAAAACACAGTAATCTTCCGTAAACAATAAATAACCATCGGAATACCAAAACCAGGGTAAAGCCGAGAGCAGTTTCCCTGTATAAAACCCAGATTATTGCTCAAAATGGTACAGTTATTGTAAAAGCAGAACATGCACATAAATAAACCTGCAAATAGTACTTGAATAAAAACCCTTAAAGGTAAATTGTCAGCAAGAGGAGAAAGTTAGGTATATCATGACATACATAGGGAACAGACAGCGTAATTTTGTTCCGATAAAACCATAAATTGCTATAGTAGAGTCAACAGAGGTTGCTCTCGCGACATAAGAGTCAGATTGTTCTACGGAAATTTCAATAAAAACTTCTGAGACAAACTTCGACAAGGAACCAATAAAACCCTAGTAAGACTCTCTACACCCTAACTTGAATGACATGGTGATGCAGAGAGTATGCTCTCCGTCGACCAAATTTTAGCTTCATGCTCGGAAGATTGGCAGGGTACCTGTCAAAAAGAAGCGTTACTTAGTCTCTCCTACGACCCAGCAAACGGCGAGACCGACATCATATAGAAAGGTTCAACAAAGGATTCTCTCACCTATTCCTGCAAGGCAAACAAGAGGGACATTTGTTAATTAAAACGCAAAGGACAGTAGACTAGTGGACAAGCGAGGCGGGTAAGTAAACTCACCTGACAGGCGGATTTCGAATTGCCAAATAAAACCCCGTCTCCAAAAATCGACAGGAGAGTTAGAACAATAATTCCCGAGAGCCAAAAGATGTTATCACCATTAAACAGTTGGCAATATGTGAAACGAAGGACTCACCTGGTGAAACCCCGAGGCGGGGTGTAGCTGGTGTAAACAACCGGGTAGAAGCATCGAACCTGGAAGTGAGAAGCCTACGAGAGAACCCCAAACAAACTCTATGTTAGAGAAGAAGATTAACCATTACGCAGAGACATGCATGTGCCGAGTAAAAGAGGAATCAGAGGGTTACATATAAGAGTGTAAATGGAAGTCATCTGGAGCAGGTCCGAGATAAGCTCACCTAAAGAATGGAAGGTCGGTTAAACCAGAGGAATGCCAGTTATACGCGCGCCATGGATCCGAGCAACAGAAGGCGAAGCACCAATAAAATGAAACTGTGTTTACCGAAGAACCTTTCCTCCCTATACCCGAGAAAGAATGGATTGATTGCTTATCCGTTCCCGCCATTAACCACATGTACCACAGTAGAACTATAAGCCGACACCTGTACTCAACGTGTGGAGCCGGAAGCCACTTGGCTGGTGGTAATTACTGTTATGTGATAAGAATTTAAGTAATGACAATGTTGGGAATCGAGGAGATCTCCTCAACGGATCTCCTGTGATCCCAATTCCCCCATCATTAAATTCTAACATACCTTTGTACCGTGGAATATATTGTATGTTTTCGTGGACAGTTAAACCATGTGTTACAATAACATATCGCTCAATATATGTGTAATGATAACTCTGCTCTTAGTAAAACAAACAAGATTGTATTTTAGTCTCGTGAACCTTATATGCTATGTTAGATTCAAAACTGTGATATTTATCATAAGTTGATATTTGTTATGGTATGTGATGTTTTCAGTACCATGGATAATTTTTTTTAATTTATGGTAAGTTTGAATTGGTAATTTTTAGTTTAGATGTGACAAGTGGTATCAGAGCCGGTTACTACACTGGCAACCTAAGGGCTTACCAACAAAGCTGTGTGTATATTAGTGCACTGAGAAGAGGTAAAAATATTTGAGGGAAGACATGGCATCTCAGTCACAACCAAACGATAATCAAGACCCAACAGTTATGAACTCGGAAATGTGGGTTCAACTAACTGTGGAATAGCACCAAAAGACAAGTAAAATGCTGGAAGAACAGCAGCAACAAACTGCCTCCTTGCTAAATACAGTTTAGCAGTTACAAGAGGAGATGATTAGAGTTCGAAAGGACAATGAAAGACTATTGCTAGACCAGGAAAGGATTCTGAAGAGCATATCTGATAAACAAAATCAGGAAATGCGGAAGCCTAGTGCAGAAAGAGAATCATCAACGGAGTGAGGAGACCAACAAACCAGAAACAACACTACCGGAAGAACAGAAAATAGTATATCTCACAGGAGAAAAAACCATAATTATAACGAGGCAGAATCAGGAAATCCGTCCTATCAGCAGGATCACAAGAGGCAGAGGAATGAACTACAGGGGGAATTCCATAAGATTAAGCCACCAATGTTTGATGGCGAGGCAGAAGAGGCAGCTGAAGCATGGTTAATTAACATTAATAAATATTTTCAGGTTTATGAGTACAGCAGCAATCTGAAGGCTCGATTGGCTATATACCAGCTGCGTGAGAAAGCCACCCTGTGGTGGGAGGAGGTAAAGAACGTTCGCAGCATTGACGAGCGAGACATTACATGGGAATTGTTTCAACAGTACTTTAAAGATAAATATCTGACAGAAAGATTTTTCGACGATAAGGCCAAAGAATTCCATGACCTTAGGCTGGGCCAAATGACCATGGATGAGTACGTAACGAAATTTACATCTCTGTTACGCTACGTACCTTACCTTAGAGAGGAAAAGGCCAAGGTACAAAGATTTCTGAGTAGTTTGCCTGCCCCTATGAGGGAAAGAATAGAATTTGTTAACCCTCAAACGATGGATGAAGCTATCCGAAAAGCACGGATGTGTTATCAGCAGTATAAGATCAAAGGGGATGGTGGAAAAGGTTGGAAGCCCAAGAAAAACCAAAAGAATTCCTCTACTTTTAAAAGCAGTAAGGGCAACCACTTTAAAGGGATAGGTCGGAACGCTGGCAGCAAACAGTTTAATAGGAACCATCAAAGAATCAAGTGGCCAGCTAAAGAAAAACCCACAGAGGCATCAAGCAAACCGGAGCAAGGGCAAAACTCAAAACCTCCCTTGCAATGTTGGGGCTATGGGGAAGCGCACTATTTTAATAACTGTCCACAAAGAAGAAGGAGTGAAAATGTGGCAAATTTGCAGGAGGCATTGACAGTGGGGGACTTGGGACGAAACATACCACGTATAAACGTAGCTTTGGAGGATCGACAGGCTGACTTCCAGCCCACAATGATTGAACTGGAAGGTACTATGTTATCTAAACCTGTCTCGATTTTAATAGATCCTGGTGCTAGTTTAAGTTATGTAAGTCCTAAACTAGTGGAAATGTGCAATTTAAAATAACAGAAATTTAAAAACCCTTGGTTAGTCAACTAGCCATCGGAGCTAAACGTAAAGTGACTACGAAAATTGCAAATTTCACTTTGGAAGTTGGAGAACAGCAGCTGCAGGTAGATTTAAATATTCTACCATTGGGATCATATGATGTGTTGTTAGGAATGGACTGGTTGGAGAAACACTGGACCTTGGTGGATTGTAAGGAAAAGATAATCTATTATAGAGAGCAGGATGGTACGCGTAAAGAGATTAAAGGAATTAAAAATCCTGTACAATTACGCCCCATAACGACCTCTCAAATGAGCAAGTGTATTCGGAAGGGATGTCAGTTGTATGCAATTCAGGTAGGGTATGCCGGATCTGAAGAAAAGGCTGTAGATATAAAAGATATTCCTGTGGTACAGGAGTACCTGGATGTATTTCCAGAAAACATTCCAGGACTGCCACCTAATAGGGATATTGACTTCACTATTGAATTACTCCCCGAAGCCTCTCCTGTGTCAAGAGCACCTTACAGGATGAGTATACCTAAATTAACAGAATTAAAAATGCAGTTGCAGGAGTTGTTAGATAAAGGGTATATCCGGCCAAGTGTATCACCTTGGGGAGCGCCAGTCCTTTTTGTAAAAAAGAAGGATGGAACTTTGCGCATGTGTATGGACTACCGACAACTCAATAAGTTGACAGTTAAGAATAAGTATCCCTTACCCAGAATCGATGATTTATTCGACCAGGTGAGAGGAACCAAGGTGTTTTCTAAAATAGATTTGCGATCGGGATATCATCAGATTCGAATCAAGGATGAGGATGTTTGCAAGACAGCATTTCGCACCAGGTATGGACATTATGAGTTTGTAGTGCTACCTTTCAGATTGACAAATGCACCAGCAACCTTTATGAGGTTGATGAACGGCATTTTTCATCAATTTTTAGATCACTTTGTACTAGTTTTCATAGATGACATATTGATCTACTCCAAGAGCGAAGAAGAGCATAAGGAGCATCTGAGAATAGTATTGGAGATACTAAGGAAGCATCAGTTGTATGCTAAATTCAGCAAGTGCGATTTCTTTAAACCAGAAATCCAGTATTTGGGTCATGTGGTTACAGCTGAAGGAATAGCGGTGGATCCCGAAAAGATTAAAACTATCATGGAATGGCGTGTACCACAGAATATGGCAGATATCAGGTCATTCATGGGGCTGGCAGGATATTACCGACGATTCATCGAAGGATTTTCTAAGATCGCCTACCCTATTACATCCTTACAAAAGAAAGGTAGGTCTTTCAAATGGACGAATGAATGTCAGAATAGCTTTGAGAAGCTGAAAAAGTTTTTAACCACAGCACCTGTGCTAAAAGTTGCTGACCCCAGCAAAGATTATGTGGTGTGTACTGATGCTAGCAAGGAAGGAGTGGGTGCGGTGTTAACACAAGAAGGCAAGGTAGTAGCCTATGAGTCCAGGAAATTGAGAGAACATGAACAAAAGTACTCTGCCTATGATCTAGAACTCACAACCGTAGTACATGCTCTCCGAGTGTGGAGGCATTATCTACTAGGAAAAAGGTTCATACTCAAAACAAATCACAACAGTTTGACTAACTACTTTAAGCAGGCAGATTTAAAGTCTAGGCAAGCAAGCTGGAATGCCTTCTTGAGTGAATTTGACATGGACATAAAACATGTTAAAGGTAAAGAAAACCGAGTTGCAGATGCCCTGAGTAGGAAATTGCATGGGATCTATGCAATGTATTACAGCCAACTTGTGAGTGAGCTAACAGAACAAATAAGGGAAGAGGCCCAGAAGGACCCAGAATATCAGTTTTTGTGGCAGCAGATGGAAGAGGATCAGAAGCTAGGTAAGCCATCCGAGTATGGAAGAAGTGAGGATCAAATGCTAGTGTTTCGCGGAAGGACTTATGTTCCTAATCATGCAAGTCTCAAGGGGTTAATCCTGGATGAGTACCATCGCAGTAACTACGCTGGTCATCCTGGATATCAGAAGATGCTCTCGGAAATTAGACAGATATATTATTGGCCCGGTATGCGCAGAGACATTGCGGAATATTTGAGTAAGTGTTTAGAGTGCCAGCAGGTTAAGGTAGAGCACCGGCACCCAGCGGGGCTATTACAGCCTATACCCATTCCTGAATGGAAATGGGAAGTAATATCTTTAGATTTCATCACAGGCTTACCTAGAACAAGGAAGAAAAATTATTCAATCATGGTAGTGGTGGACAGATTAAGTAAATATGCCCACTTCATACCTGTGAAATCCACTTACAAGACAGTACAGATTGCAGACATATTTATGAAGGAAATATTTAGGTTGCATGGCATACCTAAGACCGTGATTTCAGATCAGGATGTTAAGTTTACATCTGCATTTTGGAAAACCATGTTCTCAGGTTTAGGAACTCAAATACACTTCAGCACTTCCTATCACCCTCAAACTGATGGGCAGACAAAGCGAGTGAATCAAGTGTTAGAGGACATGCTGCGCATGTATGTAATGCGACAGCCAGCTAAATGGGAAGACTACCTCCACCTGGTGGAGTTTGCATATAACAACGGCTTCCAAGAATCTCTAAAAATGAGTCCCTTTGAAGAATTGTATGGACGACAGTGCCATACCCCAATTAACTGGAGCAGCCCAGAGACGAAATTGATGTTGGGACCAGAAATGCTGGCTGAGCTAGAAGCTGAAGTAAAAAGAATAAGGCAAAATTTGAAGGCTGCGCAGGACCGACAAAAGATCTTTGTAGATAAGAAAATATCTTATCGCGAATTCGGAGTGGGTGACCGCGTATATGTTAGGATTAAGCCAAAAATAAGTACCTTAAGGTGGACTGCTTGCACCAAGTTAGCCCCTCGTTACTGTGGACCCTTCCAAATTCTGGAAAGAGTGGGACCAGTAGCCTATAGGCTAGATTTGCCTAGTCATATTAGAGTACACAGCATGTTCCACGTGTCCTTGTTAAAGCGATATGTGCATGATGAAAAACATGTAATTCATTGGCAAAGCATTCAGGTAGGAAGATAGTATGGAAATAAGTCCTAACTGAGCTATTAAATCAAAATTTGAATGTACTGATTGGTAATCCTGTTGTTGCTTTTCAGGTAGAACCAGACGGAGAATTTCTGGTAGAGCCACTACGCATACTTGATCGTAGAGAAATTGAACTCTGTAAAAGAGTAGTTGCTCAGGTGAAAGTGTAGTGGAAGCACTTCAGACCTAAGGAAGCTACATGGGAGGATGAAAAGTTTGTGCAGGAAGCTTACCCAGAACTCTTTGCAAAGATGGGCTGAAAACACCGAGGACGGTGTTACTTCCAGGGGGGGAAGTTGTGACAGCCTCATTAAGAGTTAATTAACATGAATAAACTGAAAGACAAGTTGTTTATTTTATTATTTTGTTTAAATTACTTTTGGTATAGGAAATTAAAAAAAACACATGTTACTTGGAATTACTGAGTTAGAAAATAAATAAAAAGAATCTCTTAAAACTGTTGGTAAAAGTATCCAAGAATGGGTGGTTGGGAACAGTTAGAAGACAGTTACCTACCCTCCAGGGATAAAAGAAAATCCCAGGAGAGGGATAGGGGTTCTGTAAGTTTTTGGAAAAATGGTAAGTGCAGGATTCTCTAGAGCTGGGTGAAAGACCAGTGGAGAAGCAATCACTGAAAAACCATAAGACCAGATCTGTCTGTGGCCGGATAGGCCATCCAGAGGTCACGACAGAAGCTTATTCTTTTTTCCTATGGCACTGATTGACATTCTGGAGCTAGGGGGAAAGTGGAGGACGTTATTGCCTCCCTTGATGGTTGGGAGGACCACGGTTTTAAGAGTTAATGTGCTTCTGTCAGATAAGTAACACAGTCAGACCTAGACTTTAAGTATTGATGTTCTGTTGATGTTCTGGTTATGTTTAGCAAATGATAAAAGAATATAAATTTTAGATCTTCTGTTATCATAGGAGTAATGGAAAACTCGTAGGTACAATGGTTTAATTACAGTTATTATAATGCTGGTAATCCTACATTTAATTAACAGCTAAACTGTAAAGACGAGATCTTACATGAAAGAAAAGTTCTTTATGCACAATACATAGTATAACATTGAAGATCAAGAAAATATCAATGCTTCATAATAAATCTATGTAGACAGTGAATCGAATTAATAGAGATTGTATCTAGTGTTAAGAGGAAACAGAAGTATATATATATATGAATCGAATTTCAAGTTACAGTAGTGAGTAAATCGAACTATTGGGATAATAAAAGAGACATAGGTATCGACATGCAATGGTAGTAACCAATGATAAACCACGGATAAGATAGTACACAACATTTAGTGCTTATATATAAATTCTTTTCCTGTAACAGTCGAAAGAGATATTAATGGATGAACTTGTAGGGTTGGGCAGGGTGGAAACCCTACCCTACCCCCTGTTCCTTTTTATTCTTATCTACCTATACGCGGCCGAGACAACGGCGGCCGGAACCGTAAAGCACAATAAGACCATTAACCAGAGCAAACTAATGCTACGTATGACTGCATGAAGTAGATAAGACTAAAATCACCCTTGGGTTATGCATTTAGGAGCGTAACAGTCATGAGTAAATTCGCGGTCTGTAGAGTAAGGCCGAGAAACCAATAGAAAGACATAAAACACAGTAATCTGCCGTAAACAATAAATAACCATCGGAATACCAAAACCAGGGTAAATCCGAGAGCGGCTTCCCTGTATAAAACCCAGATTATTGCTCAAAATGGTACAGTTATTGTAATAGCAGAACATGCACATAAATAAACCTGCAAATAGTACTTGAATAAAAACCCTTAAAGGTAAATTGTCAGCAACAGGAGAAAGTTAGGTATATCATGACATACATAGGGAACAGACAGCGTAATGTTGTTCCGATAAAACCATAAATTGCTATAGTAGAGTCAACAGAGGTTTCTCTCACGACATAAGAGTCAGATTGTTCTACGTAAATTTCAATAAAAACTTCTGAGACAAACTTCGGCAAGGAACCAATAAAACCCTAGTAAGACTCTCTACACCCTAACTTGAATGACACGGTGATGCAGAGAGTATGCTCTCCGTCGACCAAATTTTAGCTTCATGCTCGGAAGATTGGCAGGGTACCTGTGAAAAAGAAGCGTTACTTAGTCTCTCCTACGACCCAGCAAACGACGAGACCGACATCATATAGAAAGGTTCAACGAAGGATTATCTCACCTGTTCCTACAAGGCAAATGAGAGGGACATTTGTTAATTAAAACGCAAAGGACAGTAGACTAGTGGACAAGCGAGGCGGGTAAGTAAACTCACTTGACATGCGGATTTCGACTTGCCAAATAAAACCCCGTCCGCAAAAATCGACAGGAGAGTTAGAAAAATCATTCCTGAGAGCCAAAAGATGTTATCACCATTAAACAACTGGTAATATGTGAAACGAAGGACTCACCTGGTGAAACCCCGTGGTGGGGTTGAGCTGGTGTAAACCACCGGGTAGAAGCATCGAACCTGGAAGTGAGAAGCCTGCGAGAGAACCCCAAACAAACTATGTGTTAGAGAAGAAGATTAACCATTACGTAGAGACATGCATGTGTCGAGTAAAGGAGGAATCAGAGGGTTACATATAAGAGTGTAACTGGAAGTCATCTGGAGCAGGTCCGAGATAAGCTCACCTAAAGCATGGAAGGTCGGTTAAACCAGAGGAACGCCAGTTATACGCGCGTCATGGATTCGAGCAACAGAAGGTGAAGCACCAATAAAACGAAACTGTGTTTACCGAAGAACCTTTCCTCCCTATACCCGAGAAAGAATGGATTGATTTCTTATCCGTTCCCGCCATTAACCACATGTACCACAATAGAACTATAAGCCGACACCTGTACTCAGCGCGTGGAGCCGGAAGCCACTTGGCTGGTGGTAATTACTGTTATGTGATAAGAATTTAAGTAATGACAATGTTGGGAATCGAGGAGATCTCCTCAACGGATCTCCTGTGACCCCAATGCCCCCATCATTAAATTCTAACATACCTTTGTACCGTGGAATATATTGTATGTTTTCGTGGACATTTAAACCATGTGTTACAATAACATATCGCTCAATATATGTGTAATGATAACTCTGCTCTTAGTAAAACAAACAAGATTGTATTTTAGTATCGTGAACCTTATATGCTATGTTAGATTCAAAACTGTGATATTTATAATAAGTTGATATTTGTTATGGTATGTGATGTTTTCAGTACCATGGATAATTTTTTTTTAATTTATGGTAAGTTTGAATTGGTAATTTTTAGTTTAGATGTGACACAATATTTTGGATTTTGGGTGACGGAAATGTTTTTAATGGGGCTAAATCCATTTCCACCATAAAAAATGATTTAAACACCCCATGGTTAAGTTTTATGAAAAAAAAAAACAAAAATAGATAAGATTCAAGGGAGAAAAAATTGTCTAGGCTAAATTCTAGTAAAAAATTAGAATTTTTAAATTTGAGAAAAAAAAAAGAAGTAATAAAATAATCAAAATAATAAAATTAGTAATAATTAATATATTATTTTATTAATAATCCAATGATTAATAATATAATTTATGGTTACTGAATAAGATGAATGAGTTAGAGATTCATTTAAAAGAATGTAAAGAAAAAGAAAAGTGGAAATAATAATAATAATAATAATAATTAAGAAGGATGGATTTAGTGAATATATTAAAAAAATAAATAAATAAATAAATAAATAAATATATATATATATATATATATATATATATATATATATATATATATATATATATATATATATATATATATATATATATACATATATAAGGCATCTCATCATGTCCAATATATCATTAACATTGAGCAAGGAATTGAACTTATGACTTCATATTAAGGAGTGCTTTAACATAGAATCCACCGTCTATCCAAAACCATGTGGATCAAATGTAAAAATATTAAATTGAAAAATATATTTTTTTTTTTCTTCTCACTTATTCCTAATATTTTAATTATTAAAATTTGTTTTTAAATATAAAATAATTTAATTTTTTTTTTAAATATAAAAATAAATTATAAATTATAAAAATTTATAAAATATTGATTACATAATTAATAATTTAAAATTACAATTATCTTATTTTTGTAGCTAAATTATTATCATGTTTTTTTTTTCTAAGTAAGCTTAATTCTATTAACAGAGGAGTAAAATTACAATGTGACCGCAGTCAAAACATCTACTCTGGGAAGAAGCAGAGATATCAAGAAAAACATAAGAGGAGACTGCCCTATGACAGGGAAACCAGTCTAACAGTTTGCCAAAACCCACGCAGGGGAGCATAAAGTCAAAAATGAAAAAAAACAAGCCCGAATTACACTTAACCGGTTGAACAAACACCAGCCTAATAGTATGAGCCGGAGAGACAGAAAATATCACCATAAAATGCTGACTATTCATCAAGAGTTTCTTCCACGATGCGGCACCAACCTGAAGCACGCAGGTCCATGGCCAAAGCTTCTTCGGAGATTGAGGGCCAGGGTTAGCTGGCTCCATCACCACCTTCGGGATGCTTCGAGCATGAGCCTCCATAGGTTGCCTCGCCGCACTGCCGACCCCTTCATGAAGGAGCGAAGTCTGGGCAAATTCCGCGCCTGCTCCCGCCACATGAACAATGGTCTCCTCTGACTGGGTGTCCTCATGAAAAACCACTGTAAAAATGGAAGTGATTCTGGGGCGATTCAAAGCACTATTAAAGATGAATCGAGCTGAGCCAGTGGTGGGAGGGGGCATGGAAGCAGGAGGACGTTGAGTGTGGGAGCCCCAATGATGAGAATCAAAAGAGCTCCATCTCCCACTTCGCGTACGAGGATAGTGGTCGTCCACACGACCTCTTGAGTGAGTAGGCGAGTCAGAGGATGGGCTGGAAGGCTGGCTGGAAGGGCGACCTCTGGTGCCGCCTCTGCGACTTCTCAGCCTGTGTCTCAGCTGAGGCATGAGGGAACCAGGAAGAGGAGGGGCAATCACTAAGGCCGGGTTGTCCAAATGCAGCAGGAGGCCCAAGGCTCTTGCGAACTGTCTTGAAACCTCCCACAACGCCTCTGCGATAGAACCAAAGCTGGTCCTCCAATGACCTTTCCTCTCCCTGTCACGAGCAACAATCTGCAAGGTAGAGCCAATGCCCACCAGCCGGTAATCGAAATTGAGACCAGAGACTGAAATGAGAAGGGGCTAGTGTGACCGGATAATCTCCATGGAGAGCTCGAAACCATACTGCCCTTTATCCTTCCCACTCCTGCTACGAGGATCCTCCATCTGAACAGGTGCATTGAAGAGAGGTGAGAGCTCCAGCATGCAGAGGCATGCGACGTCAGAACCCTGCACGATAACCATGATGTGGAACACCAAACCCCTAGACATGAAACCTTTGAACTGTACGAGATGTAAATGCTTAGATCCATTGAGCAGAGGTGCATTTACCTTCACGTCCTGGGTGGGCAGGTGTCGACCCACCTCGCCCCACCCCTGTCCCATCCTTCTAATCACCTATATGATCACCCGAATCCGGGGTAAATTATTATCATGTTAATAGTGATGTGTATTTTAATTTTATTACCAATGGTCATTAGGTGAATAAGAGATTTAAGCTTATACAATATTCTAAAATATCTTTCTATACACTAAAATTTATTTTCGAAGTAGTTATATCATTTTTTTTTTTTTTTTGTAAGCTGAGGTAGTACCTATGATTTTCTATTAATTAAAGCTGGGCAAAAGGGGCAAAAAATATAGAACTAGACCGCAACCTGCCAGTAGGAAACTAGGTATCTAGGCCATCTAAGTTCAAAGTAGTTCATCCAGAACATAAAGAGTCTTAATAACAAGAGTCTTAGCTACCTATACTGAAGATGATACAATAACCAAAGGATGTCCAAAATCATAACAAAGATACTGAAGAAACTAACATAGAGCCAAGAGCAACAAGTCAAAATAAAACTAAAAAAAGGAAAGAGAATCAATCCTCTTCAGAATCCATAGGAGCAGGTGTTGTAGCAGTAGCACCAGGGATCTCGACAGGGCACTGAGCAAGAGCTTCAACCTCCTTTTCTAAGCTGGAGAGACGAGTATACTGATGCAACTGCCACAAATTGATCTCTTGAATGTTCCTGTTAATGTCTGCAAGCATGGTCTCAAGTTTAGAATTCGACTTAGGCTCTGCAATTGATACAATGGATTTAGCAAGAAGGCACTTAATGACCCAATAGGGGTGCACAGTCTGCTGATATAAGGAGGTGCAACCCCTGGTATGCCCAGGGTCCGGAGCAACACGTTGCATGTCTTCATCAACCAGATTAGTCTGAGCAGTAGGGTGATCTAAAATCTCAGATTCCCAATTAAAACCCTGTTGATGAACAGAAGGAGGTATCTCGTGCAAAAAATTATGAGCCAAAGGCTCAAGGTGTTTTTCAAGCGGCTTATGTCCACGCTTTCGAGGTGGCATAGCAAAATCCTGTGCACTCGAGCTCACAACTGACTTACGGCCGCATCGAGCCATGGGGAGAGAAAGGAAACTAGCTGTTAACACTTCCATCGAGAACAAAAGAGGGATCAACTAAGAAGAGACTATTGAAAAAAAAATAGACTGATAATCAGCAACAACAGCAAAAGGCAGGCCCGACAGCATGCACAAGGCAAATGATACATAAGAAGAGAAACCCGTCAAGCAACTAGGCCAGAGTCGATCAATGGAATGCCATAGAAGGCCAGTGAAAGTAGTCCAAGAAATGAGAAATCCCAACTGAGAACCTGTAATAGAATATTGCCAACTATAATTTGAGAAACCCCAGCACAACACCATTATACGGATGGTGTGAGTAATAGCAGATCCACAACGCGAAACTGGCCGCAAAAAGGGATGCATGCAAATTATAAGGAAACCCCAACAATGATACAGAAAGCCCCAACTATAACTCACAAAAACCTAGCACAACAACAATACACAGATGGTTGGAGGAACAGTAGAACCACAATACGAACCCGGCAGTGGAAAGGCAGGCATGCGACTGATACGTAAAAAATTCATCAATTAAATATGCATCAATATTCTTATTCTATACACTAACATTAAAATTTATTTTTAAATTATTTATGTTATTACTCTCTTTCAATTAAATTCCATAATTAATAATATTTCTTGTTAAGAATCTTGTTACATGTTTTGCTAAAATGTACATATGTTTAATCCATATATTAATTCTTTTTATCATTAATAGTACTTATGCAAATAGGTATGTGTCTATTTTGAAATAAAACTTCAATAATTTTATTTTAATTATGAATAATTTTTAGGTGGATGGTAGAGATTTATCGTTTATGGAATATTTTACAATATTATTAGTGATATACATAAATGAAAAGTTGAGATTTATCTACAAAATAGTTATGCCTTTTTTACTCTTCTAATTAAGTTGATTAATTAAAAAAAACATGTGAACAAGTGTCATATTGTAACATTCATGAACCAACAGAAATTACACTCATAAAAAAAAAAAAAAAATTACCATAAACATGTCACAGCAGAACACCATTATTACCATCGTTCCATAAGTCGGAATATAGCAATATGTACCATTACAACTAAAGTACAATGATCCGTAACTCTGCACTGGCAATATTATTATGGTTTTCAACTTGTAGTTATTCAAAACCTTTGGTTTTGGCTCTCAAGTGGGTGCTTTACATGTCTTTCCATTCAACGCATTGCAACATGAATAATCTGCCAATTATATTATCGAACTTACACTTGGGAGTTAATTTAACATTCAAGTTTATTGATTCGATCTCTGATAAGCACTTAATATCGAGATTTTATTTACGGATGTTCTTAAATGTCAACTACAATCTCGGGAAGGGTTTAACACTTGGCATGAAAATTATTGTCGAAGCGGAGTTTTCCACTCCTCGTTGTGCGATTGTACATAGTGATTTACTACCAGGATAGCTGTAAACTAAGTCTCGGTTCTCATGGAAAATTCGAGGGAAAGTAGACTGGAGTATTTTGCCAGTTCGATGGCCTTGCAGCCGTTTCTCCCCTCCATGGCGCGCTAGTTGAACGCAGCTCCCTGTTGCTTTCTCCGTCTTGCTTTCAGTTTAAAGGATGAGCTCCATCTGCTCGGTAACCCCACTCTACTTCTGCTTTGCTACCATTGTTATGCATCAGCTACTCCTTTACTTTTCTGGGTTTCCCCTCTCATACAGAGTTTTTGGTTTAACAATGAGCTTGGGTTTCATTCTGCTTACAGGGTTTAACCCCTTCAACAACCATGGGTGAAATCATGGTAAAAAGGTACTGCGGTCCTTTTCTATATTCAGCTCAGGTTTTTTTTTGTCTACTGGTTATAAGATGTATGATCTTCGAGTTCAGCATCTTACTCACCTAGTTCCAAATTCTAAAATAGTTCCAGATCTGGCGGGCTGCAAACCGTACAAGTAAGCTCTTCATACGCTACCTTGTTAGTTTTTCTTTTGGTTCAACCCCCTCTTCTTTTTTCCCTATGGGAGGCTACTCTGTTGCTAAAATTACCAGACATGTAGTTCGTCTTCATTGTTATTAACAGGGTTTTCTCTTTGCAGGTTAGTGGGTTCTCACGCAAAACCCTTCCTCCATCTTTACTCAGCGCAACCCTTGACACGACCGTTCTGGTTTCTCCTGTTTCTAGGTACATAGCAGTGTAACGATAATGTTGCTAGCCATTATAACAAAGATTTCCAAAGAGGATACTGCAATTTTCCATTCCATCCGGCTTAGTGTTTTATACTTTGCATCGTAAATTTTATTGTATAATGTGATAGGGTTTGATATAGTTGATAAGTAGTTTTGATGTTATTATTTGCGGTGCTATATACATTAACGATTAACTGGCTTTCTTTATTATGGCCAAGGCCTTGGAAGAATGTTTGGCCTTTATTCTTATGGAGCCCTAAAACTATGGTGTCGTTATGGTTCTATTTATCTTTATGTTTGGTTTTGAAGCATTTCCTGTTCGCCTTGTCTCGTATGAAATTTGCTACAAGTGCAGCTTGTATAACATAGTTTTCTTGATAGAACTATATGCTTGTCGCAAATTCCATCTTTGCCCCACGTGAACAGTCCTAGAAATGGGGTATGAATTAAATATGCATTGTGCTCACTATAATAGGTTCTTTCGTATATGGGGTTGTGCCCAACAATTTCAAAGGTTCTTCTGTGTTTTCTTCAAGACAAGTTCATGACTTCTGTTTATTACTTACAACAATGTATCTCTCTGCTTATGCATATGCTCATTCTGAACCTAGAATTTTGTTCTCACTGTGCATGCTTCCGTAATGTTATTTTTTGGATGTCTTGTTATGAATTTGTCTAATTCCTATATTAGCGATTATATTATAGTGTATCACACACTGCCATTTGTATTGCATACTCAAATTAAACTTAGGCTCCCTTTTCGGTGACTGGTGCACCATTAAAGAGAAAGACCGTGTATAGTTTTATGTGTTGCAATTTCCTAAGGAGCAAGGGCCGGGTAGGGTTTCAACCCAAACCCTGTACCTCGAGCTCTAACTTTTCTTGATAATATTTACTTTGGAAACAACATTCAGAGATAACGATACTAATGATTTATTACTGTTGGGCATTCTCACTAATTGTACAGATAGTGAGTCCTTGATTCTGCTCCTGTAGAAGCATAAAGACTCTAAAATTTATATTGTAGATTTTTTTTTAAAACTATCAAACCCTTGCAGATTTGTACCCAGAACCCTATATCTTGGTTAAAGAAAATATAATAGCAAGATCTTCCTTCCTCTATGCAGGGTACTAATTTCTCTAAGTAACAATAATAATTTCTTATACACAAAGAGTGCATACCAGACCCTTAATAGGACTTCAATACCAATCTCTTCATAAAATAAACCATGTTATCTAGTCAAACATTAAACAGTCTAATGCTTAAAACCTATGGTTCTTCTTTAAAAAAAAAACAAACAAGTTTTGCGTACTTATCTGGAAAAGAATTAATTCTTCAAACTTTGGTCCTCCCAACCATTCAAGGGAGGCTATTACGTCCTCCACTTGCCCCCTAGCTCCAGAATTTAGGTTGGTGCCATGGGTTAACAGTGGAATGTCCTCTACTGTGACCTCTAGAAGGCCTATCCAGTCACAAGCAGATGATCTAGTTTACAAGGGTTATAGAGAGCTATCTTCAACTGGTTCTCCCAGCTCTAGAAAATACTTTCCCCTTCTTACAAATGTTCACAGAACCCCCTCTCCTCCCTTGGGATCCAAATTTATCCTCAAAGAAGAGAGTAATTTTTTTTCCAACTCTCCCCAACCACCCCCTATTCTCAGAAACTTTTTACCAACAGCTTAGAAGACTTTTTCTTTTCATTCATTGGTTCCCCCTAATAACCAAAAATAAAAACAGTAATTGTTTCATAAACCATGACAATAAAGTCTTTCTTGTCAGGAAATACAATAAACAAATTGTCTTTAACTAGTTAGTGCTAGTTAATTCTTAATGAGGCAGTCACATCTCCCCCCCCCCTTGGAAGTAACACAATCCTCAGTGTTTCAGCCCATCTCTGCAAAGAGCTCCGGGTAGGCTTCTTGCATAAATTTTTCTTCCTCCCAAGTAGCTTCGTCCGGTCCAAAGTGCTTGCACTGCACTTTCACCTAGATAACTACTCTTTTGCTAAGTTCAATCTCTCTTCGATCAAGTATGCGTTGCGGCTCTAATAGAAACTCTCCGTCTGGTTCTACCTGAAACAAACATAAATGTTTTCAAATCAGTACACTTAAATTTATTCAAACTTCAAGTTAGGACTTTCTTTTCTACCCTTCTTCCTACATGAACATTCTTCCAATGAATTACATGTTTTTCATCATGTACATATCGCTTCAACAAGGATACATGGAACGCATTGTGTACTCGGATATCGTTGGGAAAAGCTAGTCTATAAGATACTGGTCCCACCCTTTCCAATATTTGGAAAGGTCCACAGTACTGGGGAGCCAATTTGGCACAAGAGGTCCACCTCATGGTACTTCTTTTAGGATTAATTCTTACGTATACATGGTCCCCTACTCCGAACTCATGGTGGGACCTTTTCCTGTCTGCAAAAATATTTTGTCTGTCTTGTGCAGCCTTCAGATTCTGCCTTATTCTTTTTACCTCAGCTTCCATTTCAGCCAACATTTCAGGTCCCAACAAAATTTTTGTTTCAGGACTGCTCCAATTTATAGGCGCACAACATTGCCTACCATATATTTCTTCAAAGGGACTCATTTTCATAGATTCATGATACCCATTGTTTTATGCGAACTCTACAAGATGCAGGTAATCTTCCCACTTGGCTGGCTGCTCCATCACATACATGTGCATCATGTCTTCTAGAACTTGGTTTACCCGCTCTATTTTCCCATCCTTCTAAGGATGATAGGCAGTACTAAAGTGTATCTGTGTTCCCAAACTAGAGAACAAAGTTTTCCGAAATGCAGATGTAAACTTGACATCCCAATCTGCAATCACAGTCTTTGGTATCCCATGCAACCTAAAGATTTCCTTCATGAATATATCTGCAATCTGTACCATCTTGTAGGTAGATTGTACATGTATGGAATGGGCATATTTACTTAATCTGTCCACCACTACCATGATTGAGTCATTTTGCCTCTTTTTCCGAGGTAAACCCGTGATGAAATCTAGGGAGATAACTTCCCATTTCCATTCAGGAATGGGTATGGGCCGCAATAGCCTTGCAGGGTGCTGATGATCCACTTTAACCTGCTGGCATTCCAAACATTTTCTTAGATATTTTGCAATATTTTTACGCATACCTGGCCAATAATATACCTTTCTTATTGCATTGAGCATCTTTTGATATCCTAGATGGCCAGCGTAATTGCTGCGATGGAATTCATTAAGGATTAATTCCTTAAGATCCACATGATTAGGCACATAGATTCTTCCGCGAAAGGTCAACACCTGATCTTCACTCTTTCCATACTCTGATGTCTTGCAAAGCTTCTTATCGTCCTCCATTTGCTGCCACAAGAATTTATACTCCGGGTATTTCAGTGCTTCTTCCTTTAACTATTCTAGTAGTTGGCTTTCTACCTAGTTAAAGTATAAGGCAAAAATACAATGCAATTTTCTTCTTAACACGTCTGCAACTCTGTTTTCCTTCCCCTTAACATGTTGTATGCCTATATCAAATTCACTCAAAAAGGCATTCCACCTTACCTGTCTAGAATTTAAATCAGCCTGCTTAAAATAAATAGTCAAGCTACTGTGATCTGTTTTAAGTACAAATCTTTTACCCAGGAGATAATGCCTCCGTACTCGGAGAGCATGCACTATGGCCATAAGCTCCAGGTCATATGCAGAATATTTCTGTTCATGATCTTTCAGCTTCCTAGACTCATAGGCTATCACTTTACCTTCTTGAGTTAATATCGCACCAACTCCTTCTTTGCTTCTGCCAGTACAGACCTCATAGTATTTTTCCGGGTCAGCTACCTTTAGCACTGGAGCTGTAGTTAGGAGTTGTTTCATCTTTTCAAAGCTGTTTTTACATTCAATCTTCCATTTTAAAGGCTTGCCTTTCTTCTGCAAGGATGTAATGGGGAAAGTAATTTTAGAAAACCCTTCAATGAACCTTCTATAATACCCAGCTAGACCCATAAATGATCTAATGTTCGCCACATTCTGTGTTACTCACCATTCCATAATAGTTTTGATATTTTCGGGATTAGCAGCTATCCCTTCAGCTGATATAACATGCCCTAAATATTGGATTTCTAATTTAAAGAAATCGCACTTTCTAAACTTAGCATAAAGTTGATGTTTTCTCAGCATTTCCAGAACTATTCTAAAATGTTCTTTTTGTTCCTCCTCAATTTTTGAGTATATCAGTATGTCATCTATGAAAATAAGTACAAAATTATCTAAAAACTGATGAAATATGCCACTCATCAGCCTCATAAAGGTGGATGGTGCATTTGTCAATGCAAAAGGCAGCACCACGAATTCATAATGTCCATATTGAGTGCAGAATGCTGTTTTACAAATATCCTCATCCTTAATCAGAATCTGATGATATCCGGATCTTAAGTTTATTTTAGAGAACACCTTAGCCCCTCTCACTTGATCAAACAGATCATCAATTCTAGGTAATGGGTATTTTTTCTTAACAGTAAGCTTATTAAGCTGCCTATAGTCCATACACATGCATAAGGTTCCATCTTTTTTCTTAACGAAAAGGATTGGTGCTCCCCAAGGTGACACACTTGGGAGGATATAACCTTTATCTAATAGCTCTTGTAACTGTATCTTCAGCTCTTTTAATTCTGGTACACTCATTCTATAAGGGGCTCTTGACACTGGAGAGGCTCCTGGTAGCAATTCAATAGTAAAATCAATATCCCTTTTGGGTAGTAAACCAGGAATATTTTCCGGAAATACATCTAGAAATTCCTGTACCACAAGAATATCTTCCATTATTGGAGCCTTTTCTTTGGAGTCAGCATATCTTATTTGTATTGCATACAGTTGACATCCCTTTCTAATGCACTTACTCATCTGGGATGCTGTTATTGGTCGTAATTGTATAGGCTTTTTAATTCCTTGAATTTCTTTTTGTGTGCCATCTTGCATTCTGAAGTAGATAATATTTTCTTTACCATCCACTAGGGTCCAGTGCTTTTCCAACCAGTCCATACCCAATAATACATCATAAGATCCTAGTGGTAAGACATTTAGATCCACCTGTAGCTACTGTTCAGCCACTTCCAAAACACAGTTGGGAACTTTGGCCGTTACTTTTCGTTTTTCCCCGGTAGCTAGCTATACTAGCCAAGAATTATTAAATTTCTGTTCCTTTAATTTACATATTTCTACTAACTTGAGACTTACATAACTCCAAATTTCTCCAGGATCTACCAAAATTGAAACAAGTTTAGTTAGTAAAGTACCTTCTAGCTCGATCATTGTGGGCTGAAAATCTGCCTGCCAATCTTCCAAGGTTGTGTTGATGCGAGGTATGTTATGCGCCACGTCCCCTATTGTAGATGCCTCCTGTAGATTTTCTACAGTTTCAGTTTTATTCCGTTGGGGACAGTTTTTGTAGTAATGAGCTTCCCCACAGCCCCAACACTGTAGGGGAGGTTTATAATTCTGCCCCTGATCTGGTTTGCTTGATACTTCTATGGGTTTTTCCTCAGCTTCCGACTTGATCCTTTGATGATTTTTACCAAAATTCTTGCTAATAGCGTTCCGTGCTAATCCTTTAAAGTTGCTACTTTTACCGCTTTTTAAAGTAGAGTGATTTTTCTGATTTTTCTTTCGCTGCCAAATTTTCCCACCTTCACCCTTGGCCTTATGCTGCTGATATCACATTCGTGCTTTATGGATAGCTTCATCCATAGTTTGGGGGTTAACAAAATCTATACGTTCTCTCATGGGAGCAGGTAAACTGCTCAAGAACCTCTACACCTTGGCTTTTTCTTCTCGGAGATAAGGAACGGAACGTAACAGGGAAGTAAATTTCGTGACATAATCATCCATGGTCATTTGGCCCAACCGAAAATCATGGAATTCCCTAGCTTTGTCATCATAAAATATTTCTGTCAGGTACTTGTCCTTAAAGTATTGCTGAAACAGTTCCCATGTAATATCTCGTTCATCAATGATGCGAACAATCTTCACCTCTTCCCACCACAAGGTGGCTTTCTCTCACAGCTGGTATATAGCCAATCTAGCCTTCAAATTGCTGCTATATTCATACACCTGGAAGTACTTATTTATATTGATTAAATAGGCTTCAGCTGCCTCTTCTGCCTCACCATCAAACGTTGGTGGCTTAATTTTACAAAATTCCCCACGCAGTTCCACTCTCTGCCTTTTGAGATCTTGCTGGTCGGACAAATTGCCCGACTCTACCTCATTATAATTCCTACTTTTGCTCTTCTGGGAGGGACTCCTCTCAGTCCTGCCAGTGGTATTGTTCCTAGTTTTTTTCTCATCCTACTCTGTTGATAATTCTTTTTCAACACTGGGGTGTCCCATTTCCTGATTTTGTTTATCAGATAAGCTTTTCAGAATCCTTTCTTGATCTTGTAACAACCTATCACTATCCTTCCGTACCCTTATCATTTCTTCTTGTAGTTGTTGTATTGTATTTAGTAAAAATGCAGTTTGATGCTGCTGCTCTTCAAGCAATCGACTCGTTTTTTGGTGTTGTTCCACAGTTAATTGAACCCACATTTCTGGATTCATAATTGTTGGAATTTGAGTGTCCTTGGGTTGTGACTGAGATGCTATGACTTCCCTCATTTCAGTCGCTTCCTCTCAGTGCACTAAACACATACACAACTTCACTATTAGCAGACCCTTAGGATTCTAGTGTAGAAACTTGGCTCTGATACCACTTGTCACATTCATTAACCAACAGAAATTACACTCATATTTTTTATTTTTTTACCATAAACATGTCACAGCGGAACACCATTATTACCATTGTTACATAAGTTGGAATATAGCAATATGTACCATTAAAACTAAAGTACAACAATCCGTAACTCTGCACTGGCAATATTATTATGGTTTTCAACTTGTATTTATTCAAAACCTTTGGTTTTGGCTCTCAAGTGGGTGCTTTACATGTCTTTTCATTCAACACATTGCAACATGAATAATCTGCCAATTGTATTATCGAGCTTACGCTTGGGAGTTAAGTTAACATGCAAGTTTATTGATTCGATCTCTGATAAGCACTTAATATCGAGATTTTATTTACGGATGGTCTTAAATGTCAACTGCAATCTCAGGAATGGTTTGACACTTGGCATGAAAATTTTGTCTGTCAAAGCGGAGTTTGCCACTCCTCATTGTGCGATTGTACATAGTGATTTACTACCAGGACAGCTGTAAACTAAGTCTCGGTTCTCACAGAAAATTTGAGGGAAAGTAGACTGGAGTCTTTTGCTAGTTCGATGGCCTTGCAGTTGTTTCTTGCCTGCATGGCGCGATAGTTGAACGTAGCTCCCTGTTGGTTTCTCCGTCTTGCTTTCAGTTTAAAGGATGAGCTCCATCTACTCGGTAACCCCACTCTACTTCTGCTTTGCTACCATTGTTATGTGCCGAATACTCCTTTATTTTTCTAGGTTTCCCCTCTCATACAGAGTTTTTGGTTTAACAGTGAGCCTGGGTTTCATTATGCTTATGGGGTTTAACCCCTTCGACAACCATGGGCGAAATCATGGTAAAAAGGTACTCTTCTCCTTTTATTTCTTCAGCTCAGGTTTTTTTTGTCTACTGGTTATAAGATGTATGATCTTCGAGTTCAACATCTTACTCACCTAGTTCCAAATTCTAAAACAGCACCAGTTCTAGCGGGCTGCAAACCCTA
Organism: Pinus albicaulis; assembly: GCA_034641835.2. Classification (NCBI taxonomy): domain Eukaryota; kingdom Viridiplantae; phylum Streptophyta; class Pinopsida; order Pinales; family Pinaceae; genus Pinus; species Pinus albicaulis. The sequence continues at coordinate 1,069,240,024 of CM076570.1, forward strand.
CAGGCAAGCTCTTCATACGCTACCTTGTTAGTTTTTTTTTTTTGGTTCGACCCCCCCTTCTTTTTTCCTAGGGAGGCTAGTCTGTCGCTAAAATTACTAGACATGTAGTTCATCTTAATTTTTATTAACAAGGTTTTCTCTTTGCAGGTTAGTGGGTTCTCACCCAAAACCCTTCCTCCAGCTTTACCGGGCACAACCCTTGACACGGTCGTTCTGGTTTCTCCTGTTTCCAGGTACACAACAGTGTAACGATAATGTTGCTAGCCATTATAAAAAATATTTCCAAAGAGGATACTGGAATTTTCCATTCCATCTGGCTTAGGCTTTTATAATTTGCATCGTAAAGTTTATTGTATAATGTGATAGGGTTCGATATAGTTGATAAGAAGTTTTAATGTTATTATTTGCGGTTCTATATACATTAACGGTTAACTGGTTTTATTTGTTATGGCCGAGGCCTTGGAAGACTGTTCGTCCTTTATTCTTATGGAACCCTGAAACTATGGTGCCATTATGGTTTTGTTTATCTTTATTTTTGGTTCTGAAGCGTTTCTTTCCTGGTCGCCTTGTCTCGTATGAAATTTTCTACGAGTGTAGCTTGTATAACATAGTTTTCTTGATAGGACTAGATGCTTGTCACAAATTCCATCTTTACCACACGTGAATAGTCCTGGCAAAGGGGTATGAATGAAATATACATTGTGCTCACTATAATAGGTTCTTTCATATATGGGGTTGTGCCCAACAATTTCAAAGGTTCTTTTGTGTTTTCTTCAAGACAAGTTCATGATTTTCGTTTATTACTTACAACAATGTATCTCTCTGCTTATGCAAATGCTCATTCTGAACCTAGAATTTTGTTCTCACTGTGCATGCTTCCGCAAAGTTATTTTCTGGATGTCTTGTTATGAATTTGTCTAATTCCTATCTTAGTGATTATATTATAGTGTATCACACACTGCCATTCGTACTGCATACTCAAATTCGACTTAGGCTCCCTTTTCGGTGACCAGTCCACCATTAAAGAGAAAGACCGTGTATAGTTTTCTGTGTTGAAATTTCCTAAGGAGCAAGGGCCAGGTAGGGTTTCCACACAAACCCTGCACCTCAAGCTCTAACTTGTCTTTCTAATATTTACTTTGCAAACGACATTCAGAGATAACAATACTAATGATTTATTACTGTTGGGCATTCTCACTAATTGTATAGACAGTGAGTCCTTGATTCTGCTCCTGTAGAAGCATAAAGACTCTAAAATTTATATATGTAGATTTTTTTTTTAAAACTATCAAACCCTTGCAGATTCGTACCCAGAACCCTATATCTTGGTTAAAGAAAATATAATAGCAAGATCTTCCTTCCTCTATGCAGGGTACTAATTTCTATAAGTAACAATAATAATTTATTATACACAAAGAGTGCATACTAGACCCTCAGCAGGACTTTGATACAAATCTCTTCAGAAAATAAACCATGTTAGCTAGTCAAACATTAAATAGTCTAATGCTTAAAACCTGTGGTTCTTATTTAAAAAAAAAAACAAACTAGTTCTGCATACTTATCTGGAAAAGAATTAATTCTTCAAACTGTGGTCCTCCTAACCATTCAAGGGAGGCTATTATTTCCTCCACTTTCCCCCTAGCTCCAGAATTCAGGTTGGTGCCACGGGTTAATAGTGGAATGTCCTCTGCCGTGACCTCTGGAAGGCCTATCGAGTCACAAGCAGATAATTTGGTTTACAAGGGTTATAGAAAGCTATCTTCAACTGGTTCTCCTAGCTCTAGAAAATACTTCCCCCTTCTTACCAAAGTTCACAGAACCCCCTCTCCTCCCTTGGGATTCAACTTTCATGTCTCTTCTTTCCCACCATTTTTTTTTTTTTTAGTATAATTGTATCCTCCTAATTTGCGCATCCATTCAGATATACCATCAAATTTCAACAAATATGACATTCTACTCAACAGAAATTTTTGTTTTCCTTCTTGTACTCATGGGTGTATCTTTGGTTAGCTAACCTAGTTTTTTTCTTCCCACAAGGTTTTGATGGCTTATATTTCACATGTATATATATCAATATATATATATATTTTATACACCCAATGGTTATGGTTATCGTTGGCCATAAAGCTTCTATCTATGCACTCAACTTTTACCCACACTCCTTTATCGTATTCATCACACATAAGCTTTGGATTTCGTCGTCATTTTCTTATGGTTGCATAGTGAAGATGTTATGCCTCTGCTTGTAAGTCCTCGTATCATTTCACAAGGTTATGAAGATATGTGTTGATAATGAATTATTCCAAATTCTGAATGTTTTAATTCGATTTATCTCGTCTCTTGTTTATCGTTCTATGAGTTCGATTCAACCTTACGGCCATGGTCTAAGTTTGTAATTATTGTACCCATACCCCCATGTATGTCTCACGTACCTTCCACTGTGACCATCTTTCGGTGAGGGTAGACGACATTAAGGTCATCGTACTTCTTCTGCTACATTGGCAAGTTTGATTTAAGGTGGTTAGCAGTTGGTAACTTGTTGAGCTTTCCATGTCGACTGGGGTTAATGGCGTTCTGTGGATTTAACGTTTTGATTTATTATCTCTCCACCCATTTTGGTCATGTGTACACACAATGGTTTGTGCATTTACATTTTTATATTTGAAACGTATGGATATTCATTAATAACGTCGATTTGGAGTACTGTGAAATTGATTACAATGGATTTTCATTTATGTTGAACGACTATGCAATGGATTTCGATTTCTCCCCAATTGATCGGCGTGCATCCCATTGATATGTTGACATCTGGATGGTGGAGATGATTCAGATCTGATAGGTTTTTTTTTTTTTTTCGTTTGGGTGAAATGGATCATATTTATTCCGAAGTTTCCAAAGGGATTGTTCTTTCGCCCTCCGTTCTTCTTGACCAAATCCTACTGCCAATACTCTGCTCATTTGGGGGAAAGAAAAATGATAGGCTCTTCCTAGTTTCTGAGCGTAACCATTTCTTCATTTCATCGCTCTTCAGGTATGTAATAGTGGGCATTATCATTACTAGTATGACTACCTTCGATTTTTATTTACCCTATCGTTTAACTTGTAACACCATCTTAGCCGCCTATAACTCAACCCTCGGTTGATTATCGTTCTGCTATAGCGTGCTGGAGTTTAGATTTTATCACTACTTCATGTATTTTGTTTAAAGTTGCTTGTTACGTTTCTGTGCTAATATTAAATCCTTGGTGGGTAGGAAATTTATTTCCTCATGTCTTCCGTGATCATATTTGCATCCTTCGTCGAGTTTCCTTGTCTCTAAGCGAGAAATCGCTACTCCAGGTAAGTCATTGGTTCATTGGAACCATTTCATCCTATATTTTATTTACGTTCTGATGAACGTTATTACACTACTCATGTATGTTTTCTTCTGGTCATAGTTGGTGGAAAAGTATTCCCTTCTCAGAGGTAAGCCTTGTTTTTCTGTTTAGTTCGTATATATTGTTTTCTGAAGGGCCCTCATATCGTCTTATTATAACTATCTCTCACGTTGCCCTCATTTTATTTCAGGTAGTTTCGAATCTCGTGAGGGGTTCTCTTAGTTGGTATTTGGTGAATTTGTAATTCACTCAACTTGACGTCAGTATATCCTAGAATTTCAGGTCGGTATCGACACGTTCTTAGTCGAAGTGTGACCAGGCTCTCTCGTTGTTATCACACAAAATTGTACAGACAATTTAAGTTTTATTGTCGTAAAAGTTTCTACTGTAGTAAATACCTTTTTGCCAGAGACTCTGACTGTTAATAATTTTAATCTAGGCACTGAAATTTCCAAAATAATTAAGTTCTGAATTATTATTATGAAAACATGATAACCTAATTCCATAGTTGGTTGTCAAACTTTAATACATATATTTATCGACCATTCGTCTTTGTTATTAAGGAAAAATGGTGTCTAGATTTCTATTTCATGTTATCACTCATTCTATCTTTTTTGTTCCAGTACATATCTGCTTAAATTTTTGATTGAAGGAAATAATAAGCTCACTAGTATTATTTTTCCTTTCCGTTCCTCCTCATAACAATAGCATAAATGAATATAAGTCTCTCTATTACAAAAGTTTTCAAATTTACAGTAGTTCAGTGAATGAATAATTACAAGTTCCACAGGGTCTATAATTTTGTGTGTATTATATGACTCCAACTGTGGCCTCGCTTTATACTCCTTGGGTTGAAGTTTTCTTATAATAGTTACTTGGGTCAACCATAATATTTTCTGCAGCTGTATATATATAATTTTTCCTAGTAGACAATTTCAGAGTATCTAATATTCAACTCATACTCTTAACCAACTTTTTATAGAAATTGGATGAAGGAAATATTTGTTACCCTTCATAGTTATGTAGTTTTTATTCATTTATAGAAATTTGTTTATATTTATTTTCCAATAATGCATTCAGTTTGGAAACTCCTCAAATAAATGAGGTAGGACAGGTTGCTCGTTTATGTTTATTTCTTAGGCCAAATTTGGCTACAGGTTTAATAACCCATATTTAGCTCTGTTTAAGTTTGAATGTCTTTAACCCAATTAAAAGTACTCATCCATCCTTTCTTTTTCTTTTTCTTTTTTCCATAGAGGTTAAATCTATTGATATACATACATGGTTAATCCAACAAATCTATAGATCTGCACTGCATATATTTAATCACTCCTCTACACATACTTTGAGTTTTTCTAGTGGTCATTGATTAAATTCTATTTTTAATAGAAACAGATTAAAGTTACACAATTATAAATTATGAGGTCGTATAAATCTCCAGATTTGAACCAGTCATTCGTTTAGAGTTTTTGGCTGATTTTCTTCATAATTTCCGGTTCCTACAACTATGTAGAACTGAGAGGATTAACTTCTTCTAATAATTCAGTAAATGTATGGAACACAAGAAATAAAATATTGTAAGAAATTCATTTATTCATACACACTATGAGCATACCACTTCTGCAATTGACCAATCCTCCCAACCTTAGAGTCCCTCTATCTCCAGAACTCACCCCCGATCTAAGATCACCTCCAGAACAGACCAACCTCTAATCTGTTCAGGAATAGCTTATTTAAGCTTTTTCTCCCCAAAGCCTGTTTCTAATTCTGCGTTCAGAATTTCAGGATTCTTTTCTTCTTGTTTGCCTAGGCTTCCCTTATTCAGGGATTTTTAAAGCTGCTTTCTGCTTTTCCTAGCTTTTTACCTCTTCCCAACTACTCTCCACCTCATTGGGGAAACTAGATTTTCCTCAAAATCTAATTTGGATATAAATTCTTTCAAGGATTTTTTGAAAGATTTTTGGGGAAAGTATTTTCCTCTTTCCATCCTTATGGATTTAGCAATTGATCTCATAATTCTCATTTGGTCAATTTGCACAGAATTATTTTATTTATTTTTCATAATTAAATATTTAATTACATCCACAAAATACTTATCCATTGGGGTCCACTCCCCTTTGGATTTAAGTTCAACTATCTAACTTTGAAAGAAACATAAAACTATGGGTGTTACATATTCCCCCTTTGAAAGCAAACACCGTCCTTGGTGTTGACATCTAGCTACTAGAGTTCATTTTCCAAAAAAAAAAGGATATTTTTCCATCATTTCAGCTTCTCTTTCCCAGGTAGCTTCTTCAGCAGTAAAGTGCTTCCACTGCACCTTTACTCTTGCTACCATTCGATTCCTCAATGAAATTTCTTCGTACTCCAATATTTGAAGCGGCTCTAGAAGGAAATCCCCTTCTGGTTCCACCTGTATCACATTCCAATCAACAATGTGAGAAGCATCATGTATATATCTTTTTAATAAGTAAATATGAAACACATCATGAACTTTAACATGCGGCGGTAAGGCCAACTTATAAGCCACTGGTCCCACCCTTTCTAACACCTCAAAAGGACCACAATATCTAGGAGCCAATTTTGCACAACTTCCAGCATAAAATGTGCTCTTTTTGGGTTTAATATGAAAATATACATGCTCCCCCACTTTGAATTCTCGATGTATCCTCTTCTTATTAGAATAGTTTTTCTTTCGATCTTGTGTTGTCTTGATATTTATTTGGATTTTTTTTAAAATTATTTCCATCTCTTATAAAGCATCTGGTCCCAACATTAGCTTATCCTCAGGTTGGCTCCAGCTCAAAGGAGTACGACATTTCCTTCCATATAGTTCCTCAAAAGGACTCATTTGAATGGAGGATTGATAACTGTTATTATAGGAAAATTCAGCTAAATGCAAGTAGTCTTCCCATTTTGATGGCCTATCCATCACATACATCCTCAACATATCCTCCAAAATATGATTTGTTCTCTCCGTCTGACCATCTGTCTGAGGGTGATAGGCAGTGCTAAAATTCAACTTAGTGCCCTTGCCCCCAAATAGACCTTTCCAAAAGGTTTCTATGAACTTAGCATCTCTATCTAAAACAATCATCTTTGGGACCCCATGGAGCCTTACTACTTCCCTCAAGAATACATCTGCTACTTGGGCTGTCCCAAAAGTAGATTTCATAGGTATGAAGTGTGCAGCTTTTGTTAAAGTGTCTACTACCACCATCACTAAGTCGTGTTGGTATTTGGTTTTGGGTAGCCCTGTTATGAAATCTATAGAAACTGTGTCCCATTTCCATTCTGCAATCGGAAAAGGGTTTAAAAGACCAGCAGGATGCTGATGCTCAACTTTAACTAGTGACACTCCATGCACTTAGCTAAATATTCTGCTACATCTCTTTTCATTCCTGGCCAAAACAACTTCTTTTTCAAAGTTGTTAACATATTCTGATATCTAGGATGCCCTACATACGGTTGTTTGTGATCTTCATCTAGGATTTCGTTTTTCAAAGTTTCCACATTGGGGACATACAATCTATTTTTGTAGTAGATCAGCCCTTTTTAGTTTTGAGTGTAGTCAGCCATCTCCTTCTTTAGTATTTTCACCTGTAGATTCTCATAATTTGGATCTTGGTCTGCTACTTTTTTCACTAGATCTTCTAAATAAAAATTAGCACTACTTCCAATACTGATTATATTTTGACAATTAATTCTGCTCAAGGCATCAACAATTTTATTTTCTTTCCCTCTGATATGTTTTATGTCCATATCAAATTCACTCAAAAAAGACAGCCATCTGGCCTGTGTAGCATTCAAATCAGTTTGGGAAAAGAAATATTTAAGCCTAATATGATCAGTCATCAATGTAAATTTTTTCCCAAGAAGATAGTGTCGCCACATCTTCAAGGCATGAATAACAGCAACCAATTCCAAATCATATGCACGATAGTTATGTTCATGTGTCTTCAGTTTCCTAGACTCATATGCAATAACTGAATTTTCCTGCAACAGGACTCCTCCCAACCCCTCTCTACAGGCATTCGTACATACAATTTTTTTTTTATCAGGATCTGCAATTTTCAGTATAGGGGCTGTAGTGAGTTTTAATTTAAATTGTTCAAAATTGTTTTGGCATTTTTCAGTCCACTCAAATTTGACGCCCTTTCTTTGTAGTGAGGTTATGGGATATGCTATGGCAAAAAATCTTTCCACAAATCTACGATCTCACTGCTGAAACATCATTTGGCACCGACCATTCTCTAATAGCCTTTATCTTTTCAAGGTCAACAACTAACCCTTGTTCAGAAATAATATGACCCAAGTATTGGATCTTGTCCTTATATAATTCACATTTACTGAATTTGGCATGTAACTGGTTTTCTTTTAGATTTTTCAACACTATCCTCAAGTGCTCTTTGTGCTCCTCCTCACTTTTTGAGTAAACTAAAATATCATCTATGAACACTAGTACGAATTTATCCAAGTACTTGTTTAACACACTGTTCATTAAGCACATAAATGTGGCAGGGGCATTTGTCAAACCGAAGGATAGGACCACAAATTCGTAGTGTCCATACCTGGTTCGAAAAGCGGTTTTACTAATGTCTTCCTCCTTGATTCTGAGCTGGTGATAACAAGTCCTTAAGTTAACCTTAGAAAATATTGAAGCTCCTCTTACTTGATGAAAAATATCATCAATTCGGGGCAAAGGGTATCTGTTTTTAATTTTCAACTTATTCAGTTGACAATAATCAATGCACATTCTAAAAGTTCCATCCTTCTTTTTCACGAACAACACCGGTGCTCCCCAAGGAGACACAGTCGGTCTGATATAACCCTTATCTAGAAATTCTTGCAATTGCATTTTCAGTTCCATGAGTTCAGGGGGACTCATTCGATAAGGGGCTCGGGAAACAGGTGTTGCCCCCGACACCAAATCGATTGAAAAGTCAATCTCTCTTTTGGGAGGAATATGAGGAATCTCATCTGGAAAAACTTCCTTAAACTCTCTCACTACTGGCAAGGTATCTAACAAGTTTTCTCCCGGTTGCTATTCTATTTCTTCAACATGTACTGCATATGCTTGATATCCTTTCATAGCTATTATTTTTAATTTCAGTGCTGATATTTGTCTTACAGAGATGGGTTTTGGTTTTCCCTTGAGAATAAAAGGGTTCCCTTCTTCATCTATGCAATGCAGAGTTTTATCCCAACAATTCATCATCGCCTTCCTCCTTTCCAGCCAGTCCATTCCTATCAGCAATTCATATGAGCCTAAGGGAAAAATATTTAAATTCACTTATGTCTGGAAATCATTTAATTTAATTGTTGTTTGAGGTAACTTATGTGTTACCTTCCTCTTGGTACCAGTGGCTAACTACACCAACCAAGACTGCTGAAATTTTTTAGTCTTGAGATTGCATTTTTCTACCACTTGTGGACTAATGTAACTCAAAGAATCACCTAGATCAATTAAAACAGTAACGGATTGGTCAGCAATATTACCTTCCATTTCAACCATGGTAGCTTGGTGTTCTACTTGTCGATTCTCCAAGGCTGCACTGATAGTGGGTATATTTCTTGCTATATCATTTACTATGGTAGCTTCTCGATCTCTCATAATCATCTGAATGTTTCAGTGAGGACAATCCGTCAAGATATGGGGTTCTCCACATCCCCATCATTTCAAACGTCCCTCATTTTAATTGTGCCTTCCTTCTTATTTCCCTCATCTAGTTTTTTGGAACCAACTTGAGACTGAGCGATTTGGCTTTCTTTTGGTTTATTAAACTTTTTCCTTTGATGATCCCTACCAAAATTCTTTAAGTAAGCTGGCTTCTGTTTCTTTCCTTTGATTTCACCTTTGTTTATCCAGCCTTTTCCATGCTCAACCTTTCCTTTAAACTGCTGGTAGCATAATCTAGCTTTCCTCACTGCTTCATCCATAGTTTTTGGGTTATCAAACTCGATCTTCTCTTTGTACACAGCAGGAAAATAGTTAAAAAACCTTTGTACCTTGGCCTTCTCTTCCCTAATGTAAGGGACATATCTCAACAGATTTGTAAACTTGGTGACAAACTCATCAATCGTAAGCTGTCCCAGTCTAAGTTCATGGAATTCCTTTGCTTTATCATCATAATAACATTCGTTCAAGTAACGGTTTTTAAACTTGACTTGGAAATCTTCCCAAGTAATTGTCTTTTCATCAATGGCATGAACCATTTTCGTCTCCTCCCACCACAATGTAGCCTTACCTTGTAGCTGGTAGACAGCTAATCTGGCTTTCAGATTACTTTCATATTCATAGACTTGGAAATATTTAATCATGTTCAACAACCAGGCTTCAGCATCTTCCTTCTTCTCCCCATCATAGGAGGGAGGTTTGATCTTTTGGAATTCCCCTTGTAATTCCTTTTTTTCTTATATTGATGGCTAGTAACATCATCTTCCTCAGATTCATCAGAGAACTTGCCCTTCTTCCTCTTCCCGAAACCTTCACCTTCTTGGTTGTTCCGAGAAGTTAATTCTCTGATGAGCTTTTCCTGCTCCTCACTGGCTAATGACAATCTGTCATTCTGGCTTCTTAGCTCAGCCATCTCTCGTTGCAAACTGTGCAACATAGCCATCACTGGAGCGTTTGGATCTGGTGTATTATCATCATCACGCAGATCAACATAAATCTCCTCACCTTCTGCCATTCAACTTTTCTGTTTCAGCACCACTGTACACTAAACAACACAGATTAGTAATAAATTTTTTTTTTCAACAATAAAGAATTTATACAGTGAGTACACAACAACAGTGAGCACAACAAAAAAAACCCAGTTTATGTAACATGGGCTCTGATACCATTTGTCACGTCTCTTCTTTCCCACAAATTTTTTTTTTAATAGTATAATTCCATCCTCCTAATTGGCGCAGCCATTCAGATATACCATCAAATTTCAACAAATATGACATTCTACTGAACATAAATTTTTTTTTTCCTTCTTGTACTCATGGGTGTATCTTTGGTTAACTAACCTAGTTTTTTTTTCTTCCCACAAGCTTTTGATGGCTTATATTTCACATGTATATATATCAATATATATATATATATATATATATATTACACACCCAATGGTTATGGTTATCGTTGGCCATAAAACTTCTATCTATGCACTCAACTTTTACCCACACTCCTTTATCGTATTCATCACACATAAGCTTTGGATTTCGTCGTCATTTTCTTATGGTTGCATAGTGAAGATGTTATGCCTCTGCTTGTAAGTCCTCGTATCATTTCACAAGGTTATGAAGATATGTATTGATAACGAATTATTCCAAATTCTGGGTGTTTTAATTCGATTTATCTCATCTCTCGTTTATCGTTCTATGAGTTCTATTCAACCTTACGGCCATGGTCTAAGTTTCTAATTATCGTACCCATACCCTGATGTATGTATCACGTACCTTCCACTGTGACCATCTTTTGGTGAGGGTAGATGACATTAAAGTCGTCGTACTTCTTCTGCTACATTGGCAAGTTTGATTTAAGGTGGTTAGGAGTTGGTAACTCATCGAGCTTTCCACGTCGACTGGGGTTAATAGCGTTTTTTGGATTTAACGTTTTGATTTATTATTTCTTGACCCATTTTGGTAATGTGTAAACGCAATGGTTTGTGCATTTACATTTTTATATTTGAAACGTATGGCTATTCATTAATAACGCCGATCTTGTGATACGATTTGGAGTACTGTGAAATTTATTACAATGGATTTTCATTTATGTTGAATGACTATGCAATGGATTTCGATTTCTCCCCAATTGATCCGCGTGCATCCCATCGATCTGTTGACATCTAGATGGTGGAGATGATTCAGATCTGATAGGGTTTTTTTTTCGTTTTGGTGAAATGGATCGTATTTATTCTGAAGTTTCCAAAGGGATTGTTCTTTCGCCCTCCGTTCTTCTTGACCGACTCCTAGTGCCAATACTCTGCTCATTTGGGGGAAAGCGAAATGACAGGCTCTTCCCGGTTTCTGAGCATAACCATTTCTTCATTTCATCACTCCTCAGGTATGTAATAGTGGGCATTTTAATTACTAGTATGACTAACTTCGATTTTTATTGACCCTATCATTTAACTTGTAACACCATCTCAGCCACCTATAACTCAACCCTCGGTTGATTATCGTTCTGCTATAGCATGTTGTAGTTTAGATTCTATCACTACTTCGTGTATTTTGTTTAAAGTTGCTTGTTATGTTTTTGTGCCAATATTAAATCCTTGGTGGGTAGGAAATTTATTTCCTCATGTCTTCCGTGATCATATTCACATCCTTCACCGCATTGCCTTGGCTCTAAGCGATAAATCGCTACTCTAGGTAAGTCGTTGGTTCATTGGAACCATTTCATCCTGTATTTTATTTACATTCTATTGAACGTTATTACATTACTCATGTATATTTTCTGTAGGTCGTAGTTGGTGGCAAAGTATTCCATTCTCAAAGGTAACCCTTGTTTTTGTGTTTAGTTCGTATATATTTTTTTCTGAAGGGCCCTCATATCGTCTTATTATAACTATCTCTCACGTTTCCCTCATTTTATTTCAGGTAGGTTCGAATCTCGTGAGGGGTTCTCTTAGTTGGTATTTGGTGAACTTGTAATTCACTTAACTTGACATCGGTATATCCTGGAATTTCAGGTCGGTATCGACACGTCCTTAGTTGAAGTGCGACCAGGCTCTCTCGTTGTTATTACACAAAATTGTTCAGACAATTTAAGTTTTATTGTCGTAAAAATTTCTACTGTAGTAAATACATTTTTGCCAGAGACTCGTACTGTTAATAATTTTAATCCGGGCACTAAAATTCCCAAAATAATTAAGTTCCGAATTATTATTATGAAAAAATGATAACCTAATTCCATAGTTGGTTGTCAGAGTTTAATACATATATTTATCGACCATTCGTCTCTGTAATTAAGGACAAATGGTGTCCAGATTTCTATTTCATTTTATCACTCATTCTATTTTTTTTGTTCCAGTACATATCTGCTTAAATTTTTGATTGAAGGAAATAATAAGTTCACTAGTCTTATTTTTCCTTTCCGTTCCTCCTCATAACAATAGCATAAATGAATATAAGTCTCTCTATTACAAGAGTTTTCAAATTTACAATAGTTCAGTGAATGAATAATTACAAGTTCCACAGGGTCTATAATTTTGTGTGTATTATATGACTCCAACAGTGGCCTCTCTTTATACTCCTTGGGTTGAAGTTCTCTTATAATAGTTACTTGGGTCAACCATAATATTTTATGCAGCTGTATATATATAATTTTTCCTAGTAGAAAATTTCAGAGTATCTAATATTCAACTCACACTCTTAACCATCTTTTTATATCAATTTGATGAAGGAAATATTTGTTACCCTTCATAGTTATGTAGTTTGTATTCATTTTATAGAAATTTGTTTATATTTATTTTCCAATAATGCATTCAGTTTGGAAACTCCTCAAATAAATGAGGTAGGACAGGTTGCTGGTTTATATTTATATCTTAGGCCAAATTTGGCTATAGGTTTAATAACCCATATTTAGCTTTGTTTAAGTTAGAATGTCTTTAACCCAATTAAAAGTACTCATCCATCCTTTCTTTTTCTTTTTATTTTTTCCATAGAGGTTAAATCTATTGATATACATACACAGTTAATCCAACAAATCTATAGATATGCACTGCATATATTTAATCACTCCTCTACACATACTTTGAGTTTTTCTATTGGTCTCTCATTAAATTCTATTTTTAACAGAAACAGATTAAAGCTACACAATTATAAATTATGAGGTAGTATAATTCTCCAGATTTAAGCTAGTAGCTAGTTTAGAGTTTTTGGCTGATTTTCTTCATAATTTCTGGTTCCTACAACTATGTAGAACTGAGAGGATTAACTTCTTCTAATAATTCTGTAACTGTATGGAACACAAGAAATAAAATACCGTAAGAAATTCATTTATTCATACACACTATGAGCATACCACTTCTGCAATTGACAAATCCTCCCAACCTTAGAGTCCCTCTATCTCCAGAACTCACCCCCAAGCTGAGATCACCTCCAGAACAGACCAACCTCTAATCTGTTCATGAATAGCTTATTTATGCTTTTTCTCCCCAAAGCCTGTTTCTAATTCTGTGTCCAGAATTTCAATATGATTTTTTTCCTGTTTGCCTAGGCTTCCCTTATTTAGGGATTTTTAAAGCTGCTTTATGTTTTTCCCAGCTTTTTACCTCTTCCCAACTACTCTCCACCTCATTGGGGAAACTAGATTTTCCTCAAAATCTAATTTGGAAATAAATTCTTTCAAGAATTTTTTGAAAGATTTTTGGGGAAAGTATTTGCCTCTTTCCATCCTCATGGATTTAGCAAGTGATCTCATAATTCTCATTTGGTCAATCTGCATAGAATTATTTTATTTATTTTTCATAGTTAAATATTTAATTACATCCAAAAAATACTTATCCATTGGGGTCCACTCCCCTTTGGATTTAAGTTCAACTGTCTAAATTTGAAAGAAACATAAAACTGGGGAAGTTACACCAACTTTATCCCCAGAGAAGAGGGTAAATGTTTTTCCAACTGTCCCCAACCACCCCCTATTCTGAGAAGCTTTTTACCGACAACTTAGAAGAATTTTTCTTTTCATTCATTGGTTCCCCCTAATAACCAAAAATAAAAATAGTAATTGTTTCATAAACCATGACAATAAAGTCTTTCTTATCAGGAAATACAATAAACAAATTGTCTTTAACTAGTTAGTGCTAGTTAATTCTTAATGAGGCTGTCACACATATGAAATGTGTTATAATTTTAGGGATTTGTGGTATTTGTAAGTTATAGTATTGGCCCATGATTTTGTAACAAAGTCTATTTAAAAATTAAGAATCTCCATGATAAAGCCGGGGTTAATCATAATGGATAACAATCTTCTTCCATGTTTTTTCAAATGTAGTATAATAATAATAATAATAATAATAATAAATTTAAAGCTCCAATGGATAGCTAAGTACCTTCTCAATTGGGAGGTCAAGTTCGCATTGCTAAGTACATTGCCAATTGGGAGGTCAAGGGGTCTCTCCTAGATGCCCTTAAGGTTATATGCGACCACATAATCTCAAAGGTACATCCCTATGGTGGATGTAGGGGCCACTCAGTGACCATGAACCACTGTTGAAATAAATAAATAAATTTATAATTTAGTAAGTCTTATGATTGTTATTTTTTATTTTAACAATTTGAGATGGGTGGATTTGCTGCCATTATTATCAGTGAGTATGAACCATATTTGAAATAAATAAACAAATTTATAATTTAGTTAGTTTTATGAAATTTTTAATTTTAACAACTTTGGATGTATAGGGAACTAAGCACATCTTGTTTCATATTTTTTCAAATATATATAGTTTAATTTACATATTATTTTTTTTAATTAAAATAATAAATTATAATTTATTTTGTTTTATGATTTTATTTTTATTATAACAACTTCAGATGTATAATGAATAAGTGAAATATATGCTTTGATATTTATTATAAATTATTGTTTATCAATATTTACCACAAGTTTAATTTATATAACTATATTAATTATAACAAAATCATTATTCTAAAAATAAAATTAAGAAAAAGAAAACACTAATCCGTGTCCACTATAGTTATAATTTGTTTCGCTGGAGCTCTGCATGAGATCACATGGCATGGCATCCATGGGATCACAAAAGTGAGATAAGCTTTTGAGCACACCTGTCAGCTTGCCTCAGCGTAGTAGTAATTCAGGATGTATGTCAGTGTGAAGTAACAAACAATCCATCTAAAAATACATGCTTAACATCGTGAAGAACTTGACCTCGTTTGCTAAAAGCTGTGGGAAACTTTTCGTATTCCAGGTTGTAAAATCTCTCGTAATTTAGTTGTCAAATTCTTGCAGGCTAGAATGCAGTAAAATTTACAATTTCTTGTAAATTAGTTATCTATTCATAATTTAGTGGCCAAAAACTGATGTTCTAGAATGTGTAGAATCTCTTGTAATCTAGTTATAAGATTAATTAATATTATTAATAAAGATTATTATTGTTAGTATATTATAATTCAATTATAAATAAGTAATTAATTGATAATAAAAAATATTAAAATATCTGATTTATTAGTTACTAATAAGTTATAATTCAGTTATTAATAAATTATAATTTAACTGAATAAAAAATAATAATTAAAAATACTATTAGTCTATAATATTTTCTTTTAGCTATTAAATAAACTGCTTCAAAGAAGCACAGATGTATTTTATTACACTTTAACATTACTCTCATTTAAAAAAAAACTTTAATCTATTAGTAACTCCAACATCACCACATCAGAATACAATATTGAACTAAATACTAAATTTTATATATAGAATTAAATACTAAATTTTATTTTAATAAAGTGTGTCTTAACTTTTCAATTTTTTTTTTTTTTTATATCAATAAAAAAATCTTTAATACATTCCAGTGCAATACCTCAATGGCTGGTCATAAAAATGTAAGATACAAAATATTTTAAAACATAAAAATATAAATAGAAATATATTTTAATAGTTATTAGATATTTTAGTTGAAATATAATTTCAATAAATTATTTATTATTATTATTTTATAAATTATAATTATGATTTTAATAGAAAATAATTTATAAATTTGATAATCATGTTACTTTATGATGTAAATCATAAACTATATCATAAAATTTAAGATTTAAATCACTAATGAATCAACCTAAATATACTATTTTTATTGATATAATTTTACACCATTTAAATTTATAATGTTAATAAATATTATATTATTTTAAATAAAAATAACTTCAAACCAATTAAAAAAAATATACAAAAAATTTAGAATAAAGTTAATTTGTTTCAAAATTTTCAAATAAAGAACTTTGTAGTGTACTTCCATTAGTCTAACCCTTATAAAGCCTATTGCCCTTCATATGTGATTGATCCAGTGTCTCCGTACAGCCATTTTTTGTATGATTGACCCAACATCTTATATAGCCATATTTTTTCTATTATAGCTTCTATTAAATATTTAAATATCAATATTTGATGGAATAGAAACAGACAAATAATTGATTTAATTTATGGGTATTTCATAATATTTTTAAAATCTACCATCTAATTAAACTTAACTAAACATGTTTATATATATATTTAATTATTAAAAATATTATTAAAATATTATTTTACAATTTATATATTAAAAACAATAATATAATATTTCTTAATTTACTATATATATAACACTTAAAAATAACATAAAAATAATAAATTCATTATTAATTGAATCTTAATCTCTATAATTTTACTAAATAATAAGTATTTAAATATCACCTATTTCCATGTCCTCTGAGTAGCCTATCCTTTGAGTCAATATTATGCTAGTTTTTCTATTCTCTATAAAATTTCTCTAAATTATAAATTTGGTAAGGTATTACATTATAATACCTTTGCTAACAATTTGTAATATACCGAATTAAAAAAATTACGCACTGCCTTAATTTTTACCTTACCCTAACTATTACATCTCTAAAAGATCTTTACATTTTCGATAGGATTATCCCATTGCAAATTTATAAACCATGGTATAAGGTTTTCGATTTATAATTTAAAATAAACACTTAATAGTTTATATGATCTTTATAACCATATTCGAGTTTGTCAATTTAACTTTGGTTGCACACTATCTAATTCTATTAAATGCCTCGATTTCATGTTGTATTGACTGAAGTTGTCATGTACTGGTGCTTTTAATGTCGCACCAGTTGTGGGTTAACTTGGGATTGGATCCGATTCTCGATGGGCCACCTTCCCCTTCACGCACCATCCGATCACAAGCGATCAACGGTGGATATTCTCAACAGGAAATTGCCTTAGACTGCGATGGAATGAGGGTTTGTAAGCCAATGTAATGAGGTCTCTAGAGTCACAGAGACTCGATGGTGAACCAAATTTTGCGGTGGGTGATCTATGCGACGCCAACCCATTCGATATCAACTCTGGCAACTACATTTCACCGGGTTTAGGGAGCTTATTTGCGACACACGTAACGATTTCTTCTGGGTTAAACACTCATAGTTTATCATTGTATGGTTTATTTTCTTGGCAACTAGCCTATGAATCCGCTCCACTATTCCCATATCACTTACCAGTGTTTTCTTTTACATACAGCTCTATAATCTGCGAGTTCGTGGCAAGTTTAGTTCCTACAAGTAATATGAGCTCTAGTTTATGCTTTTCTTCAATATCCATCAGAATTTAAGTTGTTTATCTTGCTGTTGCACTTGTGATTTCACTTACTGGTTTAATCATTTAACTTCTTCCTTCTCTACAGTTACGTTTCATTCGGCATATCATCGTAATCCTTTCCTTGCTGAGCGAGGAGGTTTTTGGCTTCTATTATGGTTAATAACTCCATTTTCTTCTCTAGGTACTCTATCTCTAAATGGATTTCCTCGTCCATTTCCAATGAATAGTGGAATTTTCACACTTTGTGTCGACCCCTGTTATTATTTTAATAGATGAACTACTTTATAATGGACTGTCATATGGTCTTCGGGTCAATGGTTGACAGTCCTTCCCTTCAAGTTTACAAGGGCTATTGGGCAGAGATTTCTCTTAACGTTGTGTATACTTTATTTTTAATAAATTGGGTTTACGCTACTCAGTCTTATTCCATATCTAAATTTTGGAATTTTTGAATGTCCTCTGCTGAAATTGAAAGAATGGCCTTCCTTCCATTTGTAACGTTTGAAGTCTATGTTATTTAAATGTTGGCTACGTTGTTCATGAAATAACGTGTATCTATCGGTGTATGAGTATGATGTTACTTTATCATTTATGATTCTATGGATTCCGGGTTATGCATTTATTTTCGATAACCTTAAATGGTTCTTTCATTTCAAATTATAGTTTAGAGTTTCTATTTAATATTTGTATGAAGCGAGCCTCTAGCTGGTCCACATATTTTTGCATAAATCATCAATTCTTTTCCATGTATAAACTTGCATTTTTCTATACTCTTTAGGTTATTCTTGTACTCTGTTTGGTCATGGAAACGTATTTCCTATAGAGTTCTTTTCTTTTGATAGATTATATCTCTAGAGAAAGTAATCTATACATATAGTTTCGGTGCCCAGACCACCCTGCATTTTGTCCGAGTATAGTAATAGCCAGAGACGCGATGTGTTATTGACTTGGGGTTCTACCTCAAGACCAAAGCCGACAGTGCTCTCCAACCCATATTAGGTTAAAATGTATCTATCTGTCACGAGTTTTACTGTTATAAAGTTTCATCAATAACTAAATATTTTCATTTACTTGCTATCTTTGCTTTTCCGTTTGAATAGATTTTATTCAATGCAAACATTTACTTCTGTAATGTTCAACTATTTTCATTTTCATGATTATACCATAGTATTCGTACATTACAGTACTTCTGTCTTTCATTTCTCACATACACTAAAGGCTCTTCCATAATTTACATAACATAGTAAATGCTCTTGTCACTAAGGATAGTTAAATACTATTCTATCTATTAGTAAATTTTCCTTCTATTTCACAACAAACCCACTCATGAAAACACATTAAAATACTTCATAGATAACTCCCAAAACCTATAAATAACTTGAAAATTAATTATAAAAGTACACAGAACTCAATCTCATTTGAATTATACTTTTATAACAAATAATTTACTATCACATTTCTTGTGATCATAATTACTAAAAATTAGTTACTATATAAATTTTACTGAATACCTAGAAACTTATCTAAATTTGTAGTTCGTTGTTGATGTCCACCCAACCTTCAAGAGAGGCAATTACGTCCTCCTCTTTCCCTCATGCTCCACACTTGAGAGGTACAGGTTGACAGTAGTTTATGTTGTGACCTCAGGACTCCTAGTCCAGTTAGTACCAGAAATTCTCAAAACGCTGAGTGATTTCCACTGGTCTCTACCAGCTCAGGAAATTCTCCACTCTCTTCCTTTGTCCATGAACAGAACCCCTATTCCTCACTAGAATAAGTCTCTTATCCTCAGAGGAATAGGTAACTGTTCAAACTGTCCCAACCACCTCTCAGCACTGGAATACTTTTACCATCATATTTTTACTTTTTATGGAACTTTTCTTCCATAACCAATTTTATTTTTCATATTAACAACCAGAAAAATAAAATTTTCCAGAAAACATTAAATATCTCAGTCTTTTTAAAAAAATATTAAAAAAATGTCAATTCACTAGTTAACAACTAGTTAATTTAAATGCAACTGTCACAACTTCCCCCTGGAAGTAACACGGTCCTCGGTGTTTCACTACAGCTCAGAAAATAGCTTTGGGTAAGCCTCATCCAGGCCGAAGTGCTTCCACTGCACTTTACTCTGGGTGATGACTCGCTTCCGGAGCATAATTTCCCTCTTGTCGGGTATGCGTTGATGCTCAACCAAAACTCATCGTCTAGCTCTACCTGCGAGAAACAAAGTTTCTTGTCAAATTTTCATAAATAATTTTTTCTTCAAGTTAGGATTTTCTAATTCTATTCCACCTGAATATTTTTCCAATGAATTATGTGATTCAGATCATGCACATATCACTTTTACAGGGACACATGAAACACATTGTGTACCCGGATGTGGCTGGGTAAAGCTAGTCGATATGCCACAGGTCCTATCCTCTCCAAAATTTGGAAGGGTCCACATAACCTAGGGGTTAATGTGGCACAAGAGGCCCACCTCAAAGTACTCTTCATGGGTTTGATCCTCACATACACAAATTATCACCCACTTCGAATTGGTGATAAGTTCTCTTTCTAACTGCATATATCTTCTGTCGATATTATACAACTTTCAAGTTTTGCCTGATCTTCTTTACATCTGATTCCATTTCAGCCAGCATTTTTTGTCCCAACATTAATTTCGTTTCGGGGTTTCTCCAAGTTATGGGTGTGCGACATTGCCTCCCATATAGAGCTTCAAAAGGACTTATCTTAAGGGACTCTTGATAACCATTTCTATAAGCAAATTCAACTAAGTGTAAGTATTCTTCCTACTTGGTTGGCTATTGCATCACATACATGTGCAGCATGTCTTCCAAAACTTGGTCTACTAGTTCTGTTTGACCATTTGTTTGGGGACGATAAGTAGTGCTAAAGTTTATTTGGGTCCTCAGACCTGTAAACAAATTTTTCTAGAATGCTGAAGTAAACTTCACATATCTATCTAAAATAATAGTCTTTGTAATTTCGTGCAATCCAAATATTTCTGACATAAAAATAGCTGCTATCTGTATGGTCTTGTTAGTAGATTGTACATGTATAAAATGTGCAAACTTACTCAACCTATCGATAACCACCATGATGGAGTCATTGTGCCTTTTTGACCATGGTACACCTATAATGAAGTCTAGAGATATTACCTCCCACTTCCATTCAGGTACTGGTATGGGTTGCAAAAATCTTGCCAGATGTCGATGCTCCATCTTGACCTGTTGACACTCCAAACATTTGTCTGAATATTCAGCAATGTTTCTATGCATACCAGGCCAAAAATATACTTTTCTAATAACAGTTAACATTTTCTGGTATCTTGGGTGTCCTGCATAATTACTTCAATGATATTCATTCATGATCAACTGCTTTAGATCCACACGATTTGGTATATATAGCTTTCCTTTAAAGGTTACAATTTGTTCTTTATTAACTCCATATTCAGAAGTGTTTCCTTGCTTTCTGGCCTCTTCCATTTGCTGCCATAGGAATTGGTATATAGGATCCTTTTGTGCTTCTTCTTTCACTTGATCCAAGAATTTGCATTCAAGCTTATTATAGTAAAGCTCATAAACATAATGCAACTTTCTACTTAATGTATCTGCCACCCAGTTTTCCTTACCCTTCACATGCTGAATGTCCATATCAAACTCACTTAGGAAGGCATTTCATCTTGTATGTCGAGAGTTTAAATCAGATTGTTTGAAGTAACTGGTTAGGCTACTATGATCAGTCTTTAATACAAAATTATTCCCCAGCAGGTAGTGTCTACATACTCGGAGTGAATGTACTACTTCCGTTAACTCCAGATAATAGGCTGAATATCTTTGCTCATGTTCTTTTAACTTTCTTGACTCATAGGCCACTACTTTTCCTTCCTGAGATAAAACTGTCCCAACTCCCTCTTTACAAGTGTCTGTACACACTTCAAATTCTGTGTTGGGGTCAGCTACCCTTAAGACGAGTGAAATGGTTAATAGATGCTTCATCCTCTCGAAACTATTTTGGCACTCAATAGTCTACTTAAATACTTTTCCTTTTCTCTGCAAAGAGGTGATTGGAAAGGAAATTCTGGAGAATCCTTCAATGAATCTTCCATAGTACCCAGCCAATCCCTTAAAGGATCGAATATCAGCCACCTTTTGGGAAACTCACCATTCCATGATTGTTTTGATTTTCTCTAGATCAATAACAATCCCTTCTGCTGAAATAACATGGCCTAAGTACTGGATTTCTATTTTGAAGAAATCACATTTGTTGAACTTAGCATAAAGCTGGTGTTTTCTTAACATTTCCAGCACAATCCTTAAATGTTCTGTATATTCTACTTGGTTCTTAGAATAGATTAAAATATCATCAATAAATATGAGTACAAATTTATCTAGGGTAGGATGAAATATACCATGCATTCACCTCATAAATTTCACTAGTGCATTAAAGGGTAACATCACAAACTCATAATGTCTTGTAAATATCTTCATCCTTGATTCAGATCTGGTGATATCCAGATATTAGACCTACTTTTGAGAATATTGTGGCCCCCTTCACCTGATCGAATAAATCATCAATCCTTGGTAAAGGATATTTATTTTTGACTTCTAACTTGTTGAGTTGTCTTTATTCCATGCACATTCGCATGGTTTCGTCCTTCTTCTTTACGAACAACATTGGTGCTCCCCAAGGGGACACACTCGGATGAATGTATCCTTTCTCCAAGAGTTCTTGTAACTGCAATTTTAATTCAGTTAATTCTGGAACACTCATTCTGTAAGGAGCCCTTGACACAGGTGATGCTCCTAGCATTAATTCAATTTTAAAATAAATATCCCTTTTTGGTGGTAATCCAGGTATATCTTCTGGAAAGACATCCATGAAATCTTGTATCATTTCTATGTTCTCCATCATAGGAGACTTCTCCTTGGAATTGGCATATCCCACCTAGATAGCATAAATCTAACATCCCTTTCTCATACACTTATTCATTTGGGATGTTGTAATAGGACGTAGCTGTAGCAGTTTCTTGATTCCCTGAATCTCTTTGCGTGTTCAATCTTGCATTCTGTAATAAATAATATTTTCTTTACATTCAACCAAGGTCCAATGTTTTTCTAGCCAATCCATACCCAACAAAAAATCATAGTACCCTAACGGTAATATGTTCAAGTCCACGTATAACTGTTGGTTTGCAATTTTCAATGTGCAATTTGGTATTTTGGTAGTTACTTTTCCTTTTTCTCCTGTGGCTAACTGTACCTGCCAAGGATTTTTGAATTTATGCCCTTTTAATTTACGTACATCCACTATTTTGGGATTAACATAACTTATACTTGCACCTAGGTATACCAAAATAGAAACGAATTGAGACAATAACTTACCTTCCAACTCTATCATTGTTGGCTGATAATCTCCCTGTCGATCCTCCAACGTTGCATTGATTCGAGGTATGTTTCTAGCCACATCACCTACTATAGAAGCCTCCTGCAATTTTGCAACTGTTTCACTTCTCCCTCACTGTGGGAAATTTTTATAATAATGTGCCTCACCACACCCCCAACATTGGAAAGGTGACTTAGACACTTGTCCTTGTTCAAGTTTGCTAGAAGCCTCAGTAGGCCTCTCTTCAGCTGGGCATCAGGTTCTTTGATGATTTCTGCCAAACTTCTTGCTTACAGAATTTCGTGCAGAATTCTTAAAATTATTACTTTTAGAACCTTTGATGTTTGAAATGTTTTTCTATCCTTTTCATGGCTACCAACTTTTACCCACTTCCTCTTTTTCCTTAGACTGTTGATAGCACATTCGTGCTTTACGAATTGGTTCGTCCATGGTCATAGCATTTACAAACTCAATTCCCTCCTTCATATAGGTTTGTATACTACTTAGAAATATTTGAACTTTAGCCTTTTCATCTCTGAGGTACGGAAAATATCTTAACAGAGAGGTGAACTTGGTAATATGCTTGTCCATGGTGATCTATCCCATCTTCAAGTC
This sequence comes from Pinus albicaulis, assembly GCA_034641835.2. Lineage (NCBI taxonomy): Eukaryota > Viridiplantae > Streptophyta > Pinopsida > Pinales > Pinaceae > Pinus > Pinus albicaulis. The sequence continues at coordinate 1,069,263,724 of CM076570.1, forward strand.
ATGAAACTCTGTACATTTCTCGTCATAAAAACGTTTTGTCAGATACTTATCTTTGAAATATTGCTGGAACGATTCCAATGTAACATCTTGATCATCAATTCCACGAACATTCTTTATTTCCTCCCACCACAGGGTGGCTTTTTCTCTTAACTGATATATGGCCAATCTGGCTTTTAAGTTGCTGCTGTAGTCATACAGTTCAAAATATTAATTCATATTTATCAACCAAGCCTTTGCCACTTCCTCAACTTCTACATCAAATGAAGGTGGTTTTATTTTTCGAAACTAACCTTGAAGCACCACTTTTTTCTTCTTAACTTCTTGGTGATCCGACACATTGCCAGACTCTCCTTCATTATAATTTCTATTTTTATTGCTTCGCTGTGAAGGGCTTCTTTCCACTCTGTCAGTGGTGTGGTCCCTTGCTTTTCGCTCATTACCTTCCTATATGTCTCTATCAGGATTGGGTTGTTCCATTCCCTGATTCTACCTATCTGAAAGACTCTTGAGTATCTTTTCTTGCTCTTGCATCAAACGCTCATTATCACTTTGAACCCGCACCATCTCTTCCTGTAACTTTTGGACTATACTTAACAACATGCTAGTTTGGTGCTGCTTTTCTTCCAACATTCTACTTGTTTGATGGTGCTCATCCACACTCAGCTGAATCCACATATTAGGATTCATTTATGGTCATGGTGGAGGTTCCCCGGTGTTCTGGGGTGATTGTTGCATTGACCTTCTCATAACATATCTTGTTATGGTTCTTTTCTCTGCATCAGTATATATACAACTTAAATCGTTAGATGCCCCCTAGGGTTCCAGCGTGTGAATGCTGCTTTGATACCACTTGTAACATATGGAATAAATTTTTTTTACACATTACCTTAATTTTCACCTTACCCTAACTATTACATTTCTAAAATATCTTTACATTTTTTATAGGATTATCCCATTGCTAATTTATACACCATGGTATAAGGTTTTCTATTTATAATTTAAATTCAACACTTAATAATTTATATGATCTTTATAACCATATCCCAGTTTGTCAATTTAACTTTGGTTGCATACTATCCAATTGTATTAAATCCCTCGATTTCGTGTTGTACAGACTGAATTTGTCATGTACTGGTGTTTTTAATATGGCGCCAGTTGTGGGTTAACTTGGGATTGGATCAAATTCTCGATGGGCCACCTACCCCTTTACACACCATCTTATCACAAGCGATCAATGGCGGACTTTCTTGGCGGGAAACTGGCTTAGACTGCAATGGAATGAGGGTTTGTAGGCCACTGTAGTGAGGTCTCTAGAGTCATAGAGACTCGATGGTGAACCAGATTTCATGATGGCTATTCTACGCAGCACCAACCCATTCGATATCAACTTTTCCAGCCACATTTAAGATGGTTTAGGGAGGTTCTTCTCCACACAGGTAATGATTTCTTCTGGGTTAAACCCTCATAGTTTATTGTTCTATGGTTCATTTTTTTGGCAACTAGCTTGTGAATCTGCTCCAGTATTCACATATCGCTTACTGGTGTTTTCATTTACATACATCTCTATTCTGTGGGTCTGTGGCAAGTTTAGCTCGTACAGGTAATATGAGCTCTAGCTTATGCTTTTCTTCAATACCCATCAAAATTTAAGTTGTTTATCTTGTCGTTGCACTTGTGCTTTTACTTACTGGTTTAATGTTTTAATTTCTTCCTTCTCTATAGGTACGTTTCATTCGACATATCACAGTAATCATTTCCTCGCTGATCGAGGAAATTTTCGACTTCTGTTATGATTAACAACTCCATTTTCTTCTCTAGGTACTCTGTCTCTAAATGGATTTTCTTGTCCATTTTAGCGAATGGTAGAATTTCCACACTTTGTGTCGACCCCAATTATTATTTTAATAGATGAATTGGTTTATAATGGATTGTCATATGGTGTCCGGGTCAATGGTTAACAGTCCTTCCCTTCAAGGTTAGAAGGGCTATTGGGCAGAGATTTCTATGAACTTTGTGTATATTTTTATATTTAAAAAACTAGGTTTTCGCTACTCAGTCTTATTCCATATCTAAATTCTGGAATTTTTGAATTTCCTTTGCTCAAATTGAAAGAAAGACCTTGCTTCCATTTGTAATGTTTGAATTCTATGTTATTTAAATGTTGGCTATGTTGTTCATGAAATAATGTGTATCTATTGATGTATGAGTATGATGTTACTTTCTCATTTACGTTTCTATGGCTTCTAGGTTACACATTTATTTTCGATAACCTTAACTTGTTCTTTCATTTCGAGATCTAGTTTAGATTTTTTGTTTAATATTTTTATGACCTAAGCCTCTAGCCGGTCCACATATTTTTTCATAACTCAACAATTCTTTTCTACGTATAAACTTGCATTTGACTATACGCTTTAGGTTATTGTTCTACTCTGTTTGTTCGTGGAAACATATTTCCTTCACAGTTGTTTTCTTTTGATAGATTATACATATATTTTCAGTGCCTGGACCACCCTACATTTTCTCTGAGTATAGTAATAGCTAGAGACGCGACGTGTTCTAGACTTGGGGTTCTACATCAAGACGAAAGCCGACAGTGCTCTCCAACCCATATTAGGTTAAAATGTATTTGTCTTTCATGAGTTTTACAGTTATAAATTTTGATCAATAACTAAATATTTTCATTTAATTGCTATCTCTTCTTATCTGTTTGAATAGATTTTATTTAATGCAAACATTTACTTTTGGAATGTTCTATTGTTTTCATTTTCATGATTATACCATATTATTCATACATTATAGTACTTTCATCTTTCATTTATCACATACACTAAAGTCTCTGCCCTAATTTACATAACATAGTAAATGTTATTCTCACTACATATATTTAAAAACTATTCTCTCTATTAGTAGATTTTCCTTCTATTTCGCAGCAAACCCACTTAGGAAAACACATTAAAATATTTCACAGATAATTCCAAAAACCTATAAATAACTTGAAAATTAATTATAAAAGTATACAGAACTCAATCTCATTCGACGTATACTTTTATAACAAATAGTTTACTGTCTTTTCTTCTGACGAGGCACATTTCTTGTGATCATAATTACTAGAAATCAGTTCCTATTTAAAGTTTACTGAATACTCAAAAACTTATCTGAATTTGTAGTTCGTTGTTGATGTCCACCCAACCTTCAAGGGAGGCAATTATGTCCTCCTCTTTCCCCCATGCTCCACACTTGAGAGGTACAGGTTAACAATAATTTTTGTTGTGACCTCAGGACTCCTAGTCCAGTCAGTACCAGAACTTCTTAGCAACGCTGAGTGATTTCCACTAGTATCTACCAGCTCAGGAAATTCTCCAGTCTCTTATTTTTTCCATGAACAGAATCCCTATTCCCCACTGGGTTAAGTCTCTTATCCTTAGATGAATAGATAACTGTTCAAATTGTCCCAACCACCTCTCAGTCCTGGAATACTTTTACCATTAAATTTTTACTTTTTATGGAACTTTTTTTCCATAACTAATTTTAGTTTTCATATTAAAAACAAGGAAAATAAACTTTTCTAGAAAACATTAAATGTCTTAGTCTTTTAAAAAAAATAATAACAAAATGTAAATGCAGTTAGTTGAAAAATATTTTCGATGTCATTTTGTACTGCCATATTCTTCATCTCTAGTCTATGTATATGTATAGCAATATAAAGTTACTATTTCGTGGTACATGTATAGGTTTATACCATTTCCACTTTGGTACTGGTTTGGAAATCTTTCTATTATGACCACATGAACAAATGGTGGAAGGAAAGGAAGGTGAAGTCCTTGCCTGAGGTACAATTTATGCTATGGTGTTGACGCGTTTGTCATTTCCTTGTAGAATTCTAATAAATTTAGGTTTTCCTTTGAAATATGATTGAAAATATCAATAGATATATAGATATATAATGTTGCATTCCAATTGCAGAGGCATACAGACTCTGGATGCAAGGAACAACGCCAGCATAAAGATCCTGTGAACGTACCTGAAAGTAGAGACTATTATGTAGAGGTAGCCAAGAAAAATGATGCATATGATCTCATCAAATCATGTAATGTGACTCCTGCATCTAGTTTACCGATTCTCACATTTTCATTGGCTCGCGAGAGATCTACATTATGTTGGATATTAATAAGGCAAGGGACAGTTTAATTAGAAATTAAAATGTTATGAAGCATTTTAAGTAAATGGTAAGATTCATAATACTAAAAGTAAAAAGAATCATAATATATTAATAAACTTCATGAAGTGTTTATTTTTTCAGGTCTGTGAGATCTCGAGTAAGCAGTCATACCCCAAGGTTTCGTTGGAGTGGTCCTAGTTATCTATTAGATCACTCCTCTATATACGATGAAGAATTGCTAGCCAATAATAATATTACAAGTCCCAAGAGTTCAAAATCAGTTCTACTCAGCATAGGTTTTCATACTTTATTGATCTATCGAGTGTTAATTCTAATTGTGATCTCCATTGTGGGGGAAAATTCTTGTAGTCCTAAGTTTGTTTTCTCTTTTGAAAATATCCAGGTAACTACAATAGTATTCTTTGTAGGGGGTTTCAACTACTTCAACTTAAGGGATACTTGAACGTTTGATTCTAGTAAAATAGTTTGAACAACATCATTTATATTACCAGGGAGGAGAATTTTGCAGGTAACTGTATTCTTCAGGATCTTGTTGTCCATAAGGTAACATTGTAGAGAATTTAGAATATTGTCCTAAGTTCTGTAAATGTTTACTGAGGCTCTGCATGTTCAGGAAGTAAGCACAATTACATTAAGGGACTCCATGATAGGTCAACAGTCCAGCAGTGTAGTGGGAACATGCCTATGATGGGTTATGGATGCTATCTATATGGGAGGATGGCTTCCACAAATGTGGAAAAATGTAATATCTCAAAATGCATTTTTAAATGCTTGAGCTCATGGGGTTAGAAAAATCTAATATCTCAAACCCATTTTTAAATGCAATGCTTAAGGGTCTTGGTGTAAGAAAAATGTAATATCTTAAAATTGAAAAGTTTGATGGTTTCGATGTTATTAGTTAGGTTTATTTGAAGGGTTTGGTGTTTTTTAATATTTTATTTTGGAATTGGTTTTAAAATTTGAAATTTAATTCAGAATTAGATTATATGATATAAATTAAAATTTAATTGTGAAATAAATTATAAGATACAAATTAAAATTTAGTTATGAAATAGATTATAAGATATAAATTAAAATTTAATTATGAAATAGATTATAAAATTTAATCTTTATAGAATATTTTCAAATAATATTACCAGAGATCATAGAAATTTAATATTTGTAGAATATTTTAAATATATATATATATATATATATATATATATATATATATTTTTAAATAGGACTCATCTATTAATAAAAACATAGTGTACAGGTCGAAGCTTGCCTCCATAATTGCTATGCTAGCCAATTCTGGAGGGAGCCAAATTCAAAAAGACAAAAAAAAGACCGCCGCAGATGGGGAATTTGGTCCAAAAATCCCTACCCTCATTAGGGAAACCAGCATTGTCCAAAAACGACCAAAAGTTTGAGAATGCATAATGATGAGAGTATTGCTAGTTTCTTTTTATGTCTTGATGATATTGTAAATCGTATGAGAAACCTGGGAGAAACAATAGCAGAATCTACTTTGGTTGAGAAAATCTTAAGATCGCTAACAGCAAAATTTGAATCAAAAGTCTCTGCTCTTGAAGAAAAACAGGATCTTCAAACTCTTACTGTGGTGCAACTTCATGGCATACTGACTGCATATGGAATGAGGAGAGGAGGACCATCTGAAGTCAAAGAAGCTATTTTTAAAGCTTCTACAAAAGGGAAATAAGTTCAAAAATAAGGATCAGGATATATATTAGAAGAAGATGAGGTAAACTTTGTGAGAAGACTCCAACTAGGAACTGGAAGATTCAAAGGTAAGCTTCCTTTAAAATGTTTTGATTGTGGAAGAGTTGGTCATTATGCTGCAAAGTGTCCTTATAAAGAAACATATGATAAAGGGAAAGAAGTAGCAAGAAGGAATAAGAACCGATCTAGCACTAAGAAAAGTTATTATACTAATGAAGACAGTGATGGGTTATCTGATAGTGAGGAAGAATGTGAACAAGATCTTAGACTTCTCATGGCATTTGAAAATGATTCTAGAGAAGACAAGGATGTTTTTATGGATGCTCTAGATGAAAATGATATTCTTGATCAAAACAATCAACTCAAAATATGCTTGGAAGAAAGTAAAATAATCATAGAGACTCTGAAAAGGCAGAATGAAGAAGCAAAGAAACATAATGAGAATTTAGAATGTGAAGTAGTAAGTCTAAGAAAAGAACTTGAGAAAGTGATGACTCTGAATCTTAGATTTGCTAAAGGATCTGAAACCTTAGATGAAATTATCAAGGTTCAATGTTCTCCTCTTATAAAGATAGGTCTTGGATATACCGGAGAATCTTCTCATGCTTCAACACCAAATTATCTAAAAGCAGCTACAACTGGTTTACTACATTCAGCCACTCAGCAAGGGAATAAAGAATCTTTACAGGTAAAGCATGATCATCACAATACAAGGAACACTAACAAGGATATCTCTCAAAGAAGCAACAATCAACAGGTAAATTCAAATAGAAGATTTCATGATCGCAGAAATTTCTACTTCAATGGACAATGTTTCTCATGTCACAATTTTGGTCATAAAGTTGTTCAATGTGTTGCATATAAAACCATCATGACAAGAGAAGAAAGAAAGAAAAGGATGGATATTAAACCAAAGAAGAACACCTATAACAACTTTTCTCCTCTTCAAAATGAAGTTGAATGTGCTTATTGTAATAACTTTGGCCATGAAGAATCTGAATGCAGGAGCAAAGTCCAGCCAAAACAACATTTTCCTTCAAGTTCCAAAGTATGGAAAAAGAAGGAATTACAGGTTGAAAATTGTGGGATAGCGTTATTTGCAGAAGGTGAAGAAAATAAATGGTACATTGATAATGGATGCTCAAGACACATGACAGGTGACAAAAGCAAACTTCTTGCATATAATGCTCTAGAAAAAGAAAAGAAAGTTACATTTGGAAATGATACTCCTGCTGTAATTAAAGGAAAAGGGTCCGTGTTTCTAAAAGAAAAGGTGAAGGCTAATGATGTCATGTATGTGGATGGATTAAGGCATAACCTGTTAAGTGTAAGTCAAATGTGTGATCAAGGAGCAGAAGTTGTCTTTAGTTCAAAAGAATGTGTGGTTCGTGATCTTGATACAGGTAAAACTATTATAAAAGGGAAAAGAACTCCAAGCAACCTGTATATATTGAAGAACTGCAAAGATCAATGTTACTTGAGCAAATCTTCTGAAAATTGGCTATGGCATAGAAGGATGGGGCATCTGAGCTTCTCTCAAATCAACAAATCAAGCAGACTTCAAGCTGTTCGTGGTCTTCCCAATATTACTCTACCAGAGAGTATCATATGCAAATCTTGCCAATTCGGTAAGCAGACTAGAGTACAATTTAATGCCAAAGAAGGATCATCAAGTAAGCCTCTTGAACTCATTCATACTGACATATGTGGACCTATGAGGAAAAATTCACCACGTGGGGAAGAATACTATATCTTATTTATTGATGATTACTCTAGAATGTGTTGGATCGAGTTGATTAAACACAAAGATGAAGCGTTTGAAAAATTTCAGATCTTCAAAGCATTCGTAGAAAATGAATTAGATCTAAAAATCAAGTGTCTTAGATCTGATCGAGGAGGAGAATATACATCAAATGAATTCTTTGAATTTTGTGAACAACATGGCATAAAAAGACAGTTCTCTGTAGCAGGCACTCCACAACAAAATGGCGTAGCAGAAAGAATGAATAGAACAATTGTTCAAATGGCTATAGCTATGCTTGATGATTCTGGAACACCTGACACATTTTGGGGAGAAGAAGCACATATAGCGGTAAACATTCTCAACAAGGCACATGTTCGTGTAAATAGTGACAAAACTCCATATGAACTCTGGTATGGTAATTCTCCCTCTGTGAAGCATTTTAGAGTTTTTGGAAGTAAATGCTTTATCAAAAATAATGATGAAAAGCTTGGCAAGTTTGAACGTAGATCAGATGAAGGGATACTTCTTGGTTACTCATCTACAAGCAGAGCATACAAATGTTACAATAAAAGGCTTCGAAAGATTGTTGAATGTATTTATGTTGTTATTTATGAGTCTCCTGCAGCTCCTAAAGAAGAAAAACAAACAACAGCTATAGATGATGATGACATATGTCCTTTTGTTTCAAATAGAAATAATATAGACAGTGAACCGAATGAAGAACATGAAGATGATTTATCTAAAAAGGCTCCTTCCAGATATGTTCAAAAGAATCATCCAGAATCTCAAATTTTTGGAGATAAGGCATCAGGTGTACAAACGAGAAGGACTCTTGTGGGATCCTCTAGCTATCTGGCATTTCTGTCCACTATTGAACCACACAATGTCAATCAAGCTAGAAAAGATGAATGTTGGGTTCAAGCCATGAATGAAGAGCTTGATCAAATTGAAAAGAATCACACTTGGGAATTAGTACCAAGACCTCATAACAAAAATGTCATTGGAACTAAATGGATATTCAAAAACAAGTTAAATGAGAATGGGGATGTTATAAGAAACAAATCTAGACTTGTTTGCAAGGGGTATACTCAACAAGAAGGTATAGACTTTGAAGAAACTTTTGCTCCTGTAGCTAGACTTGAAGCCATAAGAATGTTTCTTGCTTTTTCAAGTTTTCAACAAATCAAAGTTTATCAAATGGATGTTAAATCTGCCTTTCTCAATGGTGATCTAGAAGAAGAAGTTTATAAGAACAACCAGAAGGATTCATTTTGGGAAATGATGAAAATCTTGTTTGTAGACTTAAAAAGGCTCTATATGGTCTCAAACAAGCTCCAAGGGCCTCAAACAAGCTCCAAGGGCATGGTATTATCATCTTGACAAATATCTTCATCAACAAGGATTTTCAAAGGGGTCTGCTGATAGCAACTTATACACAAAGGTTGAAAATGATAAACTATTGATTGTGGTTGTATATGTTGATGATATCATTTTTGGGAGTAATGAAGAATCTATGAGTCATAAATTTGCTTCTGTCATGCAGCAAGAATTTGAAATGTCCTTACTTGGAGAACTAACATTCTTTCTTGGCTTGCAAGTGCATCAAACTACAGATGGTATATTCTTATCACAAGCAAAATATCTTAAGCAAATTCTGAAGAAGTATGGCATGGAAGAATGCAAACCTGTAAGTACACCAATGATAACCAAATGTAATCTCAGTTCTCATGATCACTCTCCTACGGTGAATCAACCAGAATATAGATCAATGATAGGAAGCCTACTTTATCTCACTGGGACTAGACCGGACATTATACATGTAGTTGGGAATGTTGGACGATTCCAAGCCAATCCAAAAGAGTCTCACCTTTAGGCTGTCAAAAGAATATTCAAATATCTGCAAGGAACTCAAGACTTTGGACTATGGTATCCAAAGAATGTTGATCTTATTCTTCATGCTTACACTGATGCAGATTGGGCTGGAAATGTTGATGGTCAGAAAAGCAGTAGTGGTTGTGCATTCTATATGGGACCCCGGTTAGTATCTTGGTTCAGCAAGAAGCAAAATTATATTGCCTTATCTACAGCAAAAGCAGAATATGTGGCTGCCACATCTTGTTGCACTCAACTCCTTTGGATGATGCAAACTTTACAAGATTTTCAAATCAAATGTTCACCTCCTATTTCCATTATGTGTGATAATACAAGTGCCATCAGTATCTCAAAGAATCCTGTTATGCATTCCAAGACCAAGCACATTCCATCAAGTATCATTTATTGTGTGAACAAGTTCTTGAACAAAAGGTGAAGTTGGAGTATGTTCCATCCAAAGAACAAGTTGCTGATATATTTACCAAACCTCTGCCCAGGGAAGCGTTCGAATATCTCAGACAGAAGCTGGGAGTAGTCTCTGCCATGCAGAGGATCAGATCTGATTAAAATTCTGAAGATTAATTTGGATACGCGAGTTTCCTGAAAGACAGTCGCGTATATACATGAGTTCATACATAGAAAACCACGTATGGGTGGTTGCTGACATATTTTAATTGGAGTCAACATTTTTCAGCAGAGTTGTTTGGTATTTTTGGTGATGTTTCAGCTCTTATATTTCTTTTTCATTCTCTGATATTGGATGAATATGCCTTGATTATTTGTTGTTGAATGTGTTTAGGATGCACAAGCTAAGGGGGAGCTTTGGTCTTTTGGAAAGGATGCATTGGATGCAAAGTTTCAGGGGGAGCATTAGTCTTACTGAGTATGATGCATTGTGAGCATTATGTTGGTTCTGAAATTTTCTCTCTCTTGAGGTCCTTCTGATATTGGTCATGAAAAGTCATATTTGTAATTTGATGAAAAGGACATGTGGAGACCTATGATGCAAATTTTGTAATATTCAGTCATGAAAGGACTTGAGTCAAATTTGTAAACCCACTTGGTTGGGTAGTTGAGTCAAAACATGTAGACCCACTTGGTAGGGTACTTGAGTCTCATATGTAAATCCACTTATGTAATTATGAGTCCTTGGTTATACAGTCATGTACTTCATTGAAAATATGTTTGAAGGTTCAGCTTGAAATCATGGGGAGCATGGTAACTTTAGATCTGCGAAGTTGGTTTTGGTCCGCCCTTTGCCCTTGATGTCAAAAGGGGAGAGTGACCTATTACATGGTGTTTGAACATGGAGAGAATATCATTATGCTTAATGTAACTATCTGATGTGGTGATCAAACACCATCGTGGTTGCGATCAAGTCCAAAGCGGGATATTGTTGGCAATATGATGCAAAGTGTTTTCCTTGATGGAAACCCACTTGATGAAGATGATGGAAACCCACTTGATGAAGTTGTTCTTGATGGAATGTGTCTTGATGAACTTATTAAATGATGTAAATCTATTGTATCTACAATGAGTATGGAAGGTAATGATGGAAGGAATGTCAGTATGTGCTAGAACATGATGAAAAGAGTATGTCTCTAGGCATACGCGGATTTATCTAGGGGAAGTCACGTATGCACGCGGGAAATAACGTACCAAGTCGTGTATGCTCAATTGGGCTCTAAATATGTAAAACCAGGGGTTACTACGATGGTATTGACACATTGTATTGAGCATTGGGTTGTGTATTTGATCCCCTCCAGGAATACCATCGGAAGTGATGTGGTTTTGACTGATGGTATTGATGAAGGCCAAATCTATATAAGGAGAAGAAATTCATTGTGTATGGGTGTGCATGGGTCTGGGGTTTGATGAATACTTCACTCTGAAGTATATTTGCATGGTTGAACTCTGTTCTTAATTGATAGATCTGATTCTATGATGCTTCTATAAACATGGTGAAGGTAAAAGATCTCTAGATCTAGAAATGATGAATCTCTTGAATGATCTGAAAAGAAGTGATGAAGACCTGGCGCAAATCTGCTAAAGAACCTAAAGAAATCTCGGTAAGTTCATAGATCTGATCTGTTGTGCAAAGTTTATCTTTTATAGATCTATACACAGGTTCGGTTCGTGAAAAGCGCGTGTATACGTGGCTCTATTCAGACAAAAGCGTGTATGGAAAGTTAGGGTTTATTTGAAGAATTTACTGAAGTATACGCGGGTTCGTCTTATGAAACACGCGTACATATGCGGGTCTGATTCAATGAAAGCACGTATGGCATCTGAATTAATGGGATCTCAAAGTTGAATGCGTTTCTGAATGTCTGTTCTGAAGTCTGGGTTATCTCTGATATTCTGGTTACAGTGGTTTCACTGTTTTGTTTGTAGCATTAGGAAAAGTATGTTTCTTGATAACTGAAGGGTTGTGTTGGAGCTGTCGGATCCAGTTTGAAAATTGATGAAATGTGGTCTACAGTGAATCTGAGGGTTGAAGCCTTCAGTCTGAAAGTAGAAGCTTTCTGCCAGCAGAGGCCGGTGCTAAGATCAGGGGGTTGTAGCTCCCTTCCAGGTGAGGCTGGTAAAAGAGAGTAGGGGTTGTTGCTCCCTTCCAGGTGTGGCTGGTAAACGAGAGAAGGTTGTAGCCTTCTGCAGGTGGGTGCCTACGTGCTGGTATCAGTTTGCGCCAGTACATGATTGTAAGAAGTTTTTCTTTATAATAAATATTGAAGACTGGGATGACGACAGCGGTGGTTTTCTCCTGAATTGGGTTTCCACCTAAAAATCCTAGTGTTCATGTGTGTTGACTATGTGTGATGATTATTCTATTCTTTCTGCACATGTTTACTCTTTTCTGAAATATCTGATGATTTAATAATACAATGATTTGAGTTAAGAATTGAATTCATAATTAAATCTTTGAGCATACGCGATTTATGTAAAGGATATCCGCGTATATACGCTAATTGTCTTCAGCAAAGTAGCGTATGTGTTTTTAGAAAAGGAAAATTAAATATTTTATTGGCTGCATTAAATACTGATTCACCCCCCCTCTCAGTATTTTTCCCAACAATTGGTATCAGAGCAGGTCCTTCTAAAAAAGCTTAGCCGCTAGAAGGAAGATCAAGCAAGATGAGCAATCAAGATGGAACAACGTCTATCAAGCCTCCACTCTTTAACAGAAGCAATTTAATCTTCTGTAAAATAAGGATGAGATCCTATCTTCAGTCTATGGGAGCAGATATATGGGCCATTTTTGAACAAGGATATCAATATCCAGCCACAGTACCAACAGATCCAACGGAAAAGAAGAATTATGAAACAAATGCAAAGGCGGTCAATGCACTATTGGGAGGTCTAACTGAATCAAAATTTGTCAAGGTTATGCATCTGAATACAGCAAAGGAAACATGGGACAAAATCATCCTAGGTTATGAAGGTGATGCAAAGGTAAAAAGTGCAAAACTCCAAACTCTCAGAATTGAATATGAAAATTTGAGAATGCATAATGATGAGAGTATTGATAGTTTCTTTTTACGTCTTGATGATATTGTAAATCATATGAGAAGCCTGGGAGAAACAATAGTATAATCTACTTTGGTTGAGAAAATCTTAAGATCGCTAACAACAAAATTTGAATCAAAAGTCTCTGCTCTTGAAGAAAAACAAGATCTTCAAACTCTTAGAGTGGTGCAACTTCATGGCATACTGACTACATATGAAATGAGGAGAGGAGGACCATCTGAAGTCAAAGAGGTTGTTTTTAAAGCTTCTACAAAAGGGAAATAATTTCAAAAATAAGGATCAGGATATATATCAGAAGAAGATGAGACAAACTTTGTAAGAAGACTCTAACTAGGAACTGGAAGATTCAAAGGTAAGCTTCCTTTCAAATGTTTTGATTGTGGAAGAGTTGGTCATTATGCTACAAAGTTTCCTTATAAAGAAACATCTGCTAAAGGGAAAGAAGTAGAAAGAAGGAATAAGAACCGATCTAGCACTAAAAAAATTTATTATACTAATGAAGGGTTATCTGATAGTGAGGAAGAATGTGAACAAGATCGTAGACTTCTCATGGCATTTTAAAATGATTCTAGAGAAGACAAGGATGCTTTTATGGATGCTCTAGATGACAATGATATTCTTTATCAAAACAATCAACTCAAAATATGCTTGGAAGAAAGTAAAATAATCATAGAAACTCCGAAAAGGAAGAATGAAGAAGCGAAGAAAAATAATGAGAATTTAGAATGTGAAGTAGTAAGTCTAAGGAAAGAACTTGAGAAAGTAAAGACTCTAAATCTTAGATTTGCTAAAGGATCTAAAACCTTAGATGAAATTATCAAGGGTCAACATTCTCCTCTTATAAAAACAGGGCTTGGATATACCGGAGAATATTCTCATGCTTCAGCACCAAATTATCTAAAAGCAGCTACAACTAGTTTAATACATTCAACCACTCAGCAAGGGAATAAAGAATATTTACAGGTAAAGCATGATCATCACAACTCAAGGAACACTAACAGGGATATCTCTCAAAGGAGCAACAACCAACAGGTAAATTCAAATAGAATATTTCATGATCGCAGAAATTTCTACTTCAATGGACAATGTTTCTCATGTCACAATTTTGGTCATAAAGCTATTCAATGTGTTGCATATAAAACCATCATGACAAGAGAAGAAAGAAAGAAAAGGATGGATATTGAACCAAAGAAGAATACCTATAACAACTTTTCTCCTCTTCAAAATGAAGTTGAATGTGCTTATTGCAATAACTTTTGCCATGAAGAATCTGAATGCAGGAGCAAAGTCCAGCCAAAAAAGAATTTTCCTTCAAATTCCAAAGTATGGAAAAAGAAGGAATTACAGGTTGAAAATTGTGGGATAGCGTTATTTGCAGAAGGTGAAGAAAATCAATGGTACATTGATAGTGGATGCTCAAGACACATGACAGGTGATAAAAGCAAACTTCTTGCATATAATGCTCTAGAAAAGGAAAAGAAAGTTACATTTGGAAATGATACTGCTGATGTAATTAAAGGAAAAGGGTCTGTGTTTCTAAAAGAAAAGGTGAATGCTAATGATGTCATGTATGTGGATGGATTAAGGCATAACCTGTTAAGTGTAAGTCAAATGTGTGATCAAGGAACTGAAGTTGTCTTTAGTTCAAAAGAATGTGTGGTTCGTGACCTTGATACAGGTAAAACTATTATAAAAGGGAAAAGAACTCCAAGCAACCTGTATGTATTGAAGAATTGCAAAGATCAATGTTACTTGAGCAAATCTTCAGAAAACTAGCTATGGCATAGAAGGCTGGGGAATCTAAGCTTCTCTCAAATCAACAAAGCAAGCAGACTTCAAGCTGTTCATGGTCTTCCCAATATTACTCTACTAGAGAGTATCATATGCAAATCTTGCCAATTCGGTAAGCAGACCAGAGTACAATTTAATGCCAAAGAAGGATCATCAAGTAAGCCTCTTGAACTCATTCATACTGACATATGTGGACCTATGAGGAAAAATTCACCACGTGAGGAAGAATACTATATCTTATTTATTGATGATTACTCTAGAATGTGTTGGATCGGGTTGATTAAACACAAAGATGAAGCATTTGAAAATTTTCAGATCTTCAAAGCATTGGTAGAAAATGAATTAGATCTAAAAATCAAGTGTCTTAGATTTGATCGAGGAGGAGAATATACATCAAATGAATTCTTTGAATTTTGTGAACAACATGGCATAAAAAGACAATTCTCTATAGCTGGCACTCCACAACAAAATGGCGTAGCAGAAAGAATGAATAGAACAATTGAACAAATGGCTAGAGCTATTCTTGATGATTTTGGAACTCCTGACATGTTCCGGGGAGAAGCAGCACATATAGCAACAAACATTCTCAACAAGGCACATGTTCGGGTAAATAGTGACAAAACTCCATATGAACTCTGGTATGGTAATTCTCCCTCTGTGAAGCATTTTAGAGTTTTTGGAAGTAAATGCTTTATCAAAAATAATGATGAAAAGGTTGGCAAGTTTGAACCTAGATCAGATGAAGGGATACTTCTTGGTTACTCATCCACAAGCAAAGCATACAAATGCTACAATAAAAGGCTTTGAAATATTATTGAATGTATTGATGTTGTTATTGATGAGTCTCTTGTAGCTCCTAAAGAAGAAAAACAAACAACAGCTGTAGACGATGATGACATATGTCCTTCTGCTACAAATATAGATGGTGACCCCAATGAAGAACATGAAGATGATTTATCTGAAAAGGCTCCTTCCAGATATGTTCAAAATAATCATCCAGAATCTCAAATTTTGGGAGATAAGGCATCAGGAGTACAAACGAGAAGGACTCTTGTGGGATCCTCTAGCTATCTGGCATTTCTTTCCACTATTGAACCATACAATTTCAATCAATCCAGCAAAGATGTATGTTGGGTTCAAGCGATGAATGAAGAGCTTGATCAAACTGAAAAGAATCACACTTGGAAATTAGTACCAAGACCTCATAACAAAAATGGCATTGGAACTAAATGGATATTATAAAACAAGTTAAATGAGAATTGGGATGTTATAAGAAACAAAGCTAGATTGGTTTGCAAGGGGTATACTCAACAAGAAGGTATAGACTTTGAAGAAATTTTTTCTCCTGTAGCTAGACTTGAAGCCATAAGAATGTTTCTTGATTTTTCAAGTTTTCAACAAATCAAAGTTTATCAAATGGATGTTAAATCTGCTTTTCTCAATGGTGATCTATAAGAAGAAGTGTATATAGAACAACTGGAAGGATTCATTTTGGGAAATGATGAAATTCTTATTTGTAAACTTAAAAAGGCTCTATATGGTCTCAAACAAGCTCCAAGGGCATGGTATTATCATCTTGACAAATATCTTCATCAACAAGGATTTTCAAAGGGGTCTGCTGATAGCAACTTATACACAAAAGTTGAAAATGATAAACTATTGATTGTGTTTGTATATGTTGATGATATCATTTTTGGGAGTAATGAAGAATCTATGAGTCAGAAATTTTCTTCTGTCATGCAGCAAGAATTTGAAATGTCCTTACTTGGAGAACTAACATTCTTTCTTGGCTTGCAAGTGCATCAAACTACAAATGGTATATTCTTATCACAAGCAAAATATCTTAAGCAAATTTTGAAGAAGTATGGCATGGAAGAATGCAAACCTGTAAGTACACCAATGATAACCAGATGTAATCTCAATTCTCATGATGACTCTCCCGCGGTGAATCAACCAGAATATAGATCAATGATAGGAAGCCTACTTTATATCACTGCGACTAGACCGGACATTATGCATGTAGTTGGGATTGTTGGACAATTCCAAGCCAATCCAAAAGAGTCTTACCTTCAGGCTGTCAAAATAATATTCAAATATCTGCAAGGAACTCAAGACTTTGGACTATGGTATCCAAAGAATGCCGATCTTACTCTTCATGCTTACACTGATGCAGATTGGGATGGAAATGTTGATGATCAGAAAAGCACTAGTGGTGGTGCATTCTATATGGGACCCCGGTTAGTATCTTGGTTCAACAAGAAGAAAAATTCTATTGCCTTATCTACAGCAGAAGCAGAATATGTGGCTGCCACATCTTGTTGCACTCAACTCCTTTGGATGATGCAAACTTTACAATATTTTCAAATCAAATGTTCACCTCCTATTTCCATTATGTGTGATAATACAAGTGCCATCAGTATCTTAAAGAATCATGTTATGCATTCCAAGACCAAGCACATTCCATCAAGTATCATTTCTTGCGTGAACAAGTGCTTGAAGAAAAGGTGAAGTTGGAGTATGTTTCCTCCAAAGAACAAGTTGCTGATATATTTACCAAACCTCTGCTCAGGGAAGTGTTCGAATATCTCAGACAGAAGCTGGGAGTAGTCTCTTCCATGCAGAGGATCAGATCTGATTAAAATTCTGAAGATTAATTTGGATACGCGGGTTTCCTGAAAGATAGTCGCTTATATACGCGAGTTCATACATAGAAAACCGCGTATGGGTGGTTGCTGACAAATTTTAATTGGAGTCAGCATTTTTCAGCACAATTGTTTGGTATTTTTGGTGATGTTTCAGCTCTTATATTTCTATTTCATTCTCTAATATTGGATGAAGATGCCTTGATGATTTTCTGTTGAAAGTGTTCAGGATGCACAAGCTAAGGGGGAGCTTTGGTCTTTTGGAAAGGATGCATTCGATGCAAAGTTTCAGGGGGAGCATTAGTCTTACTGAGTATGCTGCATTATGAGAATTATGTTGGTTCTAAAATTTGATCTCTTTTGAGGTCCTTCTGATAGTGGTCATGAAAAGTCATATTTGTAATTTTATGAAAAGGTCAGGTTGAGACCTATGATGCAAATTTTGTAATATTAGGTCATGAAAGGACTTGAGTCAAATTTGTAAACCCACTTGGTTGGGTAGTTGAGTCAAAACATGTAAACCCACTTGGTTGGGTACTTGAGTCTCATATGTAAATCCACTTATGTAATTATGAGTCCTTGGTTATAAAGTCATGTACTTCATTGAAAATATGTTTGAAGGTTCAACTTGAACTCATGGGGGGCATGGTAACTTCAGATCTGCGAAGTTGGTTTTGGTCCGCCCTTTTCCCTTGATGTCAAATGGGGAGAGTGACCTATGACATGGTGTTTGAACATGGAAAGAATATCATTATGCTTAATGTAACTATCTGATGTGGTGATCAAACACCATCGTGGTTGCCATCAAGTCCAAAGGAGGAGATTGTTGGCAATATGATGCAAAGTGTTGTCCTTGATGGCAACCCACTTGATGAAGATGATGGCAACCCAATTGATGAAGTTGTTCTTGATGGAATGTGTCTTGATGAACTTATTAAATGATGTAAATCTATTGTATCTACAATGAGTACAGAAGGTAATGATGGAAGGAATGTCAGTATGCGCCAGAACATGATGAAAAGAGTATGTCTCAAGGCATACGTGGATTTATCTAGGGGAAGTTGCGTATGCACACGGGAAATAACGTACCAAGTCGCGTATGCTCAATTGAGCTCTAAATATGTAAAACCAGGGTTTACTACCATGGTATTGACCCATTGTATTGAGCGATGGGTTGTCTATTTGATCCCCTCCAGGAATACCATCGGAAGTGATGTGGTTTTGATCATGGTATTGATGAAGGCCAAATCTATATAAGGAGAAGAAATTCATTGTGTATGGGTGTGCATGGGTCTGGGCTTTAATGAATACTTCATTCTGAGGTATATCTGCATGGTTGAACTCTGTTCTTAATTGATAGATCTGATTCTATGATGCTTCTATAAACATGGTGAAGGTAAAAGATCTCTAGATCTAGAAATGATGAATCTCTTGAATGATCTGAAAAGAAGTGATGAAGACTTGGCGCAAATCTGCTAAAGAACCTGAAGAAATCTAGGTAAGTTCATACATCTGACTTGTTGTGCAAAGTTTATCTTTTATAGATCTATAAGCAGGTTCAGTTCGTGAAAAGCGCGTGTATACGTGGCTCTATTCAGACAAAAGCGTGTATGGAAAGTTAGGGCTTATTTGAAGAATTTGCTGAAGTATACGCGGGTTCGTCTTATGAAACACGTGTACATACATGGGTCTGATTCAATGAAAGCACGTATGGCATCTGAATTAATGGGATCTCAAAGTTGAATGCATTTCTGAATGTCTGTTCTGAAGTCTGGGTTATCTCTGATATTTTGGTTACAGTGGTTTCACTGTTTTGTTTGTAGCATTGGGCAAAGTATGTTTGTTGATAAGTGAAGGGTTGTGTTGGAGCTGTCGGATCCAGTTTGAAAATTGATGAAACGTGGTCTGCAGTGGATCTGAGGGTTGAAGCCTTTAGTCTGAAAGTAGAAGCTTTCTGCCAGCAGAGGCTGGTGCTAAGATCAGGGGGTAGTAGCTCCCTTCTAGGTGAGGCTGGTAAAAGAGAGCAGGGGGTTGTGGCTCCCTTCCAGGTGTGGCTGGTAAACGAGAGAAGGTTGTAGCCTTCTGCAGGTGGGTGCCTGCGTGCTGGTATGATTCTGCGCCAATACATGATTGTAAGAAGTTTTTCTTTATAATAAATATTGAAGACTGAGATGACGGCAGTGGTGGTTTTCTCCCGAATTGGGTTTCCACCTAAAAAGATTGGTGTTCATGTGTGTTGACTACGTGTGATGATTATTCTATTCTTTCTACACCTGTTTACTCTTTTCTAAAATATCTGATGAATGAATAATACAATGATCTGAGTTAAGAATTGAATGCATAGTTAAATCTCTGAGCATACGCGAGTTATGTAAAGGATATCCGCGTATATACGCTAGTTGTCTTCAGCAAAGTACCGTATGGGTTTTTAGAAAAGGAAAAGTAAAGATTTTATTGGCTTCATTAAATACTGATTCACCCCCCCTCTCAGTATTTTTCCCAAAACTGGAGCGATTGCATATTTTCGTGGTCGCTTTATGGAACCTGACCCCGCAGAGCTTGAAGGATCTTCCTGGAAGTTGATGGTGATTGTGGATATAAGTTGGGGTCTATCCATGGAAAAATCATAGTGTAATTGGGCATAATTATCTTCAGAAGGCGGGAAGCGACTGTCGGAGTGAATGGAAATGAGTGGGCGTGAGGACTGGCCCCTGCCTCTTCCTCGGCAAAAATGCATACAATACCTCTGCGGCATGCTGGAGCATGAAGGAGTGCGAGGGAGGCTAGCAAGAAGAGACGATGAGGTTGAGTGAGTGATAGGCTCAGTGAGATGAAGCTGCGAGACATAATGACAACAGGTACGAATCGGTGTCGGGAAAAACAATAATTGGAGGTTTCAATGTGTCTCTGAGGGTGATGGGGAGCTCAGAGCTGAGACAACAGAAATACAAATGCGGCATGAAGATAATGTTAGTGATGTAGAACGTAGCACCATAAAGAAAAGCTCAGGGTGGCGGACCACACGAGAATTAATGTAGAGATCAGAGACAGTTAAGGCGATATGAGGCAAGCAGCTACAGTAGTTAAAGGCTGCAAGACAGGCCCCATTCATGGCCATGTTGCTAGGCCATGTGTCATGCAATGGGCCTGCCACCTCCTATCTTATTTCAAACACCCACTTCCGGGGGCGTAGCTTCATTTTTCACCAGTTGCGTGCATTCCTAAATGAGAGAAGCATCATTGGTAATAGAGAGAGGACCTAAGAAAAGGGTAATGTTCAAATCCTTTGTTTTCTAGGAGATTCACTACTTTATTAGCAGATCTTCTGACATGCTTGAAGGATATGGCCCGATGAGTCTTAAGCCATTTTTCAAAATTTTCAAACCTTGCAGCAAGATGCAAACTCTTGAATACCTTGGAGGTGGAGGCTCCCAAGAGTATGTGAGTGGTCGCATTAAGGAGAATATGGGAGTCTCCTTCCACTTCTAAGGGGAAAAAATTGTGCTCCTGAGCCAGTAAGAGCCCCTGCAATAGACCTTCCAGTTCTGTAGAATTGTTTGAGTCCCATCCTATTGAGCTAAAGAATATTCCAAGGGGGTCCCCTACTAAGTATCTGATGATGCCACCAAAACTAGTTGCACATAGATTTCCTTTAGAGGCTCCATCAAAATTCATCTTCATCAGTCCAAAAGTTATGGGGATCCATGAGCTGGGCGAATCTGGATGATTGGAGAGGGTGTGGGAGCGCAAATGGAAATTGGGAATGGAAAGGTGCAAATTCGGCTAGATGATGCTTTCTAGAGGCTAATTTGGGATGTCAGAGTCCTTCCAGTGACGCAGTGCCAAATTTTATTGAAGATTGTTACAGAAATTGTTCCAGATGGTATACAAAGGAGTGATTTTATTTTTAAAGATTCGTCTGTTCCATTCCTTCTAGATTGACCAGAGGAGGAACCCGGGAAGGAGGATCCAAAGAGTGTTAAGAAACTTGCTGTTGAAAGGGTCAGTGGGCCAATTCCCAAGGCTACTGGCAATGCCACCTTTATTTCTACTAGATCTTCTGCATCTGATGTCTATATTCTCCCATAATTTTTTGGCCATCGTGCAATTATCAATTAAATGAGAGATATTTTTAGCGTGATCTAGGCAGTTGGGACATCCTGAAGGGCCCATGACTCACCTCTTTAGAAGATTGTCCCAGGTGAGAATCCTTTTCTTGCTAAGGAGCTAAAGAAGTTGGAGATTTTGGGCCAGATGCCTGGTCTCGAAATTTGAGTGCAGATCGTGTCCTTGGGTTCCTAAGTTGTGGAGAAGAGCAAGTGAGAAGCTTCTTTGGTGGAGAAAGTACCATGAGGAGTGTGGCCCCATCGAAGTATTTCCTCATTTTTAGAGCATCTGAACTTTATTTTTCTTAACTCGTTATCAATCTCCTCATATAATTCTTCCTGCTAGTTCTCTTGGCATTGAGTAGCTGGGATCCATTGGTGGTAACCCAAGATGGGTATGGGTTTCCAGAAGTGTTTAACTTGGTTATTCACTTGAGATTGAAGAAAAACTTGCCATCTAGGTCTTTGGAAGAGGTCTGCCAATTTGGGCATTTGCTGCCATGAATTCTCCCAGAAGTGAGCAGAATGTCCTAATCTGACCTCCCAAAAACTATGCTCTTCGATGATATCCATGTGTCATTTGGTAGCGTTCCATATGAGAGAGCCAGAGTTCACTGAAATGAGTGGAATAAGATCTGTTGGTGGCCTATTGTTGGCATATTTGGAAGTCCATAGATGGGCCTAGGGAGTGTGAGGCTTGGAAAGCCGAAACCACCAAATCGTGCTCCCATGACCGCGTTATTGTTGTGTGGATCCCTCAACCCTAGAGCGCCATCAAGGTTTGGAGTGCACACAGTTGACCATTTCACCAATGCCCATTTCTGATTCAATCCTGAAGTACCCTAGAGGAAGTTGTGTTGTAGATTTTTGATTTGTTTTAGTACCCATTTTGGTGCTGCCAACACATAAAAGAGGTAAAAAGGCATGGATTGGAAGACTGCTTTGATCAGTACTAGTCTGCTAGTGATGTTGAGTGATCTGTAGCTCCAGGATAAAAGACTGGCCTCTATTTTGTCCAAAAGGTCTTTCCAGGAGAATCTAATGCATGCTTCGAGATTCCTCTACCAATTCCTAAACCTCCAATTTGATTATTCCCCAAAGTAATGGAAAAAATTTGAGGTGAAACCGTCTGGACCATGAGCCTTTCCATCTTTGAGCTGTGCCATTGCCTGTTCCACTTCATGGAGGGAGATAGGTTTGAGTAACATTTGATTGTGTTCCTCAGTTATGAGCTTGGGGATGTATTGGGTAATCTTGTTGATTACTTGTTGCCTACATCCTAGAGGCTCCTGAAGAATATGCTTGAAGTGACTGAGGAGTTCTTTTTCTATATCCTCATGTTCCTCTAGCCGATCCCCTTGACTATTGTTGAGAATGGAAATGTGGTTATGCATTCAACGCTGAATGGTGGAGAGATGGAAGAATTTTGTATTCTTGCCCCATTATTTGAGCCAATAGATCCTTGAATTCTGTTTCCATAGAATTTCCTCTTGCCTTCTTCTCTCATCCAATTTAGTAAGGAGGATCTTTCTTGGGATGCTAGAGAGTCTGGTCTACCTTCTTTCATGATGCGCAACTGTAGCTCATACATTTGTTTCTCTAGTTCCTTATGATGCTGGAAAATGTCCCCAAAGGTGGAATGATCCATTTCCTGAGAGAATATTTGAGATTCTTGATTTTTTGCTGAAATTGAAACATTTTAGAGCCAACAAGTGGTGTCAAAGTACTCCAACAAGTGGTAACCACGTATTTGAAGTCTAGGTGAGAAAACCAAAATGGTTCAAATCAGAATGGTTGATTGTTAGTAGCTCTTGGACGTGACCACTGCAAGAGTATGGGCCAGTGATCTAAACCATCAAATGGAAGTACAGAGGGAGAGGGGGGGTGGGGATGATCAGAGGAGTGACAGAGGGGTCAGGAACAGAGGATTTGGGCATTTTAGATGAGGGGTGCGAGGATTATCCTTCTAAGATCAGTTTATTAGCGAGGATATCAAAGTTGTTACTCGTATGAGGGGTGGGGGAGACTTTGGAGATGGAATTAGATTTCTTTGAGTGCCTTCTGCGGCTGGGTAATTTGGTGAAGACCTCAGCATCTGTGTTTTCAGGGCCAGGGGTAGGTTTAGGAGGCTGGTTTAAGGGGCAATCCTTGAATAGATGGCCATGCTAATGACATTTTCGACATCGAAATGGGACATGCTCATAATGTATGGTTTTAACCCATTCAAAATCATCATGAAAGAGATTTACCAAATACGTTACGGCTTTATCTAGATGCATGTATACACAGATCCTTGCATAGGACGTGTATCACGTGAGCTTCATTTCTTCAGCTATCTTGATGAATTCTCCCAGTCCATTTCCAATGTATTTTAATGATTCCTCATCCCACTATTCTAGCGGAAATGAGTACATTCTGATCCAGACTAGTGCCCAGTTAAATTCCTGCTTATCTGGATTGAATCTTTCAAACCAATCTCTCAGATACAGGCCTGCTGAGTTGAAAAAGTAAGGACCGGCATCCAAGATACGATTTCTATTCTCAATGAAGTTAAATATGGCATTGAAGAAGCCCTTTGGTCCAAGCTGAAGAGTGACATGTCCCTTTGGTTTCCATTTCGAAGCAATCTAGCCCTGGAGAGCCTTCTTAGTAAGCCAAAAGCTTATAAATTTTCCAACGAGGGCATGGTCTTTCATGCATTGAATCTTTGCATTGATACGATGTCCTATGAGGTCAATTTTCGGGTGGTCAGCTACTATTGGTATGCATGTGGCAGAGGAGGCTTTCTTCTATTCCATAGAAGCATTTTGACTCTCTAGTTTGTCGTTATGCTCCGAGTTTGGGTCTGCCTACAGCCCTGCGGAGTCAAAGGATGACATCTGTGCATTTGAGGCCATATTGGCAGTGTCAGAAGGGGAGTTGTCAGGAGGGGGAGGGGTGCACGCCCCTTCGAGTGGAGATTCCATTAGCGGAGTGCAGAGTTAGGCTATGAAGGAGATGTGCGAGGGTAGTGTGGTGCTACTGTGAGAGGTGAGGAGAGCCCTAACGACTCCCGTTGTAGGGTTGCAGAAACACTAGGATTACATGGGCGAGGTTTCGTCCCAGAGAAACAATCTCTCTCTATATATATGCTTTGGGAACACAACGTGGAGCCTTTCACATAATATTTTAAAATATTATTAGTAGGAATAATTAATTTTTTTTTTTCTATATTTTTTAATTAAATACATTAATAAAAAAATGCTATATCAACAATGTAGTATAAAATGAGTTTTAGTTTTTTTTTTAATATAAAATAAGTTCTGGTTTTTTAGGCATGTGGTATTAATGATCAAAATATTATAACAAAGTATATTTACCTATTAAAAATTTTTATCGTAAAGTGAATACTAATCTTTATAATTAACAATTTTGTTATATATTTTTAAAACTAATATATATTGTATATTAAATTCATATATATTAAATTTTATTATTATTAATAATTGTTATTATTATTTTAAACAAAATTATAATTTATATAATGATTATGAATATCAATTTCTAATACAATTATGTATTATTTATATAATTTGAATGGATAGTAAATTATATACGTGAATTTAAATGGATCATAAATTTACCTTTAACAAAAAAAATTACCACATTGAATTTCCAAATTAAGTAAAATTTTAAACATCTTTACTCTTTACTAAATTCAATACCATTTCCTAAATCAAAGGAAAAGAGTTAATTCAACACAAACAATCAAAATCCAAAATCTTTTAATATTTCTTTTAATTAAATATTTGTAAAATGAATTTATACTTACTCCAGAGCTATGGTAAATAAATAAAAATATATATAAACTAGATGTATTGTAAATAAATAAAAATTCTTTTTATATTTATTCCATAAACCTTTTTATATTTAAAAAAACTTTAAAAAGAGGTTTTATTTAGATGAAGCCTATGGGACGAATACCATGGGACAAATTAATATTGATACCATGGGCCAAATACCATATTAAAGAAAAGGGGTATGGTAAACAAATAAAAATATAAATAAACTAGGGGTATGGTAAGTAAATAAAACCTCTTTTCATATTTACTCCATAATCTGCTTTATATTTATGAATATTTATGTTCATTAGTTTACATAACTAAGAAGAAATAGAGAGAGAGAGTGATAAGGGAGAGATGGAGAGAGAGTGTGTATGTTTAGGGGTGAGATAAAGAGACAAAGTAAGATGTATGGAAAAAAGGGGGGAGAGAAGAAGTGAGAAGGAGAGAGGGAGGGATATAGTAATGTAGTTGGAGAGAGAGAGGGGTGGAAAGAGAGAGAGAAAGAAAGGGATGGGGGAAGAGAGAGGATTAGAGAGAGAGAGAGAGATATGTATGGGGGAAGAGAGAGGATTGGAGGGAAGAGAGAGAGAGAGGGATTTAGGGGAGAGAGAGGGAGAGGAAGGACGAGAGAGAGGAGGAGAAAGGGATCGATAAGAGAGATGGAGATGGAGGGGGAGAGATGTAGGAAATAAGAAATATAGATAATGAGAAGTGGAGAGAGATAAGGAGTGACAATGGAGAGACAGAGAGAGAGCATGTATGTTTGGGGTTGAGATAAAGAAACAAATAAGGAGAGATGGAGATAAGGGGGGAGAAGGAGATATAAGAAGAGAGGGAGGGATATAGTACCATAGTTGGTGGGTGAGGAGAGAGAGAGAGGGAGAGAGATATGGGAGAGAAAGGGAAAGAGAGGAAGGAAGAGAGAGGATGTGAGAGAGTGGATAGAGGGAGAGAAAGAGAGATGGACTTGGAGGGGGAGGGGGAGAGAGGTAAGAAGAAAAAAATAGAGAGAAAGGTGGAGAGAGAGAGAGTGAGTGAGTGATAAGGAAGATGGAGAGAGAAGGAGAGAGGGGGAAGATAGAGATATAGATGGAAGGTGAAGAGAGGGAATGATCTAGGTGGAGGAATGATCCAGGTGGATTAAACAGGTATAGGTACAAATGTCTTAAGTACAAGGCTCAGAAATCAAAGTGTTCGAAAATCTTTCGAACCAAGTTCAAGTTGTAGATCTCGAAATTCTGAATCCAACGGCACAGACGACACTCAATTTTGAGTCTGAATGAAGGAGTTAGGAGCAGTCAAAGTTCAGGGGTTGACTTGGTGATGTGGCAGACTAAGGAGGCAACAGTTTTGCTGAAACCCGGCCACCGGACTCCGACCAACCTGGCCAGATTCCGGGCGAATTTGTAGGACCGTTAAAAGCACTCCTTCGGTCAAAATTCGAAGATTCAAAAAAAAAAATTTTGTTTTAAAAAACAATAAAACAAAAAAAATATAAATATGGGTGGCGGGCCACCAACCCTGCCACCCCATCCGCATGTACCATGACAACCATATTATATTAAACATGTTGTTGGGGGGCGGGTGGTCATCCCCGCCACCCCCACGGTCACCATTATTCAACGTCCGTATATACATATACATGGCACGTTATCATATGGGGCGGGCCGCCCAACATGGGTCCGGCCCCCCCACATCACTTCAAATGATTTTAAAAATATGCAAACTGGTTCAACGATGGTTTAATTTATATACGGTTCAATGTTTGTTTTTAAAAAATGGAACGCGGTTTTTAAAATATGTAATGCAGTTAAACCGTCAGCCTTTTTATGGCGGGGTCGGGATTTGACCACCCGACCTCCGCCCAAACAATGTGGATCTCAACCATTTCAGCTAACGGTGGCTTTGGAAAGTCCGCCCAAGTTTTATTATATGAACCTTCATTCATTTGTGCGCCCAAGGAGGACAGACAGGAGCGGGCACGGAAAACGAGGCAGTGGAACCTTGAGCAGTGTGCAGGAGGGGGCGGAACCATGATCTGAGCCATTTTTCCAGAGGGGCGAGATTTTCACTTTGTCCGATTGGGGCAAGTTTTATATGGATTCAGCACTACTCTACGCCAAAAATCCAACGGTGCTGCCCATTTTGTCATCAGAGGTCTGCAATTTTCGGCCATTTCCAGATTGGGCAGGTATAAGGGTGTAATTCATCATTTTGTACTTGTACTTTCATTTTGCCATTTAATGAAAGCAGGGCCTCCCCACTATTAGAGCAGGGCCCGGAGACGTATTCCCTCCTGGACGAACTCCGATATCAACTCTTGTGTCTTCGTGCATGATGTTAATTGCTTCTCTCTTTTTCCGCTTATGCCTTTAAAGTTTCTTGTTTTTAAAAGCTACAATTTTCACATGTTAATTCTTTTATACATCTCAAACAAAAGATTTTGGATCAAGTGGTATCGGAGCGGGTGTTTGTAGATGTGAATTACATGTTTGTATGCTAACAAGAAGCAGGCTAAGAAGAGGCGAAGGGACGCTACAGGCTTTTGATCCCGAAGCAGGACGTGCACGTCAGAGAAGGAACATGGGAGACGAAGATTGGAATGAAGAGGAGCTCAATTTCCGCAAAACTTTCTATACCATGGCAGATCGAGTAGAGAGACTATTCTCTAGACTTGAAAGGTTAGAGAAAATAGGATATCATTCTTTAGAAGGGCAAGGTTCAGCGCATGGAGATGGTGGAGGAAATCCACCCCCTTCAGGAAATGAAAGTCCTTCCTCATCTTCTAACCATCATAATAAAAATTCTGGAAATGCATCTAACAAGCCTTTCTTTAAGTTAGATGTTAAGTTTGATCTACCAGTATATAATGGTGAAAGCAATGCTGAGAAGCTTAACAATTGGATTAGGCAGCTTGAACTCTATTGCAGGATCCAGCAGATTATGGAGGACGAGGAAAAAATCCAATTGGATTCTCTTCGATTGAGTGGCACAGCTCTCATCTGGTGGGAGAGAAAACTTCGAAGCAGCAGTAACTTGGGTAACCTTCTTTCTTCCTGGTCAGATTTTATTACTGCAATTAAAAATCAATTCTATCCCTTAGGTTACAAGCAGAAAGCCTTAATGGAGTGGCAGTACCTAAGGCAAGGTAAAGGAAAAAATGTGCAAACCTTTACTGAAGAATTTCGAAAAGAGGCATTAAGTTTGGGCATCTCTTTAGATTCTCCTGAAGTTGTAACTAAATACATTGGTTCATTGCATAGTTACATTAGACATTCGTTGTTAATGTTTGAACCTACTACCATTGACTCGTCCTGTGTGAAGGCCATTCATCTTGAGAATAGGGGAAGAAATGATAAGGACGATCATTCGAAGAAACCACCTTCCAAACCTTCAAATGGCAAATTCAAAGGGAAAGGAAAGGGAAAGGAAAAGAAGACGGCGTCAACAAAGAAGGATGAAGGAGAAAAGCCTTATTGCACTCACTGCAAAAAGGAAGGCCATGACGACGATCATTGTTGGAAACTTTATCCAGAAAAGAAGCCGAAGAGATATGGAGGAAACGGGAAGCAGAAAACGGTAGCAACCGCACAGCAGGACCTTGGATCCGACTCAGGTGATGAGGCATTGATCACAGCAGCAGGGGCAAAAGGTACTCATTCTCTTCATGATTCTGAATCACATGAAAGCACTAGTACATCAAATCAGTCTCTTTCTAATGAACGTAAGAGAATTGAGTTGTTTCATATTAGAGTTGTTATAAACCATGCAAAAGTAGAAACTCTATTTGATTCAAGCTCTCAAGCAAACCTTATTTCAGAATCCTTGGTTAAAAAGTTAGGCTTAGAAGTTAAGCCTCATCCAAAACCTTATCCGCTTGGATGGATACATGATAAAGTAAAACTAAATGTAACCAAGCAGTGTAAGGTAAAATTTGTTATTGCTTCTAAGCTGGTAGATGAAGTAGAATTGGATGTAATACCATTGGATATATGTGGAATTGTGTTGGGGAGTCCCTATCTTTATGATAGGAAAGCAGTTTTATTTCGCCATGAAAATAAATACCAAATCACTAAAGATGGGGTAGAATACATTGTAAGAGCTCATCAAACCAAAGTCAGTGCCAGCCTTGTAAGTGCAGGACAGATGAAGAGACTGGTAAATTCCAGCAAGGGGTGTTTGCTCATGGTTGTGAGAGCAAAGGATGAAGAAATAACCGATGCTTTCCGGGGATGTGATCCGGCTCATAAACAGGAATTATGTGATGTTATTTCTAACTATGATGAGTTGTTTCTGGAACCCAAAGGTTTGCCTCCAAAACAAGGGATCCAACATGAGATCCATTTGCAACATGATGCTCCATTACCAAACATTGGTATGTACAGGATGTCATCCATCGAAATGGAGGAAATCAAAAAGCAGGTACAGGAACTGTTGAACCAAGGGGTCATTCGGCCAAGTACTTCTCCTTGTGGCTCGCTGATCGTGTTAGTGCCCAAGAAAGATGGCACATGGAGGATGTGCGTGGATTATCGGGCACTAAACAAAATCACGGTGAAAAATCGATACCCTCTCCCTCACATTGATGATTTATTAGATCAATTAAAAAATGTTGTTTATTTCACCAAATTGGATTTGTGTAGTGGTTATCACCAGGTCAGAATTGCAGAGCAGGATGTGTGGAAAACCGCCTTCAAGACCAAACAGGGGTTGTTCAAATGGATGGTGATGCCATTCGGACTTTGCAATGCTCCAGCCACGTTCATGAGGGTCATGAATGATCTTTTTAGGCCTTTCATTGATGAGTTTTTCCTTGTGTATTTAGATGATATTCTTGTATTTCGTAGGACTTGGGAGGAACATGTATGCCATGTAATCAAAGTTCTTGATGTTTTAAAGAAAGAACAATTGTATGTAAAGTTGTCAAAGTGTGAGTTTGGGAAAACCTCTTTGGTTTACCTTGGTCATATTGTCGGTAATGGTCAATTAAAAATAGACCCCTCAAAAGTCGAGGTGATTGTAAATTGGCCTAAGCCTACCAATGTAACAGAGGTTCGTAGTTTTTTAGGTGCAGTACAGTACTGGAGGAGGTTCATTGCCAACTTCTCCGCTATTGCATCACCCTTACACACTCTGACAAGTATCAAACAAGCCTTTCAGTGGGGAGGAAAACAGCAGAAGGCCTTCGAAGCACTGAAAGAGAAAATCAGCACCGCACCAGTCCTGGCTTTACCCGATCTCCAGCAGCCTTTTGAGATCGAAACCGATGCCAGTGGGTACGCCATGGGAGCTGTACTTTTGCAGCAGAAGAAACCGATTTGTTACCATTCGGAGAAGTTCTCCCAGGCTGTAATAAATTACCCCACTTACGACAAGGAATTGTATGCCTTGGTCCAAAGTGTGAAAAAGTGGAAACACTACCTGATCGGCAAGGAGACCATCATCCATACGGATCATCAGCCCTTGCAGTACCTTCAGTCACAGAACAAGCTACAACAATCTCGTCATTTCAGGTGGATGGGGTTCCTACAACAATTTCATCTGGTAATAAAGTATAAGAAGGGCACTAGTAACAAAGTAGCAGACATGCTCTCTCGCCCTCCTATCGCTGCTTCTATTATTTTGCATAATGCGTCATTGTCTTTTGAAAGTTATGTTGAACAATACACTAACGATGATGACTTTAAAGAATTTTATGCAAAACTAACTCATGGTTCACAGGTGGACAACTATCATTTGCAGGGGAAGCTGTTGTATCACCTTGGTAAATTGTGCATACCCACAGCAGAAAGGGTACATGTAATTCGAGAGGCGCATACCTCTCTTGTGTCTGGTCACTTTGGTGTTGAAAAGACCTTATGTCATTTGCAAAGGTTTTGCTTTTTGGCCCCATATGAAAAACATTGTAACCCGTTTTGTAAAGGGATGTGTGATGTGTTCTGTTTCAAAGCCCTCTAATAGAAAACTTGGGCTCTACACACCACTCCCTATTCCGGGTCGTCCATGGGAAAGTGTGTCGATGGATTTTGTAGGAGGTTTGCCTATGTCAAGAAAGGGTCATGACTATTTGTATGTTGTCGTCGACCGCTTTAGCAAAATGTGCATATTGATGCCTTGTAAAAAGTAGGTCACTGCTGAGCAGAATGCTTGTCTTTTATTTCAGTATGTTTGGGTCCACTTTGGGTTGCCCACGTCGATTGTGTCAGATCGAGACTCTCGTTTCCTTGGAGAGTTTTGGACCAGCTTGTGGCGCATGATGGAGACCAAGTTGAAGAGAAGCACGGCATTCCATCCACAAACCGACGGACAGACAGAGGTTGTTAATCGTACCGTGGTACACTTGTTGCGGGGCTATTGCAGCAAACATCCCAAGTTGTGGGATGAACATCTTCCATATGTGTAGCACGCTTACAACCGAGCAGTGCACTCCTCTACGCAGCGTTCACCTTTTGAGACATGCTTTGGTTACTTACCAAAGGACCCTTTCGACATGATCTATGGAAGGGATGAAGATGCCAGTGGGCGTGATGACAAGGATAAAGCACAGCGGTTCATTCAGCGGATTTAGAAAATTCACCAAGTAGTGCAAGAGCAGTTGGAGAAGAGTCAGGCCCGATATAAGGCCCGACATGATAAGCACCGAGTCGACCATCAATTTCAAGTTGGCGACAAAGTGTGGTTCCACATCAGCAAGGATCGAATGAAGGGAGAAGGTAAGAAATTGCGACCAATCCGGTATGGTCCCTTTACCATATTGGAGAAGATTGGGAATAATGCTTTCCAACTCAACTTGCCGGTATACATGCAGATGTACTCAGTTGTGAATGTTGAAAATCTAAAACTTTATGAACCCCCATTGATTATGGACACTGAGGAGGTAGGATCAGTTCCTACAGTGGATGACTTTGCACCAGAATATCTCGATGAACTTCCAGAGGACATCATTCTCGATCGAAGGACCAGGACTTCACGACGAGGAGATGTGGAGCATCTCCGTGTTGGTTTCAAAGGGATGCACCCAAGTAAAGCCAAATGGCTTGAAAAGGAGAAGGTGAGGGAGCAATTCTCTCACTTGCCTGTTGATTGATGAGGCTTTTGGGGTCCAAAAGCTCTTTAGTGGGGAGGAATGATCTAGGTGGAGGAATGATCCAGGTGGATTAAACAGGTACAGGTACAAATGGCTTAAGTACAAGGCTCAGAAATCAAAGTGTTCGAAAATCTTTCGAACCAAGTTCAAGTTGTAGATCTCGAAATTCTGAATCCAACGGCACAGACGACACTCAATTCCGAGTTCGAATGAAGGAGTTAGGAGCAGTCAAAGTTCAGGGGTTGACTTGGTGATGTGGCAGACTAAGGAGGCAATAGTTTTGCTGAAACCCGGCCACCGGATTCCGACCAACCTGGCTAGATTCCAGGCGAATTTGTAGGACTGTTAAAAGCACTCCTTCGGTCAAAATTCAAAGATTCAAAAAAACAATAATTTGTTTTAAAAAACAATAAAACAAAAAAAATATAAATATGGGTGGTGGGCCACCAACCCCGCCACCCCATCCGCACGTACCGTGACAACCATATTATATTAAACATGTTGTTGGGGGGCGGCTGGTCAACCCCGCCACCCCCGCGGTCACCATTATTCAACGACCGTATATACATATACATGGCACGTTATCATATGGGGCGAGCCGCCCAACATGGGTCCGGCCCCCCCACATCACTTCAAATGATTTTAAAAATATGCAAACCAGTTCAACGATGGTTTAATTTATATACAGTTCAGTGTTTGTTTTTAAAAAATGGAACGCGGTTTTTAAAATATGTAATGCAGTTAAACCGTCGGCCTTTTTATGGCGGGGTCGGGATTTGACCACCCGACCTCCGCCCAAACAATGTGGATCTCAACCATTTCAGCTAACTGTGGCTTTGGAAAGTTTGCCCGAGTTTTATTATATGAACCTTCATTCATTTGTGCGCCCAAGGAGGACAGACAGGAGCGGGCACGGAAAATGATGCAGTGGAACCTTGAGCAGTGTGCAGGAGGGGGCGGAACCATGATCTGAGCCATTTTTCCAGAGGGGCGAGATTTTCACTTTGTCCGATTGGGGCAAGTTTTATATGGATTCAGCACTACTCGACGCCACAAATCCAACGGTGCTGCCCATTTTGTCATCAGAGGTATGCAATTTTCGGCCATTTCCAGATTGGGCAGGTATAAGGGTGTAATTCCTCATTTTGTACTTGTACTTTCATTTTTCCATTTAATGAAATTAGGGCCTCCCCACTATTAGAGCAGGGCCCGGAGATGTAGTCCCTCCTGGACGAACTCCGATATCAACTCTTGTGTCTTCGTGCATGATGTTAATTGCTTCTCTCTTTTTTCGCTTATGCCTTTAAAGTTTCTTGTTTTTAAAAGCTACAATTTTCACATGTTAATTCTTTTATACATCTCAAACAAAAGATTTTGGATCAGGGAAGAAGAGAGAGATGGGGAGAGGAGGGGATTGACAAAGAGATTGATATATATGGATTGCGAGAGTGTGTGTGTTTATGGGGGTGATATAGAGAGACAAAAAAGAAGAGATGGAGGAGGATATAGATATGGATGTAGGGTGGAGAGAGGGAAGAATATTTCTCACACTAGATGGATTGATATAAGTGGAGATGGTGATTTATAATCCTATTTGATGATTTTCACTATATGCATCGATTTTAGTGTAGATATTTATTTCTAATGATATTTGATTACTTGCACTAGATGCATTGATTTCAGTGTAGGTGGTGATTTCTAATACAATTTGATTGCTTGCACTGAATTTGTTGATTTCAATTTAGATGTTGCTTTATAATTATATTTGATTACTTGCACTAGATGAATTGGTTTTAGTGTAGATGGCGATTTCTAATCCTATTTGATTGTTTGCAGTAAATGAATTGATTTCAGTGTAGATGGCGATTTCTAATCCTATTTGATTTATTTGAGTAAATGCATTGATTTCAGTGTAGATGTTGGTTTCTAGAGAGAGAGAGAGAGAGAGAGTGAGTGATAAGGAAGATGGAGAGAGAGGGAGAGAGAGAGGACAAAAGGAGGAAAGAGAGATATTAATGGGGGAGAGGGAGAGAAGGGGAAGATAGAGATATAGATGGAAGGTAAGAGAGGGAAGAAGAGAGAGATGGGGAGAGGGGGTGATTGAAAAAGAGATTGATATATATGGAGTACGAGAGCATGTGTGTTTAGGGGGGTGAGATAGAGAGACAAAAAAGAATAGATGGAGGGGGATATAGATATGTATGGTGGGTGGAGAGAGGGAGGAATATTTCTCGCACTAGATGGATTGATATAAGTGGAGATGGTGATTTATAATCCTATTTGATTATTTGCACTAGATGCATAAATTTTAGTGTAGATATTTATTTCTAATGATATTTGATTACCTGCACTAGATGCATTGATTTCAGCGTAGGTGGTGATTTCTAATACAATTTGATTGCTTGCACTGAATGTGTTGATTTCATTTTAGATGTCGATTTATAATTATATTTCATTACTTGCACTAGATGACTTAATTTCAATGTAGATGATTTCTAATCCTATTTGATTTTTTGAACT
This sequence comes from Pinus albicaulis, assembly GCA_034641835.2. Classification (NCBI taxonomy): domain Eukaryota; kingdom Viridiplantae; phylum Streptophyta; class Pinopsida; order Pinales; family Pinaceae; genus Pinus; species Pinus albicaulis. Next base: position 1,069,298,740 of record CM076570.1, read on the forward strand.
AAATGCATTGATTTCAGTGTAGATGGCGATTTCTAATCCTATTTTATTTCTTTGAGTAAATGCATTGATTTCAGTGTAGATGTTGGTTCCTAGAGAGAGAGAGTGTGAGTGATAAGGAAGATGGAGAGAGAGAGAGAGAGGACAAAAGGAGGAAAGAGAGATATTAGCGGGGGAGAGGGAGAGAAGGGGAAGAGAGGGAAGAAGAGAGAGATGGGGAGAGAGGGTGATCGACAAAGAGAATGATATATATGGAGTGCGAGAGCGTGTGTGTTTAGGGGGGTGAGATAGAGACAAAAAAAAAAAAGATGGATGGGGATATAGATATGGATGGAGGGTGGAGAGAGGGAAGAATATTTATTGCACTAGATGGATTGATTTAAGTGGAGATGATGATTTATAATCCTATTTGATTATTTGCACTAGATGCATCAATTTTAGTGTAGATATTTATTTCTAATGATATATGATTACTTGCACTAGATGCATTGATTTCAGTGTGGGTGATGATTCCTAATACTATTTGATTGCTTGCATTGGATGTGTTGATTTCAATTTAGACATCGATTTATAATTATATTTGATTGTTTGCACTAGATGCATTGATTTCAATGTAGATTATTCCAAATACTATTTTATTGTTTGCGCTAAATGCATTGATTTCAGTGTAGATGGCGATTTCTAATCCTATTTGATTGCTTTGAGTAAATGCATTGATTTCAGTGTAGATGTTGGTTTCTAATATTATTTGATTGATTGCATTAGGTGCATTGATTTCAATGTAGAAGTTATTTTCTAATCTTATTTGATTGCTTGCATTAAATGCATTGATTTCAATGTATATGTTGATTTATGATTTAATGTAATTGGATATATGACAGTACATTAATATTAAAGTGATTGGATTAACAATATGCATTGATTTTAGTGTAAGCACAAAAAGTTATTAACAATGTAGATTGATTTTTGTGTTATAGTAATTTAAGCTATTAATATTGGAGAGCAAGAGAGACAAGGTATCATGTTTACTACAACAGATCGAGCTAAAGATTTAAATGGTTTACGATTAAATTTTTTTTTCTTCATATAATCGATATGAAAAGATAACAAAACGAACAAGAGAGGAAATAAGAATAGTAGAAGAAAATAGTTTGAGATTGATTGTAACATGAGTACGTTTTTATTATTCACATTTTCTATCTTTCAACACTATTATTGTCACTTTGCATTTAAAAAAAAAAATTCATAATTTTTCATCATTATAGTTATTAACAATAATTATCATCTCAATGAACTGAGGTAACTACGAAAATTTAAAATTAAAATGAGTTAATCTCAGAAATATTTAGCATATTTAAAATGATTATATTAATATTTGATATATTTACATATTACTGATAAAATTAATCATATCTTTGATAGATTTTTCTTGGCAACACACGACTGAAACCAGCCTAGATCCATCTTACATATAAAAAATATACAAAAATTTTAATAATCTGAAAAATGTGACGTTGATGCCTTCGACTGGAACCAGCCTAGATCCATCTAACTCTGGATCTATCATGCGCCGAGAGGGATCAAATCTCTCGAGGTGCAAACATTTCCTCAAATTTTGCACTCAAAAAATAGGTTTGCACCTCGAGAGATTTGATCCCTCTCAAGTTTTGCACTCAAAAAATAGGTTTGCACCTCAAGAGATTTGATCCCTCTCAGCGCATGATAGATCCAGAGTTAGATGGATCTAGGCTGGTTTGTATGATGAAAAAATGAGTTAATAATTATTATAAAACCTTTGTTATGATTGATATTTATTTATACTTAATAGTCATTTAAATTACACGACTGTTTTAATTGATAATTGTTATAATATATCATTTATTTAGCTATTTCTAAAATCTCTAGGAGTGCCTTTCATAAATGGTGCACCTTCAATATTTCAACCGTTCTTGTAATTTCATAATCAGAGCTAACTATTCTTTGCATCGCATATTTTTTTTGCAGGTCCCGCAAGGAACCATTGAGGTATTTGATCTCTTAATTGTTTCACGAATTTCATTTAATATTTTATCACAACTGAGTTAAGAAACTTCAATTAAAATTTTATCAAAACTGAGTACTCTACGGCCTATAAGATTCAGGCTGATGTATAAAGTTGTTTATGTTGTCAGGGTCTTAATCCATTGATGTTCATGTTTGCGCTAATTGGCAATGCAGCATATGTGGGGAGGTAATTCCATTGTGTTGCTGGAGTATTTAATCTAATCTAGGAGAGAAGTAACTCTTGTATCGGTAAAGTCGGTCGTTGATGTATGCAGCATTCTGGTACAGCCAAATATAACATGGAAAGAATTAAAGGCAAATATGCCATGGCTTGTCGATGCTGCAGTGTGTGTTCTTTTAGATGGTTTGGTATCCTCACCCAATAAAACGTTACAGAGTTCTGTGCAATCTAATAAGTTTGCAGCTGCGAGTATCGAATGTTAAAATTGATTGTTTCATTTTCCCATAAATTAATTTATTAATATTCTTGAACATCGGACTGACCAATCCTTGACAAAGATCTCTGCAGATTCTTGACCAGTTTCTCTATTATTATAAGATAGGAAATGCTGATGAGCATGCGCATAACATTGAAGAGTAGGTTGAAATCAAACCCTAGAAAGTTTACAGTACCTAGAACACGGCAAATCAGTCTTCGTTGGATAGCTGCTCTACAATATTCAACATTAGGTCCAGGTGGCTTAAAATGGACCGAGGTGAGCTGAGGTGAACGATCAATGATAGAGGAGATTTGCAGCCATTATTTATTTTCAAGACCATGGTGTAATAATTCGCATTTGTATTGTTTATATAGTTATGTTTCAGAAAATATAGGTCGCCTAAATATTTTTAAAGGAGATAAGGAGAAACGGCACCAACTAAATCACCTTACTTTTCTTTTTTTAAATATTTTAATTTTTAATGTAGTATTGGCAACACTATAACACAAAGGAGGTTTTGTCTGTGGGGTCTTGGTTAAATGGTGATGAGGAGGGCTGTTATAGCACTCATCACAGGTTCAATTCCCTTCCCCGATTGGAGTGATGTATCTGGACATATAAAGAAAAAAAAAAGAAAGTGAAAATTGAAAGAAACTACCAAACTTACAAAAAAAAAAAAAAACACAAAGGAAGTTTTAAGATAATTTATAGGGAAATTGTTTTAACTTGAGACAAATAAAATTTGTGTATTGTTTAAATATTATCTTTAAGCTGGTGTCTCAAATATTGTCTCTATAAAGACAATATTTAACACAACAATTATTGTCTTTTAAAATACAATTTCATTATTGTCTCTTAGGAGACAATTTCATTTTTTCGTTTCAAAAGACAATAATTTGGATTAGAAACATATTGTATTTACTGAGATAATATGTCTCTAATCCTAAATATTGTCTCTCTAGAGACAATAAAACATTATTTTTAAAGACAATACAATATCACTTTTGTTACAGATGATATAAAATAAGGAATCTAGAAACATATCTCACCATTGAAATAAATCAACATAAAAAAATTTAATTAAAATAAACTACAATATCATTAATTAATTCATGTCAAGGCATAGTGGAATCAAACCACCAACTTCCTGCTTATAAGGTAGGTGTTCTTCCTATGAGCTAGCACCCTTGAATAATTATGTGAAGGGTTATGACAGTCCTTGAAATTTCATTTATAAGTATATGTTTAAAAAAATGCTCCACACATAATGGCATAGCACATGCTGAATAATGCATTACATGTATTGTTTATTGAGATTGATACAAATAATAAGAGTACATAATGAACATGCATTACATGCACTGTATATTGAGATTGCTACAAATAATGATAGTAAAAGAGGTCAATCTAAACATTGATATAACATAAAAGTCATCCCAACAGATTTTGAAAGAAAGTTCAAAACAAAAACATTTTCTAGAAGTCATGAGGATCTTCAATGAGAATTTTTGTGTTTCCACCTTTGTCCAAGCCTTAAAATTGACTCACAAATATTATTCTATATAAATTGCTATACTCAAAGCCATACTTCTGGTTACAAAAGGAAATCTCTATAGGAAAGTAAAGAGGGGCCTCTAGTCGTGAAAAATCAAGAGGCATCTATTATGAGTAATTATGCCCAAAATGCACCCTAAAGTAATATGATTTGTATATGGTATATAAAGTGACTCGAGAGTGCATCAAAACAAAATGTACCAACATTTGTGGGATTGGATTTCTCCACTTGGCAGAAACAAAATATTTAATGAAAGGAGAAGAGAAAAAAAGGGTATAGTGTACTGATATACAAAGTGATTGGAAAACACATTAAAACAAAATGTACTATCATTTTGCGGAATTAACATGTATTATTCATCGATAGAGTTCTAGGTAAAAAATAAAACTAACCAGGCTCCTATCAAGGGAAGCATAATGAAATTCCCATAAATGAAAATTATAAAAACATCTTGAACTTCTGTAAAACATTAGCCTTACTGTATAACTCAATATCTCTCGAGCACGTGTCTTCCAAACCATCTACTGGGCATCAAGGATCATCTCGGCCTGCCAAAGGTAGAACTTTGACACTCTATACCCGCTTCCATCACACAGTCAGAAGGAATGCAAATAATAATATTGCATCAACATAAGAAATCCAATGAACATACCATTCAGGATTAGGATGTGCAATAGATGGAACCGAAAATGGAGCATCAAAATTATATCCACTATTCTGTCCCAAACATGATTCACAGATATTTTAAGCGGCATAAGCATTTGGAAAAATGCACAATGGTTTCATAAGCATCTAGAACAAGAACACCAAGAAAGCATGCCTAGATTATTTTCCTAGAATGGATAGAGGCCAACTAGTCTTAGATATTTTACTTGCACCACTTTAGCTTTAATGGAAAACTTGCAAAATTTACTTCTCACCTCCGCAACCAAAGAAAAAAATATAAAAATAATCGAGCACAATAGTAAGTCAAATCCAAAGGAAATGAATCCAATCTCACCTTGAAATACATCCTTTATACTTGCGACTTGGAATGCCATTTATTGTTGTATATGACCCATCTAAAACGCTGCACATATTTTTCTGAAAATTCTTAAACAGATCTATATGCCTGAAATAAACACTGAGAAATAAAAAATGAACTCGTAAGTGGGCCTTAATTCAGGAAAAAATATAAAATGCATCTCTTCAAACACTATGTAAAGCATGACCAAACAATACATGAACCTCGATAATTGGAACTGCTACAACATATAATTCATTTGAAGTAGCAAAAAACCATGAATGCATTCCTTCAAATCATGCCAAATTAAAAAATCAGAATAAATAAATACAGAAAAGAAATTGTTCACATTCAAGAAAATGGAAATAATTTTACATTCGTCCTATGCCAAACCTAAAATCATTTCAAGGAAACTGTTAATATAAATCATTAAAAATATGTAAACATAATGATCTTACGTATTTTCTATTACTAATAGACAAAACTCCAACCAAGATCTTAGGCATTGTTATCAACGTAAAAACATCCAACATAAAGAAACCAAAAAGAATACATTGCATGAAGAGGAAATTCTCACCTCCTAGTGATCCACTAGTGATCCCTAAGTTAGAATGGGTTAATGTCCTCCCTTGCATAAAGGTGGTCCGTCAAATTTATGAAGTCCTACACCTACACGTAATATACTATAAATGGTGAAAAAACTAAGCATGAAAGACTATGCATACAAAGATTTGAAACTCAAATAACTCCTAGTACATAGAGATAATTAAGGAGATCATTAAAAAATTACAACTATATCCTCCAAATACGACACAAAAAAGAAATTGAACTGACATCGAAATGGAAAAAAAGAAAAGATGTGTCACTGAACAATAGAAAACAAAAGACTAAAAAAGTGGCATAGTCCATGGATTAAAATTCCCTACAACAGACCTGGAAGATAATAATAAGACGAAAAATGAAAAACTTGATACAAGAGAAAGATGCATGCCTCAAAGCATTGAAGAAGATGTAATACTTCATTTAATAGGATCTACCTCAGGGTAGCAATATAGACAATTTATCAGATATGAGTGGTGATGTATATGTGAGAATGAGGCAAGGATGCAATCATCACAAGGGAAGGAATAAGGATAAAATTCAATTTGAGTGGTTGAGAAAATATAATTGTAGGAGATGTCATGTGAGAATATGCTATCAAGGCAGGCAACAAGAGATACAGGAGAAGCAAGAGAAGGAATACAGCATCTCCCTTGATTCTTGAAGAACTAAGAAAGCAAGTTTTCACAAGAGTGTCAAGTGGAATCAGTGTTCGAACATCAAGATGAGTGGTTCTATAGATGCATGTAAGTTGGAAACAGAGGTAATCTATGTGAAAGGGGATTTGGAAGTTTAATACCCCACGTATTATAAATCTCTTTAGAACATTTTCATTGTTGCATTTCCCACGAAGCAAAAGGTTCAACAATTTCTTGCAGGTTGTGGTGTCTTCGTGGAAGATAAGGGAAATTATAAAGAAAAAAAGAAAATGGAGGAGTTTGCAGGAAAAAAGGCTAAAGGATCTTGAGATGGTAGTAATTATTTTTCTAAGAGGAAAATTCCAAAAATGAGGAGTTCATCAAGGAGGTCATTAACATAATGGAAGGTCGGTTGGAAACATGTTTGAAATAAAGCATCAAAATCCTATTTACATTGAGGAAAAGGGCATTAATGACTCTAAAAAAAGTGTTGGTGCTTGACTTTGGTCTTTAAGACTATGAGTTTCTGGTTTAGAATGTCTACTTTGAAGATATTGTTTTCATCTTTCCTTGTCCATCATGAAAAATCAAGTAGCCAAATTGTTTGGCCATTTTTTTTGTCATAAATACATAGTAGATAGAGCAGGAAATGAATAAATACTTTGTTTTTCATCATGTTCATAAATGGTGGGACTGGTATGCTAAGAATTGTAGTCTATTTTGAGAAAATTCTCATATAAAGTTCTTATCTTAGAGTTCTTGACTATTTTTGTAATTATGTACTTCACTCAATTTGGGCCCGAATAACACAAGCAATTATAAACATACCAACATTTTACTCAACATCAATGAAAATATCTGGATTATTTTGCAATAGAAACTACCACTCCACAAGAAAGCAGAGTCAAATTAGATGGCTAAATTATTACAACCTTTATACAAAGTTCATAGTTTGAAAGACCAACTACAGAACCAAAGTAGTCGGTCAAAAGCTTGAAAATCTTTGGAATTATAACTACAAGGAAATATTATTGCATAATTCTAAAGTATTTCAATTTAATGAAACAAAAAAAGTTATAATATTGCAGCCATCTATGACTCTGTAGCAGGAAGAAGAAGCATCCCATTGGTCGTTAGATACTAAAGCACTCACCATTGCACTGACATTGAATCAAGAAGGATAATTTTCATTCCAAATGATTGTTGATTTAGAGGAAATACTATCACAGTACTAAAGAGGTAATGTATTGGTGTACATATAAGTTTCCAACACAAGAGGTTCAAGAAGAGTCCCTTTGTAATGTGCATTGACTAAATTAAAGATGCAATGAGAGCCTTATATTGATTCTGATTTTCCCTATTGGTTTTCCACGATAAATCTGTGTTTTGATGTATGTGAACATTGTTTTCTCTACACGACATTGTTTATTAATACACAATAGCACTAAGAGGAAAACAAACAATCATAGCTAATTTTCACAGAAGCACCATAATGCAGAAAGAAGGAACAATATAAAATAAATTAGTCTACGTGTTAAAGAATCATATAGGCCATAGACTAAGAAATTATGGATCACTAGACTAGCATAATAACAAAATTAAAATATTGTCCATTTTGAGCACCCAAATCAAAGATTAGATCCTTCAGTGAACGGAAAGATGTTGGTTGCAACATGACAGGAGAGAGAAATATGCCCCACAAAAGCATATAGATGCACACCCCAATAAGTTCATGTACAACCCTAAGCAAGTGTAGCATGTATAGTTCACATGTATCAGCCTAGAAAATATTTCAAATTACAAGGTAAAGAAACACTAATAGATCATTTGCAAATTTGCCTATAAACACTACCTAGGAAAGTTGTCAACAGGATGATTTAGGAAGTTGTCAGCAGCAATAACTCTATATGACTTAGGGGCACTTGCACACCAAGGGTTGGAATTGCACCTTAAAATACTAAAATATGGAGAAATACATTTGTATGAAAATAATACTCAAATCAATCATGCGTTTGTGTTGATAATAGATAAGATGAGTTAAGATAATTTTATCAATGTTAAGAAAATGACCACAAATAACTCAATGTGACTAGTAAGTATAATAGTATCAACGCAGTTTGGGAGTGTAAAAGATAGATCCTGTATAAAAGGATGTTGATATATCCTAATATATTATAAAATAGAACATTGATTTGAAAAATGAAGTGATGCATGAACCATTGCGGGTGACAATCAACACACCTTGGAGTGATATCTTGGAGGAGGATACAAAAGGAAGGAAATGTAACTTGATGTTCATTGGATGTGCCTGTTGAAAATAAGGAAGGAATACTACAATCCTATGAGCCATCTGTCTCTAAATGTATGTCTCTCTTTCCATATGAGCTGTAAAGGAAAACTTTTGATATACGATTGTCATAAAGTACTTGAAGAAAAGATGATATGTGGTGTAAATTGTTGTCTCAGGGGAATGCATTTTTGTTGGAATGATTGGCATTTTCTTGGGATTTGAGTTGGTTAACATGCAAGGGTTGCAAAAATTTTCACTTTCTTGGTTTAATTGAAAAAAAGGATGTGATCATTCAATTGGTGTCTTGAACCAGGAAGGATGGAGACCTAGTGCCTCTCTCATAGAAAAATCTAAATACCTCTTGTTGAGGTACCAAAAAAATAAGTTTTAAGACACCTAAAAGAGGCAATATAATTTATTTAGTGTCTCATGAGGACAGGGAAGTGAAAATTAAAATGATTCCCAAACTTGGTGTTCTACAAATGACTTAGCTAGATATCATATATCTTATCATGGAATTTGATCCTTGGTATCAATTTGAAGCCTAAGGCCACTCAAAATTAACCTATTGGGATATGAATCATGCACTTCCAATTCTATAGTGTGTGTGGGGATTGGAAAATAAGGTCGTCTCAGAGCACCAAGATTTTTGTAGAATTCCAACTTGTGCCTCAACCCTTCAGGTGGGTCAAACTAGGTGGCTTAAACATATGTTTTGTAAATGTCATATTTGATGATCCTCTTCATCTCGTGCTTGTTTGGTAGGATATTTTTGGAGTGAATAAAATAATACATAAATTGAGGGAGTTGGTCCACTAAAATTCCAACTGATCAGAGAAGGCACAAGAACTTTGAATGCTAGTAACCCAAAGCATTCAATTTAGGTTTGTTTGAGCTATGTGACTCTTTCCTCATTGTACAAGCAACTATTTGTTGAAATTTTATGGCCCAACAACTGGGCATTGGATAAAATATGGAGACACTTGCATAAGTTGGAAAGGAAATAGAGCATACATACAATGTGGATAGTAAGGGACTTTCACACCCGTGCATGCCAATTTCTTATCAATTGGTAGATTTCCCAGAGTTAGATGCAAGGGAAATAATGCCTTTATGGGCTCGCTGACATAGGATTTGATACACTGAAAGGAAAAAACAACCATATTTTTTGCTTTTGTTTCAGTATCCATGACTTATTCAGTGGACCTTCAACAAATGACTTGGGACATTTCCATGTATACCCCGTAGTAAGCTTGTAACTTGAGAAAGTTTTGGCATTTTTCCATTTCTAGTCATCCCATAATGCAACAAAAAAAGTATGTAACTTATATATTTTGAGATGAGAGATACTTTCTTGAGTTGGAAACAAGATATAGAATACACACAATGTGGACAGTAAGGGCTTTTCACACCCGAGAATGCCAATTTCTTATCAATAGGGGTATCTCCCATAGTTAGACGCAAGATAAATAATGCCTTTATAGGCTCTAACATGGGTTTTGATACATTGAAAGGAATGAACAACCATATTTTTTTCTTTCGTTTCAGTCTCTAGCACTTATTTACTAGACCTTTAAGGAATTACTTGGGGCATTGCCATGTATACCCCGTAGTAAGCTTGTGACTGGAGAAATTTGTGGGTTTTTTCCATTTCTAGTCATGCCATCATGCAACAGAAAAAAATTGTAACTTCTATATTTTGAGGTGAGAGATACTTTCCTAACCTGGAAAGGAGAAAAAAATACACAAAATGTGGGCATTAAGGGATTTTTACACATGAGCATGCCAATTTCTTATCAATTGGGAGATCTCCTATAGTTATACGAAAGGGAAATAATGCCTTTATCGGCTCTATCATAAGATTTGATACACTGAAAGAACTGGACAACCATATTCTTTTCTTTGGTTTCAGGCTCTAGCACTTATTCAGTGGACCTTCAAGGAATGACTTGGGACATTTCCATGTATTCCGTGTAGTAAGCTTGTAACTGGAGAAAGCTATGGCCTTTTTCCATTTCTAGTCATGCCATCAGGCAACAAATTTTTTTTGTAACTTCTATATTTTGAGATGAAAGGTAGTTGTCTGAGTTGGAAAGGAGACAGATCATACACACAATGTGGATAGTAAGGGATTATCACACCTGAGCATGCAAATTTCTTATCAATTGGCAGATCTCCTTTAGTTAGATGCAAGGGAAACAATGCCTTTGTGGGTTCTAACATAATCTTTGATACATTGAAATGACTGAACAACTATATTTTTTTCTTTGGTTTCATTCTTTAGCACTTATTCAGTGGACCTTCAAGGAATGAATTCGTACATTGCCACATATACCTTGTATTAATCTTGTAACTGGAGAAAGTTGTGGCGTTTTCCCATTTCTAATCATGCCATCATGCACTCATGCAACAAAAAAAAATTGTAACTTCTATACTTTGAGATGAGAGATACTTGCCTGAGTTGGAAAGGAGACAAAGAAACACACAATGTGGACAATAATGGCTTTCCACACCCGAGCATGCTAATTTCTTATCGATTTGGATTTCTCCCATAGTTAGATGCAAGCCTGAATTAATACCTATATGAGCTCAAACATAGGGTTTGATACACCAAAAGGACTGAAAAACCTTACTTTTTTGTTTGGTTTTAGACTCTGGCACTTATTCAGTGGACCTTCAAGGATTGACTTGGTACATTGCCACATATACCCCATAGTAAGCTTCTAACTGGAGAAAGTTGTGGTGTTTTTCCATTCCTAGTCATGCCATCATGCAACAAAAAGAAAATTGTAACTTCCATATTTTGAGATGAGAGATACTTGCCTGAGTTGGAAAGGAGACAGAGCGTACACACAATGTGGATAGTAGTGGATCCTCACACCCGAGGATGGAAATTTCTTATCAATTGGGAGATCTCCCATAGTTAGATGCAAGGGAAATAATGCCTTTATGGGCTATAACATAAGCTTTGATACAATGAAAGGACTAACTAACTATATTTTTAGCTTTGGTTTTAGTCTCTAGCACTTATTCAGTGGACCTTCAAGGAATGAATTGGGACAGTGCCACGTATACCCCATAGTAATATTTTAACTGGAGAAAGTAGTGGCCTTTTATTGTTTCTAGTAGTGCCATCATGCAAGAGAAAATAATTTTTACTTCTATATTTTGAGATGAGAGATAATTTCCTTAGTTGGAAAGGAGACAAAGCATACACATAATGTGGATAGCAAGGGATTTTCACACATGAGAATGCTAATTTCTTCTCAATTGTGAGATCTCCCATAGTTAGATGCAAGGGAAAGAATACCTTTATGGGATCTAACATAGGCTTTGATTCACTGAAAGGACTGGACAACCATATTTTTTTCTTTGGTTTCAGTCTCTGGAAGTTAGTCAGTGGAGCTTCAATGAATGAATTGGGACACTACCATGTATATTGCGTAGTAAGCACGTAACTGGAGAAAGTTGTGGCTTTTTTCCATTTCTAGTCATGCCATCATGCAACAGAAAAAATTGTAACTTCTATATTTCGAGATGAGAGATACTTGCTTGAGTTGGAAAGGAGACAAAGCATACACACAATGTGGACAGTAAGGTCTTTTCACACCTAAGAATGCCAATTTCTTATCAATTGGGAGATCTCTGATAGTTAAACGCAAGGGACACTATAAGGAAAATACCCTCTAGTGGATGTTTTTGAGGAACGCCTTATAAAAATACCCCAGACATCCGTTTCTAGTAGAGGTTACTACAGGAGGTTGGCCAGTGGAGGTTTTTGCGAATTTTTTTCCTCAGGCGCGCTTATCATCTTAAACTACACCAGTGCGTTCAACAAGAGAAAGCACCAATGCACACAAAAATTTGGCACACCGAACACCGTGTGCACTCCGTACAAACCTATCCAGTGCATCTTATTACTATAGCACCAAGGTGCTTTACAAAGATTCCACAGTGGTGCATCCTAAGACCCCGTGCCAGAACTGAAACCGCTTGGTGTAGTCTTAAGAAACTGCACCGGTGTGCCTATAAAACCCCGCGTAATGGAGCGCCCAAGCACCAGTGCATTTTATCCTTCTTTGAGCCGCCCTGACATCGGTGCTCCCATTACACCCATTGCACACACTGTTGTTGTGCATTGCCCACCAATATCCATTTTGAATATTGCAAAATGGTGGGAAAATTTACTTTTGCAAATTCTATTGCCAATATACCTCCTCAACAGCCAAATGTACATGCATTTTTCTTGTTTTTCCATAATTAAGCCTTTTAGAGGATTAGAATTGTAAGTAACCTTAAAATTAACCATTAAAAAAAAAAAAACAAATTGTCGCGTGGTGTGCTCGAGCCTTTTGGTTCGTACCCGTTAGCAGTGCTGTCTGTAAATTTATAGGCCACACCGCAACCAGTGTTAATGGTATCCACAACGGTTCTGAGGCAGTACCAAAAGGAAAAACATGCTATTTTAAAATTTAAGAAAGGTGCAGTGTGGTCGGTTACCCGACCACACCATTGACCCTTGGGGAATAATGGAAATTCGGTGCATTGACTTAAATATCTGCCCCGGGGTGGGTATTTTTGTCAGCGCACCACATTCCCGCATTTCGACATGGTCAACGGTGCGGCCTAGTAAAATACTGGACTGTTGAATATGTAATGATGTCAGGTAGTTGGTGCGCTGACCAAATTATATGCCCCGGGGCGTATAGTTTGGTCAATGCACCGCCCTCCCAACATGGTCCATAGTGAACGGTGTGGTCTATTATACCACCGCACTATTGACTTATGAACAATTTCAGGGGGGAAATGTGCTGAAAATTTTCAGGTGCACCACCTCTGGTGTGCTGTGTGTTTTCTGGTTCACTGTCGCCGGTGCATGACAACAATAAGACGCACCTGTACTGGTGCATGCCTATTTTATGTGGCACACCGACTATTTTTTTTCCAAAAAAATTTATATATGTATATTCCTAAAAACATGTCTCATTCAATAAAAAAATTGTATTTAATATGTTAATCATTCAGAGATATGAAAGGGGATAAGAGAGGGAACAACAACAACAACAAATAGACCAGCATAACATGGTTGGCATGTGGGAGGCACGAGAGAGGGAGAGAGATGCTTACCCTCGCTCTATCTTCGCCCTATTACAACAGCTACCCAGGGGCTCCTAAGGCAGGTGTTGGGCCACTAATTCGTTTTATTATTATCACTTTTTAACATCCATTTCATCCATTTATAATGTTCTTTTATCACATTATTTATCATAATTTATTATATAATTCCATTTCATAATTATTTATGCTCTTTTGGATAAATAGTACTTGTTCTCCTTTATTTTAATAAATTAATGATTATTATGAATGATTTTGTCAATGATGGTTTATTAATGAATTCTTTATAACATAACTCACTATTTTAGCCTCAGATATCTCTTCCAGATTGCAGATTTGATCTTCAACTAATAATCAAATATTCCAACTCAGAAATTCGCTAGAATAACAAGAGACAGTTTTGCTTTGAACGTTTCGGGCAAACGAAGATGAATCCTAAAAATCCGAAACATATGTTTTGTGAAGAACGGACCAAATTAGTTTTGCAATGGTAAATTTTCCAAAATTCTGTCCTAATTGAGAGAAGTGCAGGGTTCTTCAAATGATATATTTGTATATTTTCTTTTGTGGCCGTTTTCCAAAATTTTCCCAATTGTAATTTCTAGATTCGACTTGTGCCAGCTGAATCATGATGGAAAGTTCTTTCAAATCTCACATTGGTTATTGATATTTTGTAATAAGATTATTTCCCCTTTGTTTTTTGTATATTTAAAGGGGAAAAAATGAGAACGTAGAGGAGAAGGAATGGACGGTTAAGCAAGGAGAGACAGATTTGTAACAGAAGCATTTTCGATTAATTGGATGCATAGTGTTTTGTTGTTCCATATGTAAGATGTGAGTTTGTCGTAGCTGTAATCAGAGAGTTGGGCCCACTCTTCTAATTAGGTGTTGTGTTATCTTTCTTTTGTTGATTTATATTTTTATTTGTTATCATTACTACTGTTCCAGTATAATTCTCCAATTGCTGTGAATGCCTTTCTAATTCTGCAATTTATCTTTAATTACTATTACAGTAGTTCTAGTTGTTTTAATTGTTTAATCTGTGATCAATATTGGACTGTGCTATTTTATCTGCACATATTGTGGGCGTTATCCTTAGAATAACCAAATGCATCCGGATTGATAATTAATGTGGGAAAGGGTTTGAATATTCATTCACACTTGGACACCAACATTTTGGCGTCATTGCTGGGGAGGCTAAAAAAGGCGCAAGAACATGATTCCTATTGATATAAGGATAAATATCTCATCCTAGGGATGTAAATGTTACCTTGCTCTAGGTCTTGAGCGTAGTTTTTCTATTTTTATTTTTGATTGATTTATTAGGAACTGTTGTGATCAGCAACAACCCCCCCTTTTTATTTAATATTAGTAATAATACTAAATAAATGGGGACCCTTAGTTAAAAAATCCAAGAAATCAATTAGGATTTGTTTTCCTTTTCAAATAAAACTTTCTATCATAAACTTAGAGAAATCCCTTAGAAATAACCTTAAGAAACACTTAAGTTTATGATATATTACAATAAAATTGTTCTTTAAAAAAAATAGCGCATCCATCGCAAAATGGTAGATATCTTTTGTAAAACTGAAATGCGATTTTGCGATAATGTGATCCCAAAAATCCTATACAATAACATATTTGTCGCAGATCGCATAGCGCAGAAAAGAGAAATGTTAAATGAATACCTTTTGCGCTATTTACAATTTTGCGCTTTTGCGATATTTGCGATATGCGCTATTTCGCAATTTGCGCTTTTTGCGCTATTTACAAAATTGCGATGGTTTCATTTTGAGATATTGCGATATTGCGACATTGCGATATTGCGATATTGCGCAGAAAATCGCAGATCACAATGTCACAGATTCATAAAAGTATGTTGTTCAAAGAAAATCTTCCCATATATCAATATCTGTTATGCGCTTTAATGATTGGATTAAATGAATGGATTGTCAGTTAATGGTAAAAGAGATTTTGTTTTTATTGAAAGTCGTTTCACGATAAAATAATATATTTCATCTGCCTTTGCATTTAAAACAATATCATCACCTTTCTCATGCCATTACTCTCATTTAATCGTAAAACGCAGGCACGAAGGAGAAAAAGTCTATACAAAGCTTTCACAGAACACTATGGGTAAGAAAGAGAAGAGCTCAAATTCTGAAAACAGAGAAATGGCTTCACTGTATGCAGACACCGCTTGCAATAAGGATGCTGGTATAACCACATGGGAAGAAATGTATAATTTTCTGGAAGAAGAAAATCCAGTGGTGATTAAGGTTGCGGCTATAGTAGGTTCCAGTAATACGTCTGAGGCAACTCTTAAAGAACTGGCTTGCTCATTTCTGCATAGGATAGCAGCAAGGCCGAGGATTCTCCCATATACAGACATGGTGAAATGGGTGCTAGACAACACCGATATTTCAGACAGGCAATTTAGAACTCCATCTCAAGAGCTAATCAAGTCATTCACCACGGAAGATTTGAGGCTGATGTATAAGTTGCCAGAACCTCAGGCGACTTATAATAAGCAATTCATGGAAGATTTTGCCAGAGAACATGCAAATTTGTCAGAATGCACAAAGGAGTGGACCAAAAGAAGTGAATCATTGAAGAAAAACAAACAAGGTATGTACAGCACGGGTTCACTTACCTCTCCTTATTGTTTCGCTGCTGCCATGTTATGCAGGCTTTTTGGAAAGCCTGACATAAATATGATCTTGCCTGAATGGCTCCCTTTGTTGAATGCGGCCATTAATTCTACAATTGTAGACTGGGCCAAAATCTTATCTGATAATTTGACCACTGCCATTTTTCACTACCGGTCCAAGCGAAGTGTTTCTCAGCGGATTTATCTGCCTTTTTATTTATCTGCTTATGTCATGGACGCTATCTGTTATGTCTCTAAATTCCCTGTGATGGGTTGGCAATGGACTATCCATGATCCTTTGCCTATTCATGTGTACCATAAAGAACTATGGGAGTCTAAGTTTGTCCCCCATTTTTACCAAATTTGTCATGGAATAATGCTGCCATTGTACAGAACATTGCATAATAAGGATGCCCCAAGGTTATCCCCAGAAACAGAGGTTGACATTCTCCCCGTCGCGAGATGGTTTGGAGAAGAATTGTTCACTTATATTAGGGTTTTTGGAAGTTCTTCTTCCCCCCATGTTTTACCCCTATATGTTCCAGATAGACTTGTAGCTCGGGAGATTGCTTATCAGACCTGTGGCCAAGGAGGTTTAACAAAGGAATTAAAAGAGAAGAAGAAAGGCATTTGGCCACAATTTCCCGTAAACTGTGGAACATTTTCACTGTTTGATGTTGGTCACGCATTCAAAGAGGTAAGCAACATTACATGCTTACAACTGTTCAAATTTTCGAGAAGGTTATTTGACCCAAATAATATTGTTAAGAATTTTACCAATGCAATCAGAGTAAGGGAATTTTCCGGGGAACAAGATATTTTTGATGATATGTTCCAAACAAAAATTTCATTTAAAGAAGTTTTGAATTAAGCTCAAATGAATTTATCTCCAGATGAATTCAAGGAATTTAAACTTTACAGAGAGAGAAGACTAACTTCTATTCCTTTGGAAAATCTACGCTTGGAACCCGCAAGGGAACAAACTCCTAGTGTTAGTCTTAACGACAGTTCGAGTACAGATAAATCTAAGTCAAAATCTTAAAGAGAGACTTCTGAGCATTCCAATAAGTCTAATGAAAAGGAAGATAAAATTGAAGAATCAGTGAAAGATTCTGCGCAATTGAAAGAACTTCCTCAACAGCAAATTTTGACTTCTCAACAGACAAATCCTCCTCCTACCAATGTACAGCAACAGTCAGTCACCATTGAATTAGACAAAGAATGGGAAAGCTTTAACCAATTGATTAATGTAGAAGGACAGAATGTACAGACCCCTGTACAAACAACCAAAGTTTTGAGCACAGGAATAAGTAGCACAACCACAATAACTGAGCACATACCTATCACACCCTCCTCTGAAATTGTACTTAATGTAGAGGACATTCCTCCTCTAGATGTATTCTATAGCCCAAAATACAAAGTAGTAGTGAAGAAACAGAGAAAAAAGAGAAAGTTAGAAGGTGCAATTGCTACTGAAGCAGAACAACTAGATGTCTTATGGAAGGATCCTTCCATAAAGCCTACTGAGAATCTTACTAAGTTATCTCAAATGACAGGGGCTTATGCTTCTGTAACAATTGACAAAGCATTTGAGATACAACTCTTGTTGAATGAAAAAGAAGAACAGATAAAAGTTCTACAACAGCAATTGCAACAGGTACAGGCCAATAATGAAGCACAATTGAAACTTGAAGAGTTACAACAACAACTTCAAGAAATGCAAATAGGACATCAAAAAAGCTTGGGTGATAAAGAAAAACAAATACAGATTATCCAAGATCAGCACAAAGATGATCCTAAGCTTCCAGAATTCATTTCAGAAACTATCTCTTTAAACAATCAACTATTGGAATAAGAGGAAGTGTTATGCCAAAAGATCTTGCAATGGAATTCTTTTTGCCGAGAGAGTGATAAAATCACAAATCATGTAATAGATTTATGAAATTATTATGATTTAATTAATGAAAAGATCAATGATTATTTGGTATGGCAAAAAACAGAAGAAGGCAGAAAAGTTGGTGCACTCATTATCAATGAAAACCATAAAGAAATATTGTTCAATAACTGGGATGCCCAAATCAGAAGGGCAGAAAAGGAAATAGAGGAGGTGGCTACAGTGAAAAACACTCTTACTGATTGTGTAAATGATAATTTACACAAAGCTAATTTGATTTCAGAAACTGTTCCAGGATATCTCCCACAGGCACATCAACTACAAACATAATGGAGGCAAAAGGCAGAAGAAAGAGAAAAATCAATCCAAGGGCTGACAAGATTAAATTGGGACTCTTATTGGACATACTTAGTGAAGCCACACAGTCAGCACAGTGCGCTTAATTGTATCATCAATTCTACAGAGAAGATTGCGCCTACACTAGCCGACTCTATCGTTTCAGGACAGTTGAATTCTGAAGTCGGTCAACCACATGTTCTCAAAACTATGCTAGATGCCTACAAGTTTAAAGATCAATTTCATAAATAGTTAGTTAATAGTCTTTATTTTTAGATTTAGTTTTAATTTTACTGTATTTTAGCCTAGGAAAAGGACGGTCATTAAATTGAATCCTTAATTTTTGTAATAGAGTATTTTTAGATTTAGCTAAGTAGTATTTAAACCCTTCTCATGCATTTAGAGAAGGGTCCTGGATCTTAATATTTTTGACTTGGAGATTACATTTCTGTACTCCATTGACTTATATATTTTTTAAAAGGATCACATCTGGTGATTTTATGCGGAATTATCTTTGAAGTGTTGCATTTCTGTACCTTGGAATTTGATTTTGCATCAGAATTACTGGATTAGAGTATCACATTTCATTTGAAAGCTTTCAAGATGAATAAGGTATTTCTATCTGTTCACTATTGATTTCTTTTGTCTTATGATATTCGCTTTAAAATTTGCTATCATTTATATATATTTGGTTTTCACAACGTTTCTTTTTATATATCATTTCTGAGTATAATTGAAACGTTATCTTTCATAAGTATATGTGGATGATATGTTATGATGAATGCAATATGTTAATACAACTCTGTTTAATTTCTTAAACCGAGTTATCTTTATTTGTTTCTACACATTTCGATTTAAATGATAATACATTTTTATGGTTATTGTTAAATTGGAATAATCTTAAGTTGTATTCACATATAATTGCCTGGGTTAGTGTTAGAATTTCTTTACCAGTATTTAGTTTAAATTATATAGTTTTATTTCAGTCAATTTAGTCCCATTTCCACTCATCCAAATCAACCCATCACCAACCCATTAGTTATAAGGAAACTGGTCCTTTAAATCCAGTCAGAGCCACCACATCAAACGGAAAAGGAGCTATCCTAAGGTCCCAACCGGGTGGTTTTCCCCAATGTTTGAAGCAGAGATTTTCTAGGCTTCAACATTTTTGGCGCTAGAAGGAGGGCATGAGCTATGAATGGAAAGTAAATATTTACCCACAAGCCATTCTAAGAGCAAAACACCCTCATCAACTTCTTCAATTTCTTCTGAAATACAAAATCCTATAGAAGGAATTGAGAAGAATATTCATACACCCACTACCAAAATCTCAAAACATTCAGACAATCAAAATCATGAGTCTTCTGAAGTTCAAGATTTAATCCATAAATTGAAAGGATTCTCATTATCTCTAGATGAGTCTGAAATATCTGAAGGTAGTGTAACTTCAAAATTTGTTTCTTTAAAACCTCTTAATAGGCTTCAAAGTGAAAAACTTGGTATTTCTCCAAAAGAATTCCCTTTACCTAGTAGAGTCAAGACAAGAAAAAATCAATCGGAATTAGTAAGTGATATAAGTTCTTCATCTAATATTCAATTACCTGTTTCCAAAATCCCAACTCAACAAAGTACAGTTGTTTCCACATCATCTCCTCAATCATCATCTGCTCAATCATCATCAATCTCAACATCATCTATTCCAACAACTTCTATTCAAACACCACCAGCTTCTACTAATCCTCCAATAGTTGTTCCAATAATGGCTATACCATGAGCTACTCCAGGGGCTGTCAACATGCCTGCACCTTTACATGATTTACCAGACAATCCTGGAAAATGGCTTCCAAAGTTTAGTCCAGATCTTAACATTCAAGCTGAAGAACATATCAATAACTTTATGCCGGCTATAAATTTGAATGGAGTCATACATGAAGATGTGGTAGTCAGACTATTCCCTTATACTCTTCAAGGGGCAGCAGGATCCTGGTACTTTTCATTACCATCAGGATCCATAACAAGTTGGGACATTTTTGCAGATCATTTTTTAACCAAATTTAGAGATGACAGATCAATAGCTACTTTAATCAACGATCTTTCAAATTTGAAAGCAGAACCCAAGGAACCCATTAAATATTTCAACGCTAGATTCAACAAAATCTTGAACAAAATTCACACAGATTCAAGGCCTAGTGAACAAGTCAGAAGTGAATGGTACATAACTGCCTTATCGTCAAACATAGCAGCTTTTGTAGATAGAGCTGAAAAACCTACATTAGCTGAAAATATGAAAGAGGCTATTGCAGTAGAAAAACGAATTATTTCTCTAGAAAAGAAAAATGCTATTGGGGAAAGGAAATCAAAGAAAATCAGCTTCAAAGATGATTCAAAGAAAAAGGCCAAAGACCCATACGACATGGAAGGTTTACAGAAAGTTCTTAAAACCATGTCAAATGAAATGGTTGAAATTAAAAAACAAGTAGTTGAAACTTCTACTAAAAAAACATTCTAAAATTTCATAAGAAACCAAGTTGAATCTAAACCTCCTAATGCAATCTCTAATGCAGAATCAGAAGAAGAGAAAGAAGAAGAAGATACATCCATAGTATCAGATGAGGAAGATGAGAATGAAGAAATAACTGAATTGCATGGAATGTGGGATTTTATTCTCCCTAATTCTGATAGTGAGGTAGAACAAGAAGCTATGTTTGTAAGTACTAGGAGTAAATCTACATGAGAGCCTGTACAAACAGCTCCTAAAAAGAAAATTACAACTCCAAGTACTAAAGACAAATCCCCTGCAAAGAAAACTTCCCCATTACCTACTCAAAATCAGCATTCTTCTTCTAATCCTCCCACATCAACAACAAAGACTTTAGTGGTGTCAGATCCTATGGAGTATAATATTGTTGAAGACATGAAAAATATTAAAGCCAACATTTCCTTACATGAATTCAACAAACTAAAACACCAGCAGAAGTTGCTATTGAAAGAATTAAACGCTACACCAATTGCTCCTTTACCAAGTGGTGTAGTAGCAAAAGCAGCTAGGGGAGTTGGTAAGCCACCAGATAAGGTAGATGCTACTGATACAATGCTCATTGGAGAAAAATCAAATTCTCAAACTCCTCCTTTTCTTTTGACTTATGAAATGTACAATAAGAATCTGTATAATTGTTTGATTGATTCTGGAGCATCCTCTAATATAATGCCTACTTCTGTTTGTGCCAAATTGAATATCAAACCACAGAAATCGACAGTTCATATTGTTCAATTGGATCGCTCTAAAGTTCAATTTGTAGGAGAAATCAATTCAGTTACTATCATATTAGCTTCCAATCCTAGGATTGTCCAAAGAATTGATATTTTGATTGCAGATATTCCTGAATTATATGGATTAATCTTAAGCAAGGAATGGTCTGCGAAACTTAATGGTTATATCTCAACTGATTATTCACATATGTGGCTTCCCTACAAAGAAAAATCAAATCAAATCAAAGTTGAACGAGAAAAAACATATGACGCACACTGTCACTGAATTTGAACAACCTAATGAGCCTGTGGCATTCAAAAACAATATTCTTGGAGGATATTCTGCTGAATCATTTCTTGGAAACTTCGAAGCACCTCAATCACCTTTTTTGTAAATACTTTTGTTTCTCATATAAAAAAAATTTCACAATCTGATTCTTCCAGAATTGTAAATATTTCTGATGTAATTATAGATAATTCAATAGATAAATCTTTATTTTGGTCGTTATATTTTGATGGATCAAAGTCTAGTGATGGAGCTAGAGCAAGATGCATCTTAATTGATCCATATGGAGAGAAAACCATGCTGTCATGTAGGTTAGAATTTGAGTGCACGAACAATACCGCAGAATATGAAGCCTTGGTTCAGGGACTTTATAAAGCTATCGGGTTAGATGTTAAATACTTGAAAGTCTTTGGTGATTCCGAAATTTTTATAAAACAAGTTAGGAATACTATTCATTGCCTTTCAGGACATCTTAAACACTATCAAACCCTAGTACAAGATCTTACCACTCATTTTTTAGCATTCAATATTTCTCCTATTCCTAGGAATCAAAATACATCAGCTAAATTGTTAGCTAATGTTGCATCTAAACTCCTTCCTGCTGAAGATTGCAGTCCTAATATTTTTTCCATAGAATTAATTTTTCGCCCATCTATCCCCGATAATGTCACAAATTGGAGAGTTTTCTATCATGATCAAGATATTTTAAATTTCATGACTTCAGAGAAATCATATGATGAGCAAATTATTGATGAGAATGATCATGATTTACAAATTGCTTCAAAAGGTAATGAAAATCACATTCCAAAATCTGTTGTTAAATTAGAGGATTTATATGACATTAAAGAAAGATTCAAGAAAGTCACTAATGCTAAACTTCAAAGTTCCACTTTGAAGTTTGAATTAGTAAATCTTGGTTCTGATTCTAAACCTCAAAACGTTAATTTAGGACTCAATTTAACACCAGAAGAAAGGAATGCTTTCATTAAACTCTTGAACAGATATAAAAACGTTTTTTCTTGGAATTATGATGATTTAAAAACGTATGATACTTCGGTTATTCAACACACAATTCCAATGCTTCATGATATCAAACCTGTTCAACAAAAGTTAAGGAAGGTTCATCCAAATCTCGAAGGACAAATCAAATCAGAACTTAATAAACTTTTAAAAGCCAAAATCATTTTTCCTGTAAGGCACTCCAATTGGGTTTCCAATATGGTACCTGTAAGGAAGAAGAATGGTGATATAATAATCTGTATTGATTTTAGAAACTTAAACAAGGCATGTTTAAAAGACAATTTCCCATTGCCAACCATGGAACAGATACTTCAAAAGGAAACTGGTTCTGAACTTATGTCATTTCTTGATGGATTTTCAGGCTATAATCAAGTTTTAGTTCATCCAGATGACAGATTGAAAACAACTTTCAGAACAAAATGGGGAACTTATGCTTATCAAAAAATGCATTTTGGTCTAATAAATGCAGGAGAAACTTTCCAAAGAGCCATGGACATAGCATTTAAAGGTCTTATCAATAAATCAATTGTTGTTTATCTTGATGACATAATAGTATTTTAAAAAAAGATACCCAATCATCTAGATGATCTAAAACAAATATTTGAAAGATGTAGAAGGTTTGGTATTTCCTTAAATCCAAAGAAATATTTCTTTGCTTTGGATGAAGGAAAACTCTTAGGATTTGTTGTGTCAAAAGATGGTATATATATTGATCCAGATAGAGTCAAAGAAATTTCTGATATTTATTTACCTCATAACAAAAAATCCATGCAATCATTTCTTGGACAGATCAATTTTGTAAAAAGATTCATTCCTGATTTTTCTTTAATTGTTTTACCTATGCAAAATATGATCAAGAAGAATTCAGTATTCAAATGGGGACATAAAGAGAAAGAGGCCTTTGAGGCAATCAAACAAGCGATCATTAATGTACCAGCATTGAATACCCCAGATTTTTCTAAAGATTTTATTTTGTATACTTTGGCCACCGAGACATCCTATGCAACTGTTTTAACACAGCTCAATGATCAGAAAATTGAGGCACCAATTTCTTTCTTTAACTCAAATCTGCAAGGATTTGAGCTTAATTATTCTTATGTTGAAAAACAAGCCTTTGCTGTGTTTAAATCAATCAAACATTTCAAACCTTTTCTCTTGAAAACACATACAAAAATCATTGTCCCATTCTCTGCAGTGAGGCAATTATTAATTCAAAAAGAAGTAGGAGAAAAGAGAGCTAACTGGGTAACAACATTGCAAGAATATGATATTGATATTAAACTAGCTAAGATTGTTAGAGGACAAGGTTTTTGTAGATTATTGGCAGGAGCTCATAACATACCAGAAAATCAAGATTCAAATCAAGATATTCAAGTAAGTCAGATAAGTGTTACAGATTCTGAATCTCAGTATGTTGATCTTATCTATTACTTGAAAAATGGGTATGCTCCTTCTAATCTTAGCTATAAGATTAAACACGCTTTAAGGTTAAAGGCTATTAAATATGAGATGATTGATAATGTGTTATTCAGAAAAAATTATGATTCAATCTTATTAATATGCCTTGAAAAGACTGAAGCTAAAAAAGTTTTGCAGGAATTGCATGATGGACCAGCAGGAGGTCATTTTGGAGGTGATACCACAGCTCACAAAATAATTCGTGCTGGTTATTACTGGCCTACCCTTTTTAAAGATACGCATGATTACGTAAGGAAGTGCAGAATTTGTCAAACTGCAAGTGGAAGACAAAGGAAACTAGCCTTTCCTTTGCAACCAGTGAGCATTGAGCAACCATTTGAACAATGGGGGCTTGAAATTATTGGTGAGATAGTACCTCATTCTTCCAAACATCACAAGTAAATCCCTACTACAACTGATTACTTTACAAAATGGGTAGAAGCAATTGCATTGAAGGTAGCCAATTCTGATGCAATTATTGATTTCATAGATCAATTCATCATAACTAGGTTCAATGTACCTAACGCTCTAGTCTTTGATAATGCATCTTACTTCTCTGGAAATAGTTTAATAGAATTTGCAGTCAAAAGAGGTTTTAAATTGAAATATTCAGCAAATTATTATCCACAAGGTAATGGTTTGGCTGAATCCACTAACAAAAATCTTATCAAAATCATTAAAAGGACCATTGATCAAAATCAAAAGAATTGGCACAAGTCTTTAATATTTGCATTATGGGCTAATCGTATCACTGAAAGATCTTCAATAGGAACTTCACCTTTCAATTTAGTGTATGGAAAAGAATCTGTGATACCATCAAATTTAACTCTTCCATCATTAGCCCTAGTGCAATTTATTGAGGAAAATCCTTCTTCATCCATTCAATTGAGATATGATCAAATCCTTAAACTAGAAGAAGATAGAGATAAAGAAAAAATTATTCATGAAAAACATCAACAACTTGTAAAATATTCTTTTGATGCAAGTTCTACCGGCTCAAAAATTTTGTCAATTGGTGATCTTGTTCTGAAATGGGATAAAGCACATGAAGAAAAAGGTAAACATACAAAGTTTCAGAAAATGTGGCTTGGACCATTTCAGATCGTTGAAAAGATAGGCTCAAATACATTCATACTCCAAGATCTAACAGGTAAGAGAGAATCTCTTCCTGTAAATGGGCTTATCTTGAAGAAATTCTTTTCATAAGGAGGTAACCCCTTCTTAAACTGTACATATTCCTTTCTGCAAATTTTTTGATTTTTTTTGCAAATAAAGGTTGTTAATAAGTCCCTAATTGATTGTTTACTATTTAGGAGAATTTCTTAGGAAAAATATTATAAATATTTATTTTGTGTAAATAAGAATTTTTAAAGAGATGATCACATTTTTTTTTGATAGTTTAAAATAAGATGTTAAACTTTGAAAGATTATTCCAATCATTTGCATGATCTTTTGAAAACTTAAGGAGAATGTAAATCATTATAAGTTTATTGAGTAGAGAAAGGTTATCTATAAAAGTAAAAAAATTTCAAAGTCTTGGTACTCAAAAAACTCTGAAAATTGTCATCCATTGATTCTTAAGGATAAAACTATTTCACCCCATCCATTTAAGTTTTGATTTTTTAGAATGTAATTCTAAGAAATTATATGAAAATTTAAGAGATAAGAGGTATCATTATGAGCCGACTTACCATGTTCATAAGGAGTAATAAAACTGACATTACCAATACTGCATACCAAACCAGGGTAATGGCTTATAAATATAAGACAATGGGTCTCATAATGAGCCAGCTTGTTCAGTTTAATTATAACTAGTGAATGGCATTGTTATTAACTGGCTACCAAACCAGAACAATGGCTCTTAAAAAAATAATAAAAAATAAGTAAAAGACAAAAACATGAGATAATAGGTCTTATGAATTTATCTTTTAAAAAGTCATAATTTTAGTTGGATAGGACAATGAATCGTTAATGGTTTAAAGGTAACCCTGTCGAGACTATGAACGTTTTCAGGCAGCAGAGGCAATACCTATGGCAATAGAGTATATTATAAAACCAAAACTTGGAGAGATCTGCTTACTTCATTATTAACACCAATCAAAGCTTGAGATAACCCAAAATGTTTTTATTCTTAAGGAATTAGAAAGAAATTGTGAATGATTTTTATTTCTTTTTCATAGTTAGATTTTATTTAAAATATCCTAAGATAGTTTTCATTATCTTTAAAAATCTTTATTTACTAGAAATATAGTGTTCATTTTATTTTTTCAGAGATAATTGTTTCTTTCAGTGAATCGCCAATTGTTGTGATCAACAACAACCCCCCCTTTTTATTTAATATAAGTAATAATACTAAATAAATGGGGACCCTTAGTTAAAAAATCCAAAAAATCAATTAGGATTTGTTTTCCTTTTCAAATAAAACTTTCTATCATAAAATTAGATAAATCCCTTAGAAAAAACCTTAAGAAACACTTAAGTTTATGATATATTACAATAAAATTGTTCTTTAAACAAAATAGCACATCCATCGCAAAATGGTAGATATTTTTTGTAAAACTGAAATGCGATTTTGCGATAATGCGATCCCAAAAAGCCTATACAATAACATATTGGTCACAAATCGCATAGCGCAGAAAAGAGAAATGTTAAACGAATACCTTTTGCGCTATTTAAAATTTTGCGCTTTTGCGATATTTGCGATATGCGCTTTTGCACTATTTCGCAATTTGCGCTTTTTGCGCTATTTAAAAAATTGCGATGGTTTCATTTTGCGATATTGCGACATTGCGACATTGCGATATTGCGATATTGCGCAACAAATCGCAGATCGCAATGTCGCAGATTCATAAAAGCACGTTGTTCAAAGAAAATCTTCCCATATATCAATATCTATTATGCGCTTTAATGATTAGATTAAATGAATGGATTGTCAATTAATGGTAAAAGAGATTTTGTTTTGATTGAAAGTCGTTTGACGATAAAATAATATATTTCATCTGCCTTTGCATTTGAAACAATCTCATCACCTTTCTCATGCCATTACTCTCATTTAACTCGTAAAACGCAGGCACGAAGGAGAAAACGTCTATACAAAGCTTTCACAGAGCACTATGGGTAAGAAACAGAAGAGCTCGAATTCTAAAAACAGAGAAATGGCTTCACTGTATGCAGACACCGCTTGCAATAAGGATGCTGGTATAACCACATGGGAAGGAATGTATAATTTGGTGGAAGAAGAAAATCCAGTGGTGATTAAAGTTGCGGCTACAACAGGTTCCAGTAATACGTCTGAGGCAACTCTTAAAGAACTGACTTTCTCATTTCTACATAGGATAGTGGCAATGCCGAGGATTCTCCCATATACGGACATGGTGAAATGGGTGCTGGACAACACCAATATTTCAGACAGGAAATTTAGAACTCCATCTCAAGAGCTAATTGGGTCATTCACCACGGAAGATTTGAGGCTGATGTATAAGTTTCCAGAACCTCAGGCGACTTATAATAAGCAATTCATGGAAGATTTTTCCAGAGAACCTGCAAATTTGTCAGAATGCACACAAGAGTGGACCAAAAGAGATGAACCATTGAAGAAAAACAAACAAGGTATGTACAGTACTGGTTCACTTACCTCTCCTTATTTTTTTGCTGCTGCCATGTTATGCAGGCTTTTTGGTAAGCGTGACATAAATATGATCTTGCCTGACTGGCTCCCTTTGTTGAATGTGGCCGTTAATTCTACAATTGTAGACTGGGCCAAAATCCTATCTGATAATTTGACCACTGCTATTTTTCACTATCGGTCCAAACGAAGTGTTTCTTAGCAGATTTATCCGCCTTTTTATCTATCTGCTTATGTCATGGACGCTATCTGTTTTGTCTCTAAATTCCCTGTGATGGGTTGGCAATGTACTATCCACGATCCTTTTCCTATTCATGTGTACCATAAGGAACTATGGGAGTCTAAGTTTGTCCCCCATTTTTACCAAATTTTCGATGGTGTAATGCTACCATTGTATAGAACATTGCATAATAAAGATGCCCCAAGGTTATCCCTAGAAACAAAGGTTGACATTCTCCCCGTCACAAGATGGTTTGGAGAAGAATTGTTCACTTACATTAGGGTTTTTGGAAGTTCTGCTTCCCCCCATGTTTTACCCCTATATGTTCTAGATAGACTTGTAGGTCAGGAGATTGCTTATCAGACCTGTGGCTAAGGAGAGGTTTAACAAAGGAATTAAAAGAGAAGAAGAAAGGAATTTGGCCACAATTTCCCGTAAACTGTGGAACATTTTCACTGTTTGATGTTGGTCATGCATTCAAAGAAGTAAGCAACATTACATGCTTACAATTGTTCAAATTTTTGAGAAGGTTATTTGACCCAAATGATATTGTTAAGAATTTTACCATTGTAATCAGAGTAAGGGAATTTTCTAGGGAACGGGATCTTTTTGATGATATGTTCCAAACAAGAAGTTCATTTAAAGAATTTTTGAATTCAACTCAAATGTAGTTATCTCCACACGAATTCCAGGAATTCAAGCTTTACAGAGAGAGAAGACTAACTCCTATTCCTTTGAAAAATCTAGGCTTAGAACCCGCAAGGGAGCAAACTCCTAGTGTTAGTCCTAACGGCAGTTCAAGTACTGATAAATCTAAGTCAAAATCTGATAGAGAGAATTCTGAAAATTCCAATAAGTCTAATGAAAAGGAAGATAAAATTGAAGAATCAGTGAAAGATTCTGCGCAATCGAAAGAACTTCCTCAACAGCAAATTTTGACTTCTCAACAGACAAATCCTCCTCCAACCAATGTACAGCAATAGCCAGTCACCATTGAGTTAGACAAAGAATGGGAAACCTTTAACCAATTGATTAATTTAGAAGGAGAGAATGTACAGACCCCTGTACAAACAACCAAAGTTTTGAGCACAGGAATAAGTAGCAGAGCCACAGTAACTGAGCACATACCTATCACACCCATCTCTGAAATTGTACTTAATGTAGAGGACATTCCTCCTCTAGATGTATTCTATAGGCCAAAATACAAAGCAGTAGTGAAGAAACAGAGAAAAAAGAGAAAGTTAGAAGGTGCAATTGTTACTGAAGCAGAACAACTAGATGTCTTATGGAAGGATCCTTCCATAGAGCCTACTGAGAATCTTACTAAGTTATCTCAAATGACAGGGGCTTATGCTTCTGCAAAAATTGACAAAGCATTTGAGATACAACTCTTGTTGAATGAAAAAGAAGAACAGATAAAAGTTCTACAACAGCAATTGCAACAGGTACAGGCCAATAATGAAGCACAATTGAAACTTGAAGAGTTACAACAACAACTTCAAGAAATGTAAATAGGACATAAAAAAAGCTTGGGTGATAAAGAAAAACAAATACATATTATCTAATATCAGCACAAAGATGATCCTAAGCTTCCAGAATTCATTTCAGAAACTATCTCTTTAAACAATCAATTATTGCAACAAGAGGAAGTGTTATGCCAAAAGATCTTGCAATGGAATTATTTTTTCCAAGAGAGTGATAAAATCACAAATCATGTCATAGATTTAGGAAATGATTATGATTTAATTAATTAAAAGATCAATGATTATTTGGTATGTCAAAAAACAGAAGAAGACAAAAAATTTGGTGCACCCATTATCAATGAAAACCATAAAGAAATATTGTTCAATAACTAGGATGCACAAATCAGAAGGGCAGAAAAGGCAGCAGAGGCGGCGGCTACAACGACAAACACTCTTACTGATTGTGTAAATGATAATTTACACAAAGCTAATTTGATTTCAGAAACTGTTCCGGGATATCTCCCACAGGCACATCAACTACAAACAGAATAGAGGCAAAAAGCAGAAGAAAGAGCAAAATCAATCCAAGGGTTGACGAGATTAAACTGGGACTCTTACTGGACATACTTAGTGAAGCCAAACAATCATCACAAGGTGCTTAATTGTATCATCAATTCTACTGAGAAGATTGCGCCTACACTTGCCGACTCTGTCTTTTCAGGACAGTTGAATTCTGAAGTCGGTCAACCACATCTTCTCAAAACTATGCTAGATGCCTGCAAGTTTAAAGATCAAGTTCATAAATAGTTAGTTAATAGTCTTTATTTTTAGATTTAGTTTTAATTTTACTATATTTTAGCCTAGGAAAAGGATGATCATTAAACCGAATCCTTAATTTTTGTAATAGACTATTTTTAGATTTAGCTAAGTAGTATTTAAATCCTTCTCATGCATTTAGAGAAGGGTCCTGGATCTTAATATTTTTGGCTTGGAGATTACATTTCTGTACTCCATTGACTTATATATTTTTTAAAAGGATCACATCTTGTGATTTTATGCGGAATTATCTTTGAAGTGTTGCATTTCTATACCTTGGAATTTGATTTTGCATCAGAATTACTGGATTAGAGTATCAAATTTCAGTTGAAATCTTTCAAGATAAATAATGTATTTCTATATGTTCACTGTTGATTTATTTTGTCTTATGATATTCTCTTTAAAATTTGCTATTATTTATATATATTTTGTTTTCACAAAATTTCTTTTTATATATCATTTCTGAGTATAATTGACACGTTATCTTTCATAAGTATATGTGGATGATATGTTATGATGAATGCAATATGTTAATACAACTCTGTTTAATTTCTTAAACAGAG
This sequence comes from Pinus albicaulis, assembly GCA_034641835.2. Classification (NCBI taxonomy): domain Eukaryota; kingdom Viridiplantae; phylum Streptophyta; class Pinopsida; order Pinales; family Pinaceae; genus Pinus; species Pinus albicaulis. Next base: position 1,069,330,001 of record CM076570.1, read on the forward strand.
TTATCTTTATTTGTTTCTGCACATTTCGATTTAAATGATAATACATTTTTATGGTTATTGTTAAATTGGAATAATCTTAAGTTGTATTCACATATAATTTCCCGGGTTAGTGTTATAATTTCTTTACCAGTATTTAGTTTAAATTAGATAGTTTTATTTCAGTCAATTTAGTCTCATTTCCACTCATCCAAATCAACCCATCGCCAACCCATTAGTTATAAGGAAACTGGTCCTTTAAATCCAGTCAGAGACACCATATAAAACGGAAAAGGAGCTGTCCTAAGGTCCCGACTGGGTGGTTTATCCCAATGTTTGAAGCAGAGATTTTCTAGGCTTCAACAGGAACCAATCTCTCATCCTAGGGAGGGAAATGCTACCCTGCTCTAGGTCTTGAGCGTAGTTATTCTATTTTTCTTTTCTTTTTTTTTATTTCTTAAGAATTGATCTCTCATCCTAGGGAGGGAAATGCTACCCTACTCTAGGTCTTGAGCATTAGTCATTTTTATTTGCTTTTATTTCTGCTGATTTCTTAGGGCCTAATCTCTCGTCCTGGGGAAGGAAATGCTACCCTGCTCCAGGTACCGAGCTTAAGATTTCTTGATTTTCTTTCTCTTATTTTGTTTTTTTTTATTTTTTCTTTTTCTTTTTAAACACCCAAGCTCTTGTCTTGGTGAAGGAATTTTCACCCTGCTTCAGGTCCTGAGCTTTAAGAATTGTTTGAATTTTTTTTCCTTCCTCTGGTTCTATGAACAGAGATCTAAACAAAAAGGAAGGGGATGAGGTCAACGAAGAAAGAATCAACACAATCTGGAACTCAGTCACAGAACTTCACGATGTTACAAATATGAGAAATGAATACTATGTTGAAGGCTGGTTTCACTATGTTGTTTTCTTGAAACATCACTCTGCACTTCAGCAACTCTTCGCACCATCCTTAATAGGGAAGTTGGTCTCTCATACCCATGTATTTATTAACAAACATTTTTCAAATATGGGTATGTGCATACTTGAGGCCTTATTTTGAAAATGGCTTCACTGGAAGTACTCTTATATGAAGGTATATTTTATTTTTCAAGTAGAGTAGTGTAGTGTAGAATACATAATGAATAAAGAGATAAACAAATAAATTTCTTTATATGTAGACATAGTTGTTTTTGTTGCAACACGCTGTGAAAATTAACATCAGTGATCAATATTAAAATTTATTTATATATGTAGATCAATTATATTGAAAATAATTTTTTACAAATATTGATATTCATTTTTATCACCTTCTTGGAAAATTCCTTGATTATCGTAACTTATGGCTCGCAGGCTTGACGAAAATCATGGAAAAATAGTTGGGACAGTCATGTTTTGAGGGCCTAAATTGGAATATTTTCAAAATATATTTATATCCTACATAGCCATTTATGTCTATTTTCTAATCCATTTTGACTCACTTGATTTGGATTTGAAACAATATATTTATGACCAAAACAATGACATGATCTCTAGTACGCAACTCAAGAACATAGTTGGGACAGTCCATTTTTGGAGGCCTAAATGACTAGATTTTGGAAACTTGCTTTTATGGTATATTCCCCTATGAATATAGTTTACAAATCAATTTGAATAATTTTGTTTCAATATCGTATGAGGAATTTATGACCAAAATACTGACTGTTTATCGTAAATCAGCACCCTTGAAACTCTGTTTTGTCGGCTGTTCACTAGCGAATTTGACCCATCAATTATTCATGCCTTAAAAACATGTTTCTATTGGAGATATATAGAAAAATATAATTTAATTTGCAATTTGAATCAGTTAAATCCATCATTAAACGAAAAAGTTATGCTTAAAATATCAATTGTTGGTCTGAGTTGGGAAATTGAAAATGACTTTGTTATACAGGTTTTCCTAAGTAAATTTGGCATATCATATCATGGAATTTTTAAAATTTGTTTCTATTTGTGATATATCTTTGAGTTAGCTTTCATTTAAATTTGGAATCACTCAAATCGAACTAAAAACAAAGAAGTTATGATTGAAACATTGTTGGGCAGTATGGTTGGCCACCACTCTCCCGCCGGCAATGAACTAATTTTACTTTGTTATTTTTTTTTCATGGATTTTCTTTATAGAGTAACTACTTGTTTATTTTGCATATTTATTGGATTAGATAAGCCCTATCACCTCTCTTCTTCCATGATTTCATGTTTTATTGCAGGTAGACACTCGTTTTTTGGAGGTCAGAGGAGAATAAATGAGGTCAATTTATGAACAAGCGATTCTTGAAGGCAATGATAATGAAATAAAAAAAAATTCAAAGACGTTTCATCACACAGAGAAAAAAAATGAATACTTTTCATGAATTAATGGATTTATAACATGAGAAACGGGGAATTGATTTCCATTTCAAAATCCAAGTCATTTATGAAAAAGCATTTTTCCATTCATTTACCACTCACAAAGAACATTGCTGCAACAAAAAAAAATAAAATCATAACCATTGTAAAATAAGTTATTTATTTATTTATTGGTTTTCAATAAAGAGCCATTTATTTTCTGATTTCTCTTATGTTTTTATGCTTCAGGTATTGTTTACCGCAAAGTCACATTTATTTTTTTTTGTTCTCAAAATAAAAGGAGCGAGTTCTTAAGTTTCATGATGTTGTTACTGCGGATGTTGCTACTCATGATGTTGTTACTCCTTGGATGGTGCTACTTCGTGATGTTGTTACAAGGGATGTTGCTACTCGTGATGCTGTTACTCCTTGGATGTTTCCATTCTGTAATGCTGTTACTCCTTGGATACTGCAACTCCGTGATGTTGTCACTCCGGATGCTTCTACTCATGATGTTGTCCTTACCCAAACAACCCGACTACTGATTTAACAATTCATCCTTTGCATCAATCTCAATTCTTTCCCACTTAAGACTAAAAAAATTTTCATCTATTTATATCGATTTAGCCTATGCATACAATGGTCTGGAAACCATGGTTTACAGACTCTTGGTCTACCCTTGACCTATTATAATGCATTATTGGCTTTGACCCACCACAAAACCCATGCGTTAGACCAAATATTACAAAAAATATACAAAAAATGGACAAAATTTGCAGCTTTAGGAGACCCTGTTCCAACAGTCCCCCAACATAATCTTGTGACTCTTCCTGGGTAATTGTGATGGTGGGGTATCCACCTCTGCCTGAAAAAATCTAATCGCCCGGTTAAATGCAGGCCATCCGCTCCTTCTAATGGTAATTTTTTCTTTTTACCCGATTTGACTGTTCCAATGACTAGTTTTCGCACCCTTGGTGCGCTTAGCGCACCCCTACGCTCCCATCACATCCCTGTGTTTTGAGCATACTTCCTTCACTTCCAGTGCACCTGTTGCACTCTGAGTTTACTCCTGTGCCTCCGGTGCACCCCCCCGGGCTTCCAATTTGACGACCATAACCGGCGCACCTTATGGCACCTTCTGCTCGTACCCTCCTTTGAGGGCATAGCCCATTTTAGACAGCTACTCTGGCCATATAGTCATTTGATCCGATATGGTTTGAGTCAGCTGCCATTGACATAGTCAGATAGCATATCCCTCTGCAGGGTGGCTAAGCAAACAACTCCACCATCTATGATTTCTTTAACTTTGTACGGCCCCAGCCAATGCTGTCGGAACTTCCCCGGGTGTCTCGCAAACTGACTATGATACAGTAACACTAAGTCACCCTCCGTAAAGGACTTCTATCTAATATGTTAGTCATACCATGCCTTATCCTATGCCTTCTAAACCTGTTGATGGAAGTTTGCAATAAAACGGTCTTCCTCCAAAGCTACCAGCTGCGCTAAACACTCCTCCATGATATCATGCTCCACCATATTCGTAAAGGTTGCAATGCGTATACTAGGAAAAATATATTCCATGGGCATAACAACCTCTTTTCCATAAACCATCCTAAATGGAATTTTCCCTGTCAACATTTTACGGGTGGTTCGATAATCCCAAAGAACATACGAGATGTTCACTTCCCAGTCACTATGATCGGTGTTACATACCTTAGTTAGCATGTTCTCCAAGACTTTATTGAATGCTTCAACCACGTTGTTCACCTGAGTATGATATGGAGTGCTTTTTCGCATGATGGATCTGAAATTCCTCCATTAAAGCCTTTATTGTCTCATTAACAATGTGTGTACCTTGATCGCTCATCAAGATTTCTAGACACCCAAATTTGGTCAGAATTTTCTCAAAGGTGAAGTGCGCAACAGTATTTGTAGTGCAATCCTTCACCACTTGTGCTTCGGCCCACCTGGTTACGTAGTTAGGAGCAGTTATGAGGTAGCGCACACTTGTCTTCTTTCCATGTGGGTTAATAGGTCCCACAAAATCAATGGCCCATTTTTCAAAGGCTTGCAGGACCATTTGTGGTTGAAGGGGCATTTCATCTCTACGTGATGTCCTTCCTATTCATTGGCATGTATCACAGGCTTTTCAATAGTCATGAGAGTCAGTATGCAGGGTAGGCCACCATAGGCTAGCTCTTAGGATCTTATGTGCCATGGCTTTCCCTGTGTAGTGACCTCCTGCTACCCCATAATGGGCTTCTACCAAGATATCATGACGTTCATGCTCCACGATGTACCTTCGGAGCACTTCATTTGCACCCATCTTATGTATATGTCCTGCGATGATCGTAAAATCAACAGTGCGAGCTACCAACTCTTTATTTTGTTGCACCGTATACTCTGTAGGGGCCATGCTTGTATTCAAGAACTAGATAATGTCAATGAAGTGTGCATCAACTACCTTAATGGAAAATAGTTGCGCATCAGGCAATCCTTCCCCCAGGTTGGTCGGTTCCTCGCCTCTCAATTCAAGACAAGTGATCTGGTCTAGTATTTAACCTCCCTGGGTTGACAATGATCTCAAAGTCGTATTCCTCGAACAATAGAAGCCATTGGCATATTCCGACCCAACACATGCTTATTCACCAGGTACTTCAAAGCTGAATGATCTATGAAGATTTTGAAGTGACCCCGTAATAGATAGTGCCGATACTTCTGTAATGCATAAACCATGGCCAATCCTTTCTGCTCCATGGTGGCAGAGTTGCGGTCCACCCTAGATATTTTTCTACTAGAAAATGAAACTGGGTGATCAATGTTGTCGTCCCCAGGCTGCATAAGAACCACTCCTAGGGTGATTCCTGAAGCATCAACATGAACATGAAAGACCTTTGTCTAATCAGGAAGGATAAGGATAGGCGTAGATACCATCTTTTCCTTGAGTAGCTCAAAGTTCTTCTGACAGTTGTCATTCCAAAAAACTAAAATGTCCTTCCTCAGCAGCCTTTCCAGAGGTGTCATGATCAGTGCGTATGCTTGAATGAACTCTCAGTAGTAGCCTATGTGTTCAAGGATCGAACACAACTATTTCTCGGTTGTAGGTACTGCGAGATTGATGATAACTGCAACTTTCGTCGGGTCAACCATCAGCCCCTGTCGGCACACTATATGTCCAAGCAGGATTCCGAAAGGTACGCAGAAGATACATTTCTTAATGTTCAGGGAGATTTGGTGCTTTGTACAGGCATCAAACATCATGTGCAGGTTTGAAACATGCATCTTTACTAAGTCGAATATAGTCCAGTCATCAAAGTATACCTCTAGAAATTTGTGGATGAATTCTTTGAACACTGCCACAACCACGCGTGAGAAGATAGCAGGGGAATTCTTGAGTCCAAATGGCATGACTGTATAATGGAATGATCCCCATTTAGTGGAAAACATGGCTTTTCTGTGATCTTATAGTGCGATTCTGATCTGATGGTATCTTGAGAACCTGTCAGTGAATGAGTACGCTTCCTAGCCTCCTACACTATCCAGGATCTCATCTGAGAATGGCGTCGGAAAGGGATCATGTATGTTGGAATCACTAAACTTGTGTAATTCCACACATATTCATATCTCCCCCTTCATATTCTTTTCCTGAACCCCCATTGCACTTACCCAATCCGACTGCTTGACTGGTTCGATAATACCCCCAGCGAGCATTTTATCAATTTCTTCCTTGACCTTCTACTTATACTTAGGGTTCCGCCGATACGGCCGCTTCTTTATCAGGAGCGCATCTGGTTTTAGCGTGATGCACATAATCCCCAGAACCCCTGTGATCCCCTTGAGCTCTACAAAATTCGTTGGGAATAAGTCTTGATATCTTGTGAGCAATTCAACAACTTTGCTTGGAGTACCATCATCCCAGTAGTCCCCAATTTTACCCAACTTAGTCTGCTCTACCGTGCCAATGTTGAATTCCCACAGTTCGAGAGGCTTCATCACATCCACACTTTGTAGTGAGGGTCCCACAACTACGTGATCTCCCTCCAAATCTAGGATAGAGACATTACGCGGGTCCTCATCGCACTCTTATATAGTTATATTGCGACAATTGACAATGTCCTGCATCTGTGATTCCCACGTTGGTGTCCCAAATACTGCGTCAGGGTTGGATTCGCCAAACACAAATGTTTCTTTATCCTCTAGAGCTTCATCAAGCACCTCCGAGCCCCCTGTCAATCCAAACATTCCTATGAATTCATCCTTCAAACTTTCCCAGTGGAGGGTGCACTGATGTAGCTCCGCATCTAAGTACCATGCAGTGAGGATTGGTCGCAACGCGTGAATAAAAAAGTGAACCCATTCCTCTGTAGTCCAGTCATACCACTTTTCCATCCAAGCGAACAGGTGTTCATGTAGATCCCTTGGGCCGAGGAACATCTTGACGTGCACATCAACAAAAGGTTCAAATCACAGGATCATCATGTCCCAACATTATTCCCAGTCCTGGAATGCCCCCTTATGTGTCTCCCACCACCTTATAGGTGTTTCACGCATGGATAGATTAAGGGCCCATAAGCTTCGTTCTCTTGGAACCTCAACTTCAAATGTTAATAAAAATTATTTTATACTACCAGAACCATCCAAGTAGGGCAGTTCTCTTACCTCTTAGGACATGCAGTGGAAGTCCCTTGTGATTCATAGGCAACGTAGTGCAGAGACATCACATAGCTGGTTTTGCCAATTTTCTATTTCTTCGTTAGATTCAGAGAAGCATTTGATATCCTTTTCGTAGTAAAGCACACCATTAGCTATAGGATTAATACAATCTTGATCCTGCTTTATCAACTTATATATGTGGTCCACCTCTTCTTCCTCACGCACTAGATCTGTATACCTTTCTCCTTCTATGGAGTCTAGTGGTACTATCACTCATGTTCCTTCACTTTCAAATACCATACTTCTCTTCTTCAAATTGATAACGCTACCCATATCTATGGCCCTGTCCAATCCTAGGAGTGCAGGATAGGGGTCCGCATCTTCTACAATCTGAATGACTTCAAATTCAGCCCGGATCTTAACCCCTGCGATATCCACCATGATCTTAGATAAGTTTCCCAATGGTATGATCTTTTGTTGATTGGCCATCCACAGCTGGATCGTGGACCATTCCAACTTGGGTTCTCCCATTCGATGCAAAGTCTGTTTGGGTAGTACATTCACATCTAATCCTAGGTCTAGAATAACCTGATCCATTTGGTAATCACCAATCTACGCGGTCAACTACATCTCGCGACCAATGCATCTTTTATGCTTATATCATTTATGCACATCATTAACTTCCATGGCTGGATTAGTTTTTTCTGCGGAACTATCTATTAGTGCTTGGAGGTTTTCTACGGCCCGCTTGTTACGCAGAAGCTTCACGCATGCCTGCAAAAATGGCTTGAGCTTGTCCTCGGCTCTAATGGTTGCAGGATTCTACGAAGAAGGTTCCTTAACTTGGGAAAAGTCTTGTCGAGCTGTGGCAAAGGTTTCCTTTTCCTTCCGTAGGTCCAAACCTTCCTCTTTGGTGACTGCTTTTCATATCAGAGGTTCTGCCGCAGCTTTCTCCTCGACCCCTCCAGTGGTGAGGCTCCTGCGTGTTATAACATTAACACTTGGCTCCTCTTCTTGAGGTTCCACCTTCACCCTTTGTACATTCTGTGTAGGTGTCTGCTGCTTTTCCTACACCTTGGCTATTAGAATCGGGTAGACTTCGATCACATGGTACAGCTGCTTATAGTATCTACAAGATTGTCATTTTGGGTTTGTGCAGTCCATTGCAAAGTGGCCTACTTCTCTCCAGTTTTAGCAGATCAGTTGTCCTCGACCCCTAATTGTGCTTCCACCTCGCTCCCCCCCCACCCCTAGCTGGGGAGCCACCTATTCTCGAGGGGTACCTTGGCGAGGATGGATTTGACTACACCCTATATATTTTTCCTCGATTTATCATTAGATCATATGTCTGGCAGTTATGTTCATCATGTCCTATAGATCTGCAAAACCTACACCATTGTTGGTTTATTTCTGGGACATATGCGACAAGGTGGGGGAATTGGTTGGTATCGTGCAACCCAGCAACGCGGAAATCATCGCACCATAGCACTGACCCACTTGGCCCTGTGGTTTCCCTCGGACGCAACGAGCTGGGTCCTTCGACTTGCATGTAGTCTGCTAGTAGAGGATAGTTATCATTGGTATGGACATTCACCCTACATCGTATGCACCATCTTTCCAGGCTAGCCTCTGTCCCTTGCTCCTTCCATAGATTCTGGATTTCCATGTGCATTGCTTCTAGCTAGCCTTGTATTTGTTGTACTCCTAACTGGGTATCATCTCTTGGCACAACCTCCATCTTCATAGCAATATCCAAGGCTTTCTCCTGTGATTCAATGGCTTGATGACTCATTGGTGCCAGTAGGTGGGGCAGTAGCATAGAAATGAACCATTATGTGTGCTTCCTGTCATCATACTGGAATCCTCCTTCTCTGATTAATTTCTTTAATCATTGATCATCTTCCCATATGGACTCAGATGGTCCTTGCTTGAAATATTTCAGGTCATTCACTATCTGAGAGTAGGACTTAGGCCTTTTAAACTATTGTTTCAAGGCATTCTTAATCTCCTCAATAGTCGCATTTGAATGCTGGTCAACGTATCCGATATACCAGTCCAAGGCTCTTCCTTTGAAGGCAAGGGATAGCTGCACCCTTTTCACTGCATCACTATCTACATTCTCCACAATCCATATTGATCCTATGACAAACAAAAACCGATCCATGTCTTCATCCCCTATTCCCTTGAAGGTAGGTAGCTTCATGTGCAAGGCCATATTGTCTTCTGGTGGTGGTGGAGGTGAGTTCTTACCCCTATGGGGGTTCGAAGGTGGCGCAGATGGACGGCTGTGCACAAAAAAAATTGTTACTAGACTATAGACATATCGATCTCCTTCTTGATTAGTTTTGTAGTGTTTACCACTGCACGTTATACCCTTTCTTTGATTGGATCTCATTCACTATATATGGCTACACAAAATGCTTTTTTCACACAATAAGATCTTAATTAGTAATGGCAAATTTTTCAGAAAATTACCCCAGAAACCCTTGAAGAACCTTCACTCTACCTCTAAATAGGACACAAATTGGTCGATTGAAAATTTCGTCACAAATCCTCTTATCACACTGACCACCCAGTGATCTACCATGCGAGTGATGGTGTTATCAGTCTTCTTTAACTTCTGGATCATCTCTGGAGTCAACTGCATGATCCACTCTTCTTTCCAACACTTATAAAAATCAACAAGCCTTGCGAGCCACTCCTGTAGCTCAATCATGAATGTCACAAAGAAAATTTCATAGATCTCTATGAAAATTTACTTATTCTTCCACTCTTTTGCGGTCAACTTCACACTGTAATTTTCTTTTACTATGAATTCCTAAAATTGATTTTCAAACCACTCATCAATATCTTTCTTCTCAGGTTTCCAACACAGTCTTCGCATTACTCAATCTCTCTCAAAATTCTCCTGGTCTAGGCAACATAACCATTTTTTGACTCGGGGGGTCCTAACCTAGGTTTGGAGGTTAAGGTTTTCTGACAAACCCCTATACCACTGGCCCTTTCGGTAGTGACCTAATTTCACAGGCCAAATTCTCACCCAAAGTAGTGTGGCAGGGTGCTAGAACTAGGTTTCTGCACCCTAAGAGAGAGCAGGTAGGTCAAGCAGGTCTGTGTTCCCAGCCTATTAAGCTTGCATCTAACTGATCTATTGAGAGGCTTATATAACAGGGCTATTATTAGGCACATATCTACTGCTTATCTCCACATCCATGTGCATAATACCAATCTATCAGCACAACAACTATAATCACGACAATTAACAGATAAAAAATTCAAATAACAAAAATACAGATACTTTTTCAGCTATCAAATAGATACTTTGCAAATTAATCATATAAACCAATTTAACATCAACCATAACAAAATAGATCCATATAACATCAGATATCCAACAGTACTTCGCATATATATTAATACCAAAATCCTCTTACAATCCCAAAATGCCACCTGCACACACAGCTAGTAGGGTCTGCACATAGCCAGCAGGAGTCCTTACCCAAACAACCCGACCACAAATCTAACAATTCGTGCTTCACATCAATCTCAATTCTTTCCTACCTAAGACTCAAAAAATGTTCATCTATTTATACTGATTTATCCTATGCATCCAATGGTCCACAAACCACTCTTGGTCTACCCTTGACCCATTATAATGCATTAGGGGCTTTGACCCACCCAAAAACCCTTCTGTTAGACCAAATATTACGAAAAATATACAAAAAATGGACAAAATTAGCCGCTTTAGGAGAACATATTCCAACACCTTCCTACCATAGTTCTTTTCCCCCTTTCCCTGTTATTACCTAAGTCATGGTTGTTGTTACCTCAATTACAACTATTGTTGCTGGCCAATTTTCACGTTGGATTCAACATGTGTAGGTCTTTCTGATTTGTTTTTCTCTTTGGTGAATGAGAAATAATTTTAATGGTCTAGGCCCTCTTTGACATAATGCTTGGGTAGTCAATTTATCTTTTTTTATCTATAAATATAATCTTATTTCTAAGGAATAATTATGTAAAGATGATTTCATCATGCCAGCTTTCAACTTTCCTAATTGGTCAAGTCCCTGATCTTGTAAAATTTATGATGATGACCATAGAATTGTATTTAAATCTTTCCACCATTATCTAATGAAATATTCCTCAACCCCAATCTTAAAAATGAAAACTATATTTATCATTAGTCATTTGAAGGTTATTAGTTTTTGAGAAGAAAAACTATCAAAGTTGAAAAACGTTACTACACAACTTTTTTTCCCATCCCTAGCTCTTAAGGAGCTAGCCTCCCACCCCATCTATTAAGTAATATTTATTGATTAAGAATAGCCATAGTTTAATATTAAACATAAATGCTCAACTGGAGGATAGGAGTTCTCATCATGAGTTGACCTACCCTGATCATAGGTCCTAATAAAGTGACATTACCACTGTTTGTCACCAAGCCACAGTAACGGCCTTCAATCATAAAACTAAAGGACAAGAGGTCTCATCACGAGGAAAATTTTGCAGTTTTATTAGCTCCCATGAATGGCATTGTTATTAACCAGTTACCACGCTAGAACAATGATCTTCAGTTGACATCTAATTAAATTGAGAGGCTTTTGTAACTATGTACTTATTTCTAATAGATGGGACACTGGCATATCACTGGATTAAAAAGGCATCGCTGTTGAGGCTATGGATGCCTGCTAGTAGCAGTGGCTATGCCTATGGTATAAAAGTTAATTTAATACTACAATCTACTTGGTTACCTTGTTTTCTCAGAGCCAATTTTCGATAAAACTGACTGTTGCATATACAAAGTTTTCCAGAACTCATGGTTCATGGGGTAATATTTAATCAGTTCTTAGATGATGGTGGTTATGGTTTATATCTATTATTCAGTTATAAATATTTACTTTACATGTCAGGGTTGAAACTTTTAGGATATTTGATATTTGAAAATTTGTATCATCTAATCTAAAATTCCTTTATTCTACAAGTATCATACATTTAACCAAAGATAGTTGCTTTCCCAATCAATCACAATTTATTCATATCTTAAAAACACCACTAAGAAGCATAATTCTGATTTTTAATCGCATGTAATTGGATAGACCGTGAGAAGAAAAGACTAAGATAACTAATTCTCATAATTTCTATGCTCATGACAACCAAAGCTTATGGGTATAGGGAATGCATCTTTTCCCTTCTTATCCATTATTATCCCATTTCATTCACAATATGTTAATGTCACCTTTATATATGGGGTAATTGGGATGATGAATTACTAATTAAGTATACTCATGAGATGTTTTATAGATGACAGGGAAAATAATCATTTTAGTAGAAGGAAACCCTGCTACACTTTCAGATTTTTTTTTTTTTAGTTTGCATGGCTTCCACCTTCCTCATCACTTTCAGCATTAGCTCAACCTACATCAGCTTCAAAAAATGCCAATCCATACATTCCATTCGACATTTTTATGGAGGTAAAACTTGAGGTAAAATAGCATAAGGTTTTGATTTATTAAAATTTTAGGAGAATGTCATGAAAAACCATTGAGCATTATTCACTCATATTTTTCAACCATTATTTCCCTTTTTTTACCACTTCCCATTTTTCAGAGACAAAATCTCTCAATTTTGGGGAGTGTTACATTCATTATCATGAAAATGCCATTAATATTCTTTATCATCCATCAACCTCATTATTCATTCTCAAAATCTCCCTTAGTCCATGTTGTTATACACCAAACAAAGATTTCAGCCATGATTGTAGAAACCACCCCAATTTGTTTTCTAGTGTAGCATGTGGGCATGCTAATTCTACAGTTTGGGGGAACGGTTGCTATGCATGATGAATTATTTCTAATTTCTTCCTCATTTAAGGTATACAATCCTAAAATTGATTTGTGTATATCCTTAAAACTATGAACTGGATTCTTATGATTTTTGGACAACAAAGATGTATCATTAAACCCAGAAATTTTCAAGCTAAACCAATTTGTTAATTCCAAATAAAATCATGCATTATTACCTAAAACCATTTTGCTGATATATTGAAATCCATTCGTTGCATTGATTTGATTTTTCAGATTGGAGAAGCATTAATATAGTATAAATTTGCTTGGAAAGATTTTAGCAAAATCTGGTTTGTAGTGAAGTTTGTATTTACTTGCATCATACTTTGTTGCAACTTCATATACATATGGTTAAAACTATACATGAAAATTATTTTCAGGAAGCATTTGAGGAAGAAGCCTTCTCTTCCATCAATGCCATGCGCTGGGGTGAACATTTCGATTATTGTATTACAACTTGGTTAATACAATGGAATTGGGTTGAATGAGGACATGCAACATGTTTAGTTTAGGGAAGATGTTGGGCCACTAATTTTTATTATTATTATCACTTATTGAGAGAAATGTAGGGTTCTTCGAAGGAAAGATTTGCAGATTTTCTGTTGTGGCCGTTTTCAAAAATTTCCCCAATTGTAATTGCCAGATTCGACTTGTGCTAGCTGAATCATGATGGAAAGATCTTTCAGCTCTCATATTGGTTATTGATATTTTGTAATCATTTTATTTCCCCTTCTTTGTTTATATATTTAAAGGGGCACAAATGAGAACGTAGAGGAGAAGGCATAGAGGGTTAAGTAAGAAGAGACAAATGTGTAACAGAAGCATTTTCGATTAATTGAATGCATAGTGTTTTGTTGTTCCATTTCTAAGCTATGAGTTTACCGCAGCCCTGATCAGAGAGTTGGACCCACTCTTTTGATTAGGTGCTACGTTATCTTTCTTTTGTTGATTTTATATTCTGATTTTTTATCGTTACTGTTGTTCCAGTATAATTCTGCAATTTATCTTTAATTACTATTACAGTAGTTTTGGTTGTTTTAATTGTTGAATATGTGATCAATATTGGACTGTGCTATTGTATCTGTACATACTGTGCGCGTTAGCCTTGCAATAACCAAATGCACCCGGATTGATAATTAATGTGGGAAAGGGTTTGAATATTCATTCACACTTGGAAACCAACAACAGGTAGGCCTCTTCAAGTTCTATTAGGAGGCTACTTCCCTAAAGGGCCATGGTTTTCTTTTGAGACATCTTATCCGCAAGTGGAATGCCCACCTACAGGTTTTTCGGGTTGGTCCTAACCAATGGTACATGTCAACTAAGAAGGACATCGATTTCATTACAGGGATATCAAGGCGAGGGTTGGATTTTCCCCCATTCCTAGAGGTTCTAGTTGGCTATGTAGTAGGGATTCATTTGGTGTACTCCCAGATTTACATTAACACAAATATACTGTCTCTTTTAGATTTTCAGGGCTCTAGAGGTCAGTTGCATATTACTGCATTTAGTAGTGAGGAGGTGAGGTGCCTCTCATTTCTTATTTCTACCATTTCACACAACACTAGCAATAGGAAACACCTTAGTTTCCCGCTTCTATATTGTGTTGATTCTTTAGTACAAGATCCACAACTTTTCACGTGGTCTGCCATTTTTTTGCAGCAGTTATGTACAGCCTTAGATATATTTCATGCTCATGCACAAGGAAGGGTCCACTTCCCTTTTGCTTCAAAGCTTTTTTGTTTATTTTTTGAGAGGTTTCTAGAGATGAGGCCTAATTTTGTTCGGTAGCCTCATAGGCTGATGTTGGAGGCACAGATGCACATGTGGGGACATATTATACCGAAGAGGGGTGAGAGTGAGTTTTCCACGAGGATATCGCATGATTCACTAGAGTTTCTAGCCAGTGTTGATGAGCATCCCTTCATTATGGTCCCCTATCCTTATGCTGGTTTGGATTGGTGAGGGTGTGCAAAAATCCTCTTCACAAATGATGATGCACCGGATGATAGAGGTAATATTACTGTTTTATTTAAATTTATTCTAACATGTTCTTAATTAACTTATTTTTATTAAATTGTGTAATGAAATTGTCTAATTATTGTTGTGTACTTGTATATATTTTGCAGACATTAGGTCTTTTAATGGCGAGGACATGCTAGTGGCACCACATGATCCAGGTGTGGATCCTGATCACGATCAAGATATGCCAGATGCCAAGGATCAGGAGGCCAGTGTAGAGAGACCTGCTCCTGCTGGTACGCCGAAACTGTCTTTTTCTAGGAGCAGTAGGCTTTATAGTAGATTGAGGATGGATTTTGGTGACCAAATCTGTGCATTTATGGTTGAGGCGAGAGTCAAGCCCGCTACTATGAGAGACATACAGGTTGATGGTAGGCTGGTACAAATTTGGAGAGGCATGTCACGTGACATGTACATCCTGATGTGACATGTCATAGGAGCTATGACCTTAGTTACACGGCTGAGGAGGACTCTTGCACGTTATTGGTGTGGTCGAGACGCAACACGTGATCAACATTCCACGAGAAGAACCAACGTATCATCTGATAATCACGATCAGGGGAGTGATCATTTTTCACCTCACGCCACGCCAGATGAGCAGCCTCCACTAGCATTGATCAACTGTCATCATGGAGAGCAGGCTGGACCATCGGCCACGTCGAGTCAGCAACCTGTAGCATCCAACAATACTAATGATCATGAGAAGGTTGGACCATCAACCATGTTGAATCATCATGATGAGCAACCGATAGGTGATCCTGATCAGCATGAGGCACCAGTACCAGATAACAAGCACGTGATGATCAACATGCATTTGGGCTTTTCGAGGCTAGACCATTGAATGAGCAGGCCTCGACTAGTGTTGCTATTGATGATTTACCACCAACTGATATGTGACATTTATATTATAGTTTTATATTTTTGACATTATTCAGTTATATATATATATATAGATGGTCCATTTATTTTATGTTCATGTTGCAGTTGTACTTAATTTACATTTTGGTTATCATCATGATGTGTATATTGTTAGGTCATGTTAGATATGTTCATTTAATGTGGAGCTTGTAGATATATGTGTATGTGATAGTACTTATTTCACATGAGATGTATATTTGATGTTTGTGTTGTGATGATGTTATACAATGCTAATTGTGTTTTGTTAGATGATCATGATCACAATGATGTTAGCAAATTTGAATGTGTTTTTTAGTCAAATATGATGTTTGTACGATGGTTATCATGATTGTGATTTTTATTAATTAATCTAATATCAAATGAACATGATATTGTAAAATTGTAATATTTGTTATTCTAATTGTATGTAAAATTCTAAAATTGTAATTTTATGTAAAATTCTAAAATTATAATTGTAATGGTATATATGTAAATTTGTAAAATTGTAATTGTAATTGTAAATTTTAAATTTGTAAAATTGTAATTGTATATATGTAAAATTGTAATTGTATGTAAAATTCTAAAATTGTAATTGTAATGCTATATATGTACTCTTAGAAGATTCAGATGGTCATGCAATTTCAACCCTGAAAAATGGTCATCCACGGTGAAGCAGTGCCGTAGTGAAGACCCGTATGAAGATGGCACCCTCACACCCATTATACCTTCCTTTTCCAACGAAATATCATGTTTTTTAAAAATGCATGGGACATCACCTTGTTTGAAATACCATGAATTAGAGGGACCAATGCCTACCTCTAATCCTGTACTTTCTAATCGTCTTGGCCAATGTTTCTTTTTAGTTTTTGAACTAATAAGATCTTTCCTAACGGCCAATGTGTCACTTTGCTTTGATGATATTTTCCTCCATAAATATGATGAAACATTTTTAAATATATGCATGGGATATAATAATTGGGTAATCTTAAGATGCTCCCAATATGGGAGGTTATAAAATATAGATTTTGTTTTCATCCCAATGGAAAATTTATGAACATAGGTGTTGAAGAATTCTAGATCATTGAACATAGGCTTCCCATTTAAATCGAACATTTCTATGAAGTCCTTCTCCTTCTCTCTCTCATATGCTCTAAGCCATTCAGCTGGTGTCGTTATTGGAGGCCTTTGGGTTCTCTCTCATTTACCATTGAAAGTGGATGATGCTCTTCTGTAAGGGTGTTCTTGTGGGAGGAATACCCTGGAAAAATCATACATTGACATTCGTAGCTCATTATACCATCTAGATTTTAGAAAAGGTCCACAACATTTACATCAAAAATACCCTTTTGTTATAAGACTTGTGAGATTATTGTATACAATTAATATGAATGGAACATTAAATAATATCACGAATATCAGAAAAATTACAACGAATTTATAAATAACTAATATGTGAAATAATATTGTTATGTATATAAAAAAATCAATAAATTAAACATCTAATTTACCAGAGAAAACTCATAATCCTAGATAATCATGTGTCGTGTAAGCACATATGCCATACAACTTAAAAATCCTCTCTGATGCGATGGGTCTTGATACATCGTATACATTTATCCCATCCCATAATTCATTCAATTCATCTACCAGTGGTTGTAAGTAGACAACCATATTCTTCACTTGTCTTCTACCAGGGACTATGAGAGCCAACATAAGATGTTAATTCTTCACGGACAACCATGGGCGGATATTGTTATTGATCACTACTACAGGCCAAATAGAATAGTTGGTGTTCTAGAGGGAATATGGGTTGACGCCATCCATGTCTATGCTGAATCGTAGACTTCATACTTCATTCGTGAATTTTTCAGGTCATGTATCCTTTATATGCTTCATGGATATTGAATCAGTTGGAATTGGCATAACTCCCAACTCACTTTTGTGTGAGTCATGCGATCCTTGCAACATAGCTAATTCTTTGCAATGAAAGAGCCTTTGAATCCTTGGCTTTATAGGCATGTGCCTCAAGATCTTAAAACGAGGACCAGTACGTGATTTACCATTCTTTTTTTATTTATCATACCTGTCATGCCCACAAGCCAGGCATATCTCTTTGTCTGCATTTTCTCCTCTATATAGAATACAATCATTTGGACATGAATGATATGATATGTACTCAACACCCAACATTTTCAACAATTTCTTTGCCTCTTCATAGCTATCGAGAAAGACATTATAACTCGAAAGAACCTTATCCTTGAATAACCTGTAGTTGGTGACCATGGAAAAATATATTAATAAATTTACATTAATGCTAATGTAACTATTAAGGTTCATAAAATTTACCATTTGTAATGTTGATTATGTAGTGATTATATTTCTCAAATTTATATAAGGGAGGACTTTATGGTAACGTACCTCACAATTTATGAGAAACATGTATTAGACAAGCCAAAATTTGCTTTAATGTTGTACAGTAACATCTTTTTCCCCAACTGGGTAGAATTTGACTGACCGCCAGGTCCAAAGAGAGGGGTGGTGGAAGCAAAATTAAGGCTTTCGAGAAAGGTCTCATCGATATGAGAATCATCCCCTAGTTGATCATCGTTTTGGAATGCATCTAACAACATTGTCTCCATGGCAGTTGTATCCCTTAAGTAATCATCCATACCAGCATCTATTTGATTTCCTCCATTGCTAGCTTGTGAAGAACTACTATTGTTGTAGTCATTCCTAATTGGTGAATCTGGACGTAGCGAGAATTGAATCAGTGGTTAATTCAGCCATTCTTGGTATCATTCCTCTCTGATTCTTTCTCTTAATTCATTCTTCTCTCGATTTTACATTGTCGTGGGGTGCAACGGAAGATGGTAGGTAGGTCTCTCATCATCACTATAGTCCTAATAATTTAAAAAAAAAATATTTGAACATGATTAGTACAAAATATATGATATCAATTAGTAAGCACATTGACAATATTGCATGATTAATTGGTTTGATGTTGAAATAATTACATTAATAAATATACCAAACAATTATAATGATTACCATCATTGTCCCATGATTGTGGCTAGAAGATGCTTTATTGCTACAATTGGCAGGGTGAAGCGGTTGTCCATTTTCATCTACCAAATGTGCCTTGCAGTATGTTGCTCCTGATAAGAGCTTCCGACGTTTTGGAGCTACTTGAATATTTTGTGCATCTGAACTCGATTCTGAATCTACATCATGAACTTGCAAATTTGTATACATTATAAGTTTAATTAACTTGTGCATGATTGATATGGATAAAAAACATAAATTCAATTAGATAATGAAAATATAAATAAAACCTGAAGTAAATATTACGTCTTGAGATGGATAGGGGGAACTCCATGATGGAGTTTGAGAAATATTATGGAACGAGTTGGATTTTAAAGAATTTTTCATTCGATATAATTATTATATTTTCTCCTTGCATTTGAGCAAAATCAACAATAAATTTTGGTGTGCACAACTTAAAGTAATTTCAATGCCTTAAAAATGGACTTCTTGTAATCAGTGCTAATGTACAGATAACCACAATACTGAGTTTTATTTATTGCACAATGGTGTTATTTTATCAAAGGACGCACTGGTGTGATGCTATTATGTAACGCACTTGTGACAAATAATCGCAAATAAAAAAAGTGCAACCCTATTTCTTTAAGTGAAAAAAAGTTGTAAATTGGAAAATGAGCAGAAAATATTTTCCAAAATCTAATTTCATAAAACAATTCTTTAAATACTAAACACTTTTCATTATTTCTCTATTTTTGCAAAAAAAATTAGCGAGAGATTTTCAGGAGACAAACCTGGAGTAAGAGAACAAAAGAGCACTGTGGAGCAGTGAAATACGTTCAAACAGTTGTATTCAGACAATCAGAATTCCAAACCTCTGGTGATTCAAACCTTCTAGCATAGAATTTGAAATGATCCCGTGATTAAATTTTATTGTTTTTTTTACTTTTTCTCCAGATTTTTTTACGTAGTAAGAAAAAAATTTCAATTTGTTTTTCATTTTCAGAAAAATAAAAAGAAAAAGAAATCCATTTTTAGCCTAAACCCTTCATTCCTTTTTTTCTACCCTTTCTTCTCCCTGCTTCTATGATTTCAGAATTAGGGATTTTCATTTTATATTTATAGGGTTTCTATTGCTATATATAGGCCTATGACATCCAACCCACTGGACGATATGCATAGTCAGATCCCGATCCATGTCGGCCCTAGTGTGAATTTTTGAAAAAAAAAAAATTTATTAGTGTGCCCGACGTAACCTAACACATCAGTGCGCTTGATTATCCCAACACACCGCGAAAGTACTGTGTGATAAAAAATTTAAAAACGTTTTTTTTAATCAATGCACCATATGTAAAATAGGTAAAATAGGGCATGTGCGCTATTTCATTATGGCGCACCACACACTTGTTGTTCGCAAAAAGTGTTTTATCATGTTAATTGGTGCACCATGTAACATATAACACACCGCACTGGGTTTCCTAGTTGACAAAGAGCACCGTATGGTGGTCCCTTATTTGCGCGAGGCGTTTATGCTATAAAAACTAACACTGGATGATTTCCATTATTTTTTCTATGTTAATTGGTGCGGTGGTTAACATGTAACACATCGATGCTCCTTGTTGATGTAGATCATCATACGGTCTATTATACTATTGTGGCGGTGCTTTTATAAGACCCCCACACACCGACGTCGGTGTGTACACCCTGAATGGCACACCGTTTTCTTGAGAATTTTATTTTCACCTGAAAAGTTGACAATTTATTTATAAAATATATTAATGAATGATATGGTACAGGTTTTATATTGATAAATAAATGGATGACAAGAGATAAGGTAACAAAAATACTAATAACACATCAAGAAAAGAAAAAAAGGCAAGTTGTTTGTCAATTATTTAGAAAAAATATTATTTTTTAACTCTATGTATGTTTAACTAAAATGTATTGTTTACTGTGTATCATGCAGAGCCACAAAATGATGAAATATGACATACTATATGGTTTTGAAAGAATGTGTGTAGTTCATGAGTCAATTGTTCCTATGGTACATCATTCTTTTCAATTTACATTGATGTATATTATTTAATATTGCAATTTTCATTATTCTCACCAATGTATATACACTCGTTACAATTTATTTTTATGTTTGTAGATGGAAGTTGAAGAAGAAGAAAACAATCAACACCATGAACAAAACATTCCTGAAAATAACCCAAGTCATGGAAGTAGCTCTAGCAGTGACAATAGTTCAAGAGAAGAATGATGATCATGATGTTGGATATTAAAGCAAGACATTGTACTTTTGAATATTTGTCTGTGAAATTAGACATTTTGTTTAATGTAATGGACATATTGTCCCAATTGAAAGACAATGGGATACCAATAACTGTCCCATTTTGTATTAAAAATACTGTCTTATTCATATATATATCTATATATCTATATATAATAAAATATGTTTTGATTTATTATATTGTGTTCTCCATTGTTGCTATCAAATGTAACACCATTGATTAAATTTATGGATGATTAAATATTATAATTAAGAGATGTGAAATTTGATGATATGATATAAAAAGTTAATCCAAACATCACATTCAAATACACTAATAAAAATTTAATTCATATGAATACTGTTATAAGATATAGATGTGTCGTCTTTTGATGAATAATGACTTTACAAAAATCGCAATAATTATGATATGATATAACAAATTAATCCAAACATCACATTCAAATGCATTAATAAAAATTTAATTAATATGAACATTGTTATAGGATGTGTCGACTTTTGATGAATAATGAATTTTAAAAAATCACAAGAATTGCACTGTCACAGGTCAATGTTTCTAAAAAATACAAAATGAACACCGCTGCATGTCAGTGGCTGTACACTGATGTGTTTGTATGATACAATGCACCGGTGCATTTCTACGACCTATAGGCACCACACAAATACCAAATTCTAATTATAAATCTCGGTGCATTTGTGTGATACAACGCACCAGTGTGTTTATGTGAGACTACACATCGATGCATTTGTACGACCTATGGGCACTGCACAAATTCCAATACCAATTAGAACAATCGGTGCATTTGTCTGATACTGTGCACCGGTGGAGCGTTTGTGCGATACTTCGCACTGGTGCATTTATGTGAGACTATGCACCAATGCATTTGTACGACCTATGGACACCACACACATACCATATGAATTAGAAAAATCGATGTGTTTGTCTGATACTGTGCACTAGTGCATTGAGATGACTTATGGGCACCATACAAATCCGAAGTCCAATTAGAACAACCCTGTGCATTGTATCACCAACACTAGAACTCATGCGATTTTATACCTTGACGGTCTGGTGCATGCACCTTCGACCACCCCGGGCCACCTTCTATATGACACACACGGGTGTGTTGACACCTTAGTAGCGCACCGATGGAAAAAACATCTGTAGTAAACTTCGGCCACCCAATTTTTTTAGTTGTGTTGAATTTATGTTAAAAGCTTCGCCAAAACCTCCGTAACCATAAACGAATGTTGCAGCAAATTTTTTTTTGACAATTTGGCCAATTTTATAACACTAAAAACCTCCTTTATAACCTCCGCTAGAGGGTGTTTTCCTTGTAGTGGGAAATAATTCCTTTATGTGATCTAACATAGGATGTGATACACTCAAAGGACTGAACAACCATATTTTTTTCTATGGTTTCAGTCTGTAGCACTTATTCAATGGACCTTCAAGGGATGACTTGGGACATTGCAACTTATATCACGTAGTAATATTGTAACTGGAGACAGTTCTGGGCTCTTGCCATTTCTAGTCATGCCATCATGCAAGAGAAAAAAATTGTAACTTCTATATTTTGACATGAAATATACTTTCCTAAGTTGGAAAGGAGACAAGGCATACACACAATGTGGATAATAAGGGATTCTCACACCCGAGAATCCCAATTTATTATCAATTGAAATTTCTACCATAGTTAGACACGAGGGCAATAATGCCTTTATGAGATCTAGCATAGGCTTTGATACAATGAAAGGACTGAAAAACCATATTTTTTTCTTTGGTTTCGGTCTCTAGCACTTATTCAGAGGAGCTTCAAGGAATGACTTGGGACATTGCCACGTATACCCCATAGTAAGCTTGTAACTAGATAAATCTTTGGCCTTTTTCCATTTCTACTCATGTCATCATCCAACAAAAAAAATTTCTAACTTCTATATTTTGAGTTGAGAGATAATTTCCTGAGTTGGAAAGGACACAAAATGAGGGCAGTAAGGGATTTTGACACCCAAGAATGCCAATTTCTTATCAATTAGGAGATATCCCATAGTTAGATGCACGAGAAATAATGCCTTTATGGAATCAAACATAGGATTTGATATACTGAAAGGACTGAACAACCATATTTTTCTAGTTGTTTTTAGTGTCTAGCACTTTCCTAGTGGACATTCAAGGAATACCCTAGGATATTTCCACATATACCCCGTAGTAAACTTATAACTGGAGAAATTTATGGCCTTTTTCCATTTCTATTCATGCCATCATGGAATAGAAAAAATTTGTAACTTCTAAATTTTAAGATGAGAGATACTTGCCTGAGTTGGAACAAAGACAGAGCATACATACAATGTTGATAGAAAGGGCTTTTCACACCTGATCATGCCAATTTATTATCAATTGGGAGATATTCTACTGTTATACACAAGGGAAATAATGCCTTTATGGGCTCTAACATAGGCTTTGATACACTTAAATGATTGAAAAACCATATTTTTTGCTTTGGTTTCAATCTCTTGCACTTATTCAGTGGACTTTCAAGGAATGACTTGGGACATTGACACATATGTCCTGTAGTAATCTTGTATCTCGAGAAATCTGTGGCCTTTTTCCATTTCTAGTCATGCCATATGCAACAAAAAAAATTTATAGCTCCTATATTTTGAGATGAGAAAAGAAGCTACATTTCCAGTGTGATACAAGTACTAAACCCAAAAATATTATCTGAACAAAAGACCTTCAAATTGTGTATCCTCTATCTTCTATACTATTCATAAATAGCAGTGGCTTGTGCCTTACAGTGAAAAGTGAAGTCTACGACTTTGGAAGTTACACTATCATAACAAAGAATAAATTTTTTGCATAACTAGCCTCTTATGTTAGTTGTTAACATCTACGCCTTAGTTAAGTTCACTAGGAAAAATTTGCTAGAAAAGTGATATTGCATGATGTATTTTATTTTGTGCATTAACCAAATAGAAGATAAA
The DNA here is from genome assembly GCA_034641835.2 of Pinus albicaulis. NCBI lineage: Eukaryota > Viridiplantae > Streptophyta > Pinopsida > Pinales > Pinaceae > Pinus > Pinus albicaulis. The sequence continues at coordinate 1,069,354,064 of CM076570.1, forward strand.
TTTTCTCAAAAAAATTCCTAATGAGGGTTGGAATGTCATACATTCTATCTTATCAAATAGTTTTATTATACTTAATTTTCCTGCTTTCTACTTTTTTTTTCCTTGTTTCAACTTTCAAGATGAGCATCATGCTTTTATTTTTTTAATAGATGAATTAGAAATGTTTTTTTGTAGAAATAAATATAAAATAATGTGTTCAAATGTTTTAAGTACATATCTAGAGTTTTTATCAATTTTTTTTTGGCCTTGTAATTGTTGATTTTAACTTTGTGTTTTTTTTTGTTTTCATTTAATTATGTGCCTTGTTTAATTTCCATCGATGATGGAAGCTTCTATGAAATTAGGTTCATCTAGGGTAGAGATTTCTCCATAGATATTTCATGTGTTCAATCCTTATTTACTTGAAGACACCTACATGCACACATGTGATACTTGTCAAGATGTGTGGAAAGAAGACAACAACTGTTAAATTTGAAGCCCAATCACCATATGAACTCGATTCAATTCCTTGTTGCACATCATTTGAACTCAAAGTATGTGTCCCTATTTATTCCTAGTTTATATTAGCTTTAAATAAGTCTGACGAGGCATAAAACTTGAGCAATTTATTGCATTGTATATATATAAGGTGCCAGTCCTCACAAGTGAGTGATGTGAAATATTCCAGCTATTTGTTTATAAGTGGTTCTGAGGTGTTTAAGAATTAGCCATACACCGTGAAATTAATATGATTCCATGGAGTATTTACCATGTTTATTTATATCTCGTTTTCAGATACCTACTGTTGAATAGAAGGTTTACCAAGAACTAAAGTTTGATAGCTTTTAATATCACACTAGTTATTATGAAAAAAATTATGAGCATATCCAATTTCTCAATTGGAAGATGCTCACGAGTGGTACAGATATATGTAATACTCATATAATTACAATAATATAATTTATTTGTATTAAAATGAATATTGTTATATAAGCATATAAGGAGGAAATTTAACATTGTTGTTAGCAATAAATGCAACATCATGGCCCCAAGAAGGGATTTCCCATCAGATTATACATCATGGCCCCAAATTTATTTCAACAGAGAAGGATTAAAAACCACGTCGATATCCTACATGATTATATAAATATTTTTTTGTACAAAGAGGGTATTATTAAAATAAGAGTTGTCTACGTGCTCCATAAGGTTAGCAACAACAATGGGTTGCAGTGGGTGGTCAAAAAATTAGCCTCCATGCGGTGAAAAATTATGATGAGCATTTTTGTAAGAGATCTCTACAAGCTAAGCTGAAAGAGAACAACAAAAAGATAGGAAGAGAACATATTATTCATCACCTTAATATTGGATTTATATTTTACTCATAGAGAAGCATTATGATTTCACAGATGCTTAATAATTCAGTTAATGATGGGCAGGTAATCTTTACCCACCATGTAGATACTGACACACTTTCACAGCCTCTTCAGGAAATAAAAGTTGTAAGATTCCATCTGAACAAAGACACAAGAAGACTCCCATCTTAACAAAGGCCTTGCCAAATTCTACATTTTAGATAGAAATCGCTAGGAAAATGTACATGTTGGTAGTTTAGAATAAAAAATGTACAATATCTGAGGAAAAAATCTTGGCATGGGTTCACAATTTAGCCTTTCAGAAGGATTTAAGGTTCAACAACCACCAAATCATAATAATGAGATAGTCAGAATATAGAGTCATCCTAACAATAGCTCTTTTAGAAAAAGTAATATAATAGCTTAGAAATAAAACGCTCATCGATCTCATACTAGATGAGAAAATTCATGCCTTAGTGGAGATGATAACTTACCTCTTTATCATATTGTTATGTCCACTTTGTCACAACACAACCAAATTCTATTAGAAAATATTTTGATCATATCCGAATTCTATGCACAACTAATACCTATATTGACTCTTGGAAATCACTGCAAATAATTACTTGGGTAGATGAAGAACTAAATGTGCTATTTGTCATTATTATTTCATGTCAGTGCTTTCTTATAGCTCCCAAAACACTTCTTTGAGGTGTGAGCCTCAACCCTAACAATATAGTGTATAAACTTCATATGAATGTTAAAAATTCTTGAACAACTCAATATGTTCCACAAACCCCTTGTAGAAACAAGGTTATAAAAATCCTCATATCAAACATATGCTTTGACCTTTGAGTAATATATAATAATCTCTCCAAATGGTCTTCCAAGGTCTCAGCATCACCCTATGCAGTGGTAAACATCTCATCCTCTATTTCTTGTGTTTTGCAATATTTATGATATTTATTAAAGTACACTCTCTTTTCTTCCTCCCAAGATGTTATAGTATTCCCCCCCCAATCCCATGAAGCAGTGTAAAGTTGATTCCTTGAGAGTTTCATGGAAAATCTTTTTCTTCTCGGAATCCATAGAATAATCATAACTCCTACACAATATATAAAAATAGAAAAGAAAATAATCACGATATTCATGCAATTCATCATGAAATTGTGGAGGAATGTAGGGTGAAATGTTCTTCATTAGAACCAATGTATGTGGGTCCACAATTGAGATACCGAAATTGGAATTATCCTCCATTGGTTGGTTCTCACCAACCCCTTCACCATGCACATCTTCATTGTCTACCATCTTTGATCCTCCAAATAGACCACTTCCTGCAAACTGTGAAGGTTTATTGTGGTTAAGATATAAGGTTTTAGTCCAAACGATATCCTTCTTCCCTTCTACTGGTTGTGAGATTCCTAAATTATTGTCCCCAGAGTCTAGCTCAAAAGTACCACCGTGATGGGTTTGTTTCTGCTCAGAATTCCTGCTTGCAACAAAAGGACCAACATGAGAAAAACTTTAGGATTCCTCTGCCCTTCTTGGTATTGAGGCCCCTACCTCTGCTAGTTATGAATTTTAAAAGAAATCAAACCATAAATAATTAAAAAAAACTGTAAAAATTTAAAGCTAGAACAAATCAGCTTGAAATCAAATGTTGTTACTAGTTCAAAAAATATCACTACAACACACAATTAATAAATAAATAAATTCCTTCAGGTAATATAATAACACTACACTTTAAAAAAAAACAAAGCCGACTTACCTCTACTGCAAAAAATAAAAATCAGAGCTTTACCATAATTCCTTCAACTCCTCCCCGACAAAAACGCCAAATTATTGGGTGGGAGAATTGAAATTCAATTCCTCAACACTTAATTATAAGCCCAAGACTTTGTCAGCTTCAAGGTGTAGCATAAGTAATCCCAAGGGTTTTTGGTTCACTCTGTCAATCATATCTCTATCGCTGTAATTAAATCACTCAGGTTCAAAAGGACAACTTTAAATAAATCCTTTTAGTTTTATTCCTGCATTTTTAACACAATGACAACACACCACTCCAAATAATGGACGCTCATTCAAAAAATAACAACTAGAGACTCTGAAAAATATTTCAAAAATAAACAAACTGGTTATTTATTCCAAACCATGCAAGCTCAATCATTTTGAAACAAACTTGTTCCTGTACTGAAAAACTTTTCGAAACAAATCTATTCCTGCACTCATTTCCTGTACTAGGAATACAAAATAATTTTTTTCCTGTACTTGGAAAAATAAAACAACTTTGTTCCTACACTCAAAAATCATATGTTCCTGTACTAAAAAGAATATTATGCAACAAACCTAGATTCAACTAATGTGGAAAGAAACCTTGCTTGAATCAAGATAAAATCCTCCAACTCATCATACTCCCTTTAACTACTTAGCACATCAATATCAAGATAATATGAAGAACTTATCAAATAACAGAGAAAATATTAAACTCATGTGCACAAATAAATATATCACCTCATAGATATAGTTTTGTTTATAGCATTTTTTTTATTCGATTAATATTGTATTCGAGATAAACTTTAATGTTTATTAGAGATGTAAAAGAATTACTTCACAAGGAGGATTCAAATAATAACCTCAAATTAATTATTGACAACAATATTTTCTTCTTGTACCCAAGATACCCAAGTAGCCATATGGTAATCATAATTCATCATGACCAAAAATACGATGTAACTTTTCAATCAAAAATTTCTCAAGAAAACAACAAGTCTACTCGTATAATGACACTATCAGATAATAACATTCATCATGACAGAGTTTTTCACTTTCTTACTACATATAAACAATATCAAGAAATGATATAGCATTCACCAAGAAAGATCTATTGAATAATTTATTTTCAACCCTGCAAATGTTCACTCAAAAGCATTGTACACACCACATAGTAGATCTAAACTTTTAACTGAAGAGGTGAATTTGAAAACAAAAAGGAACCTTTCAAATCCAAATCCTTTATGTGTCTTACAATAAACATAAATATTTCTTCAATGTTAAACTTTAAGAAAAAAACCCAAGTATGAACGCAAGAGTTCAGACTTCAACCTCTACTACTCTTTCGAAAAAATTGCGTAACAGTTTATCTGGTTATAAACACATGTTACAAGTAACCTTAACACAGATAACAACCACACCATTAGCTTATCACACAATACAATAGATAGAGGGAGAATGATCTAGGTTGGTTAGGCCCTTAGCCAACCAACTCATTTCCATTTTTAAGGAGAGAGGTTAATCTATAAAAACATATTTATCATCAAGGTAATTATACAAAAATAATGCATGAACCTAGCTTTATCCATTTTTTATTAAATAAAAAAATTCTTTGCTCATTACATATCATATAATGACAAATCCAGCTCTATAGAGATTGTCATTATACAAGCTTCTTTTGATAGAGACACAAAAAATCGTCCACAACATTGCTAACCTACACTCTAATATAACTTGATCTATATACAAATTACCTCATCTCACGACCATATCGAGATGATAAAAAAATATGAAGTTTTTAGAAACTAATACCTAGCTTTAGAAACCCTCAAATTCTCCACTCCATCTGCAGGAATACAAGAACAAAACTTCAAGAGATAAGGTGCACCTTTCTCTTTAACAACTAAGGCTAACTCCTAGTTGGACTTCTCAAATAAACGACCTTCCGCATTTGGTGATGGAAATGAAGTAAGTGCAAGAATATCAAGATCGTCATGTATCATAACCACTTATATTTTGAATTAGTGAACATGTATTGCAAAAGCCATAAGGTAATGTAAATGGTGAGTTACATAGAGAAACACTGACCTATTTTACCATTAATTAATATAAGAATACATTATCCATTTACCCAAAGAATCATTAAGAGAAACCAAAAATACTTGCATAGAGGTATTATTTGAGTTGTGAAACAAAGGCTAACGTAAGTTAACTTAGGTAAAAATTAATTGACATTTATGACAATCAACAGACACTTATCTTCTTTATTGAACGCACACCTTTCACTGTGCTTAATGGGGACTTTGTGATTGATAGTGGGACAACATGATTTTCCACCACTCTCATTCTTAACAATAACTTTGGGAGAATTCACATCACCCTCCGATATAATCATCTAATGAACTAGATCAAAACTAGGCCCACCCTGTCCCTTGACTCCTCATTTTCCTTGTACGAGCTGCAATAGAGACTCTTGGCATGGTTGCAACAACCTGCAGATTTACTAAGAAATTCTAATTAAAAAAATGTTGATTTTTCATAGTAGATCACCAATCATTCATGCATAGAAATTTCTTAGTGAAAATAAGGGTTATTTCATGGAATTTGATGTATATTTTCAAGGTATACAAGTATGATATGCCAAATCCAAAAACAAAATTGTTGATCTCGAAATTAACCAAACCGGAACTCCTAATCTAACCAAACAACAATCTGATTTCTGTAATCATTATACCCTTATTGCTACAGGCCAGAAGAACCAAAAACCATTAAGCCTCTAGTCAATTACATGTACACAAATCTTGCAAATATGTAAAGAATGAATAATATCCTATCAATGTAGTATTAGAAAATAAGGTAATTTATTGGGATTTTTAATCAATAAGCAATGACAAGAAATGCTTTAGCTATGTACTATAAAATTCAATCTAAAATCTCCTTTTGCTGAATTCCAGGACTATGTGCATGGTAATTCATGTGTCCCTAAGCAATTCTGGGTTGCAAATAGTTGATTTTTTTTAAACTCTATGGTTAGATGATCAAATAAAAAAAAGCAGTGTTTTTACCTTCATCACAGTTACTTCTTTGATAGGCTATATTATATGTGAAACTTATAAATGAATTGTATAAACAATAACATAGCTTGTACCAAAGAGCATACACCACTAGAAAAAATAACATATTGATTTTTCATATTGTCTGCAATGGTAATTGGTGAAAAATCTATGTGGTCTTCGGCAAGTAATTACACTGTTCTTGTTTTCTTCCTAGAATTAAGGTATAGCCTTGATATTAATCCCTCTTCTACATGAGAATAGGGATCCCTCAATATTATAATAAGGATAATAAGTGTTGCAGTGTAATAAGGGTTCCTAGGTTCCCTAGTTGCTTGGGTATGTGTTTTAGCTATTTGTTTTTTGGAAGCTTTTGCTGATAAAATATTAGCTCTAGGGTGTGTGAACTCTTTCTTTCAAATAATGCATGATGTTAGAATCTATCTATCAAGTAATATATTGTGTAAACATTATGGGAATGCTTCTATTTCCATTTTCTTGTTTTTTCTTCATAAATGTGATATATTATTCTATCATTTGTCTAGCTTAATTCATAAAATAGAACATAATAGGGGAGAATCGAAGAATAGTTATGACACCTTATTGTGCTACCTAATTCTATAAGTGGGTTATTTGGGAATTCAACTACAACTTTTGGACCTGGAACTACATATTGTCTGCAATGGTAATTCGTGAACAATCTATATGCAATTGGGCATGTAACTACACAATTCTTGTTTTATCTTTCTATTTTTTTGCTTGCTATAGTTAGGGTGTATCCTTGATCTTAATCCCTCTTCCACATGAGAATAGGGATCCCTCAGTATCAGAATAATAAGGGTTGTTGGGTTCCCTGGTTGCTTTGTTATCTCTTTTAACTATTCATTTTCTGGGTGCTCTTATTGACCAAATATTACCTCTAAGGTGTGTGAACTATGTATTTTAAAGAATGCAAGATGTTATAATTTTTATATCAAGCAATACATTGTGTAAACATTAAGGGGACGCTCCTATTTGTTTTTCTTTTTTTTTCTTCATATGAGTGATATATTATTGTATAATTTTTTGAGGTTAGTCCATAAAATAGAATAGAAGATGAGAGAATAGAATGCTAGTTATAACACCTACTTGTGTTGCATTTTCCCATAGGTGGGTTATTTGGGACTTCAACTGCAGCTTTTGGACTTAGAACTTCATATTGTTTGCAATGGTAATTGTTGAACAATCCATGTGGGTCTTGTGCATCTCTAGTCTCTACTTTAGTATTTGCTTCAATGGATGAATCATATAAACAATAAAAACAACAAAAGTGAAAAACATTAGCAGCAAAAAAATCAACATGATAACACTATTTAACGAATTTAAACTTGATAAAAATGTGCACACACTTTGATTGCATGTCGCCAACAACTAACAAATAGAATGAATGTAACAATGTGCATACAATTTGACTGTATGTCTCCAAAATTTGATGAGTAGAATGAATGTTTCAAATGCAAGTCAGTAAGGGTTGAGTTTGTTCTATAGTTTTTTGATGTAGAATTTTATTGATGGGGAAGATTGGCATGGATACCTATCTCCCAAATTCAAATGTGTTCTATGGATTGATTTGTACATGGTTCAATGGCCGATAAACCTTCATGGTTGATCCTTGTGCTTTCCTATGTTCAATTCTTGAATTGAAAGGGTTGGTGTCATTTATTGCATCATGCCAACTAATTCCTAAATTGAACGATGTCATTTATTTCCTTCATTAGCTTGAATGGTTGAACAGACATGTACATATGGCTGACACACATTTCGCTTGTTCTTGTCCAGGCATTACCCAACCATGGGATGTGTTGCTCTAGTGGAAATGAGTGGATGCTTGTTTGATGGGATAGGTGTATTGTTGGATAGAATTTAATGGATTGTTTTGTATTTTATTTTGATTTAATTTGTAACTCATTTTTGGAGGTAGTTGGGACAGGATGTCTTGGAAACTTCTTACGTTAGAGGCTCAGTGTTTGAAAACTATTTGTCTAATCAATATATGGACCTATTTTGGATATAATTTTTTTATGAGACCAACTCCAAAAATAGAATAAAAGAGATATCAACGCCTTAGAAATTAGTCACTTCAAGGGGGAAACCTCCAATACATTACATAAATGAAAAATTATTGAATG